>NW_010585603.1:266886-379756 GCF_000705375.1 Tinamus guttatus | reverse complement strand
TGTTTTTTGTTATGTATTTTCTATAGAATCAGGTCATGGTGCTATTACTGAAAAATTGATATTGATGATTTGCCTGCACACTATGCCATTTGGGTTGTGACAGCATAAAGATGTGATAGAAACCTTATTTGTTGGTTTCCTGATGTTGTCCTGCTGCTGCAGAAGGACTGACAGTACCAGACAAATTTTGCCACTGCAAAAGTCAACACATTCTGAAACCTGGTGATCCAGTTAATATGGAATCGGTATTCAGTGCATGGAGCCGCAGGGCTTTTCTAAACCAACTCAAAGGCCCAGAACCAGATTTAGTGTTCTGATGAATAACAAATATGCCATTTTCCTGGGCTCTCCAGAAAGCAGCTGAGGAGTTGCTTTTCCACCTGTAAGTATTCTCCGTTCCTACAATCCTCAGTTAGTGGACAACAAAATTGCTAGCACTTACTTCCATAGTAGTTGCTTTTCCAGCAACTGTTCTATCATGCCTTTGTAATCTTCAGTGTTTCATTGACTTCAATATTTCCCTGAAAAACAGGGAAATAAGCAATAAAATATCCTAGCTTCACAGGTAGCTAATACAAAGTATTCCGAATAAATGAGACAGGAAAAAGGAATTCAGCTCACAGCTGATGCAGTCGCTGTTTAAGATCTTGTCAGTATGCAGCTATCCATCTCCATCTACCATTTATTACCCAGTCATTCTCCTAATGATGTAGAGAAAATTTAAGATCCATAGAATAATTCAGGTTGCAAGGGAAGGGATGTCAAATGGGGTCTAGACTGGCCACCTACTCACAGCAGGTCAGCTATGAGATCAGACCAGTTTGTTTAGGGCTTTATCTATTCTGGCCTTGAAAATGTCAAAGGATGGAGACTGCACAACCTCTCTAGGCAGCCTGTTCTACTGCTTTACTGTACTGAGAGTGAAAAAGTGTTTCCTTATATTCATCTGAAACATCCTTTTCCAGGTCACCGAATTGCAGATTTAATGAGGATGGAAAGGGACCCCTGGGACCCCCCTACTCAAACAGGGTCAACTACGGTAGGATGCCTGGTCAGGATGGAGGCACCACAATCTCTCTATGTAACCTATTCCAATGTTTGGCTACTCTTAAGGTAAAGCAGTATATATATGTGTATATATTTAAGTTTAAATGGAATTTCTTGTATTTCAGCTTGTCTTGTAACTGAGTATCCCTGAGAAGAGCCTGACTCTATCTTACGTACCCCTCAAGTATTTAGACACATTGATAAGATCCTCCCCCCTTGACCCTTGTTTTCTCCAGGATAAAAAATCCCAGCTCTCTCAACCTCTTCTCATACGACAGCTATCCAGCCCCTTAATCATCTTAGTGAAAATGTAAAATAAGTCAAGCCCCAATACAAATCTCTGTGGTGAGGTTTTTAGTGACCTTTTGAAAGTGTATGACCATAAAATCACTACCTCCAGAGATAAGCAGCCAGGCAACCACTTTCGTTGTTGGCGGGTTTCGTTTGTTTTTTTGTTTCTTTATTATTATTATTATTATTATTTAACCTATCTGCTTATCCACCTATTCAAACTGTATCATCATAACCTGGCATATTTGGAAGAGAGCTTCAGAATATTTTCCATTTTTTCCTTTTAGCTTGTCCCTGCTTCCATCTCCTGTATGCTGTATTTTGGCCTTGGAACTCCATCACAAGTTCTCTCCTTAGCCTTGATTAGCTACTCTCCTGCTGTGTTTACTTGTCTTCCTGAGTATTGGGATGGACCATTCCTGTGCTTGTAGAGCACTGCCCTTAAAGCCCTGCCAGCTTCCCTCAGTTCCTTTACTGTTCAGAGCTGCTCCCTAAGGGATTTCAAGTAAGCTGCTGTCTGCTCACCTAATATCAAGCAACAGTACTCACCTACTCTCCTTCCTCACTCCTCTCATGGTCTTTGACTCCACAGTTTCACAGTCACTATAGCCAAAGTTGTCACTCACTACCACATCCCCCAAAGAGCTCCTCCTTTCCAGTGAACAGTAGATGCACGTATGTTTACATCTGATTGGTCCAACCAGTATCTGTACCAAGAACTTATCCCTGACCTCCCAAAACCTCCTTGATTGCTTGCATCCTGCTTGCTTCTAGCAGACATCAGGGAGATTTATGTCCCTCATGAGCACCAAATTTTGTGATCCTATGACTTCCTCAAGTGATTTAAAGATGACTTTGCCTAATTTCTCACCCTTTATCTGTGACTCATTCCAACAGTTCTGTCACACTTACTGACCTCTTCAGATCCCGACCCACAAGCTCTCAACCAGACCATCACACATCCCATGAGAGCTCAGTACACCTGACCTGCTCCTTTGCACAGAGGGCAGCCCCTTTCCTTGTCTATCCTCCATAAAAGAGATCCAGCTGAAGATTAGTCCTTCTCAGCATTCCCCCTGGATGAGACACCGCATCTGTGCCTGGGGTCAGCTCTCGAGGCTTGGCAGCCCTATAGGTCTTCGCCTAGTGTCAGCTGCGTGTGGCTTGAAACTCCCTGGTCAGACATCAGCTGAAGAAAAGGCAGTTAAAGCACCCTACGAGCACCCTACGAGCAGGAATAGCTGACATAGACCAGCAGAAACTCCTAATTTCCTGGAAGCAAAAGCCTCTAGACCAAAAATGTGCAAGCAGGGAAGGATGCAAGGTCAGCTCTGAGACTATTTTATATAGAAAACTATTTTCGAACACTTTACCTATATTGGACTTGTGTTTTTTTATAAAAAAAGATTTTGAACGTTCTAGCAATAGTATTTGAATGAAAATACACTCTTAGCCTTATCTCAAAATTTTCTGCCATACAGTCTCTTGTGTGTTCCCAGTCAGGTTAACTGCAGGTCAACTGTAGCAAATTAGAAATCTAAACTATAACAGGAGATTTGTTCTTTTCAGATAGCCTGGGCTGCAATAGCATTTCTGTACCTTAAAAACATATCTTGAATGACAAAAAATATATTCATGCCAGTAATTTGCATCATAAAAGCTATATCATTTAAACATTATTATCCCCTCCAAATGCTTTCAATACTACCTTCCTAAAATTCTGCTGAAATTACTTTTTTCATCCTAATGCACATTGGCAGTCCTTTCCAAGTCTTCACACTAATTGTGAAAGGCATCAGAATGATTCTGCTGTAAGAGTTTTTCACACTATTATCATATTTTACACAAGGCATGAGGGCCAGCTGTGCGTGCTGGGTTTTTTTTTTTTTTTCCTTCCTTTAAGAAGGTTTTCATTTCTTCCTCATTTGCTGCCATAAGGCTGCATATAGTCGTATTTTCTCATTTTCTTCTCCTTTTAACATTTGCCAGAAGCAGTAGTCATCAGTTGTTTTAATAAAAGAGGACTGAAAAAGCTATTCTCTTCTTTTTCTGATTCCATTTTTAAATTAATACACCTTTCATCTTATAATTTTTTGCAGGTGTACTTAACTCTTAAGTAATGCTTTCCTTTACAACGATCAGACGAGACACTTTAGCTCTTTGTATGATGATGACATAGGTAGTGCCACATTTTAGCATGTGTAATATAATAGATTGTCTAATAGATTGTGTAATATAATAGATTGGAGTGTCTAATATCAAGTGCTTGACTAGATGGTTTTATATTCAATTAAACATAAAATTTGTTGTTTGGAACAGCATGAGAGGCATTTTTTATCCTATTAATGCAAATGTTTACTATATTTGGAAGAGTAATGTTAAAGTTCTGCAATAAATGATATGCAAGATTGGGCCAGTAAGACACACACACACATGAATATTGGCAACTTTTACATACTGCTCAGGTAAACACAGGTGGAAACATCATCTTTTTAACATATGGGGGGTTCTATATGCAAAACTAAATAAAAGCTTGACACCTGATCAACTGATTTTCCACATGTAAATTATTCCTCTTTCCTTATTTCCTTTCCTGTTTGGAGCATATATGCGACAACTTTAATCTCCTAATGACATAAATAGTTCATTTTTAGCTCTTCTGAAAATACTTTCAGAATAAAACACTGAAAGTACTTTAAATACATTAAAAGGACTATATTTTATTTCAACTGTCCTTTCCACATACTTATGAGATATATTCGCTGTACTACTACCAAAAATTAGAGTCACAGACTCCTTGCTATCAGGCACTATATGCACGTAGACCAATAGGGTGGACCATGCCACACACAATTTGCCTCTTAAACATAAGGCAAGAGATAGTGGCAGGATATGAAATGATAAGAAAGAGTACAGAAACAGCAAGGTAATACTAACCTGAAACACAAGATTTATCCACTTTTATCATGAGTGTAAATCATTTTACAGGCTTCTGTAGACGGAGAAAATTTTGAAAAGACTGTGACAGACTGAGGAAGAAGGATGTTTTTAAAAGCAATAACAGGAGATTTACACTAATATACTAGATAGCTGAGATCTAATCCTCTTCCATCATCTTGGCAGCTAAATTGAATTTGTTGGCACCTTTACTGTTCGCACATTGAAGTCTTAAGCTTGGGGTAGCAACTGTGGGTCAGCAACTGGGCACATACACATGCATGCATGTGCTAAGGGAATGTGACTGATACTTGTTTCTCCTCATAAATAATTTAATACTCTTTTTGCTTGCCTCACAGGCACAAGACTTTCATAACTGACATTTCAAATTGAGAAGTATAAGCATCATAATTCAGCACTTTTAAGGTCCACTGTGGTTCTTATGTAGATTTCTCCAGGACATAAAGACAGACATTAATATGGGGAGCTTCTACTCATCTTCCTATATCAAACATAGTTATAGTTTTAGCTTATAGCCATTTAGCTTAGGTCCTGAATTTTGGACAGCTAATTTTACACATGCTAGTATAAAGTAAGTCATACTCATAGGGTGCCTATGTCTTATCAAAGTATATTAATTTTTTTGCCCCAAAAGATTTTACTACCATAAAAATATAAAGAATAATATTTATAATTGCATCTAATTGGCAGATGTTTTATAGTTGCTCTTTAAATGCAGCTGCTTATTCAGAATATTTTATTGATTTTTTATACTACATACATTATTTGGTATAAAGTTTAATGCACCTCTCTCTATAAAACTATGTTAGCACCTAAGTCTTTTATACAAATCTCTGCTTTATTTGACTGGGGGAAAGGGAGAGTTTTGTGCTCATTTTTAATTTGCAGTGCAGTTTGGAGTCCCAAGGGACTCCAAGGGACTCCAAACTACAAAATAAATTTGTGCTGTAGTTTTTGGAGTTATAAACACAAGGTTCAAAGAGCAATCCATATCCAAACTTGTCAGTAGGGATGTAGAGTGCAACCTTTTGCTGAGAAATGCAGTCATCAAAAAAGAGACAGTCTATGTTTCAAAAAATAAAAAGGCTGCCAAAACATTTTATTAGAGAATTCAAGAAGAGTTCAGACTGTGAGAAGACCTGCCATGACATTTTCTGAGAAACTGCAGTTTGTCTAGTCAAAAAAAAAAAGTCTTGAGTTTGTTCATTTTTCCTTTCAAGCTCACAGGTTTTGCAGTGATAAGGGAACTGGTATAAAACCTAGCAAATTGCAAGTACAAGCAATCCTCTTTTAACAGTTTCTAATTTGCCTTAAATAAGATATACCAAGTCCAAAGCAGGAAGCTGAGCCTGAAACAGGACTTTATGCCTTTTCCCCCATTCAATTCCCTGATCCTTCCTGTCCAAAGCAGAGAGAAGGGGTCCTCAAAACATTTATTCCTCTAGTACTAGTAGCTGCAGTATGAGCAAGAACCTCAGAGATGCTAGGTGGGATGCTCACCCTGTTATTCACACCAGTAAACATATAATGAGGATCACAACATCTCTTATGAGTAGAAAAATGTCTTTTTACATGGGGAAATTTCTAAAAAAAAAGAAAAAAAGTATAAATTGAATTTACTACAGTCCTCTGCATCTTCTGCCTGCAACAGTGAAATGGAACCCAGATCTCTTCCTCTCCCTCCCTTTCACTCTGTATGTTGAAAAATATGTACTTCATCACAGAGCCAAATTGTCATATCCACACCACAGAACAAGAAACAGTCAAATCAAAATGTACACTGAACCCTACAGCAACATGCAGTGATGGTGTTGTATTTTTGACATTTTATTTGACTGCTGAAATAGTTACAAGCAACACAGTATTTCCTTAACCCTCCAAATATCATTACCATTATTTCTAGCTCTTCCCATTTTTATGCTAAGGGTTTTAAATGACATTCTTCTAACACCTTCCCATTTTTTTTCTTTTTTTTTTTTTAATTACCTAAAGCTAAAACTGTTTTTGATCATATCCATCTGGCTTATCTTCTTATAACTGTCAGATTGGAATTAACTTCCCCATGGCTTTGCTCAGTCCATATATTACTTTGCCTCAGGGAATCTATAATCAGGTCTTCTCACCTTCTTTTTCCCTCAGTTTTCAAAATTACTTTATGAAATGGATTTAGGAATGATATTCTCTTATCATCTGAGAACTGAAGTTGGCTTTATCATACCTCTCACTGAGTTTGCACACAAATGGCATCTTTAGAAGGAACACTGAATGTAAACACTTGTTAACCACTCAAATATTCTGCATACTAAAGCAAACACAACATTGTGGGTTTGTTTGTTTTTTTAAGTGAATGAAATATCTATAAAAATGACAGCAAATATGTAGGCAAGATTTATGTGATTATAGCTTGACTGTCAGGCAATAATGCACACTATAGTGTTTAAGTAAGATTAGCATTTATGCCATTCATCACCCATTTCCTGTTTCCCATTTATCTGAGAACTTTGTTCAAAATATACTGAAATCAAGGGAAAGGAATCCACTGATGTCAGAGAACTTTGGATCAGGTTCAGGCTACTTACTTACTTTTTTTTTTTCTTGTCTGACTCTTAAAAATATGTATTTATTTCTCTTATTCACTAAAACAAGAACAATGGATCTTTCTTTCATAAGCTCCAGTCCTGGAATTTTCAGCTGAGGGAGAACCTAACAGCATTTCTAAAACTATGCTACTACACTAGTTTCTTATGCACCTGAAAGTAGATTGCATGAAAAGAAGGATTTGTGCTATAGGTCACATATCTATATGCAAAGATTGAGAGACTTTGTTTTGCTTCTGTCCAGGGTGTCCATGATGACTTTCCTGCCGAAGCTGTATTTCACATATAAATGTTTCAAATTACCACAAATAACTAGCAAATCTGAGTACAAAAACTTGTGACACGAATCAAGGAACTTGTTTTTCAGAAATGCTAAGTATCCACTTCCTGAAAAATCTACATCCACCTCTTGTTTTAAAATGATTTAAAATTTGGTAACCAGAAAAATCAAAACAGCAAAATTCAATAGTTTAGCATTACAGGTTGCTATATATTTCTCCCAGAAACAGAATGCACATGTACCAAATGTCCTAGATAGCAATGTCCTAGATAGCAACCTGTTATTACATGTACCAAATGTCCTAGATAGCAATTTCAGCTCACCTGTTACCTATTCCCAAAAATTATAAACAAAGATTCACCATCCAAATATAAAGAAAGCCATGTACATGTACTGCCATTAGAAATGGAAACAACCTGTATAAAGTTTTGGAGGCACAACTCATATTTTATGGAGCGTATCATTGTATTTGGTTGTTTACGAGACACTGAATGACATGACAAATGAAGTGTGACACAGCAAGTCAACTTTAAAATAAAATGAAATTCTTCTATTTCCGGATCTGCTGCTTTGGGTTATGTCTAAACAAAACATATCCATAGGAATGGAATAATAAAATATTCAGTGCATATTAGAAATGTCAAGGGTGGTGGCAGTTCAGGGTAGAGTTAGAGTGAGACTGAAGAAAGCTTGCCCTTCTGCCTTTCTAGTTAAAGAGCAGATTCTAGTTCCTCATGCCTAAGTACAGTTTAGAATAGCCTTGAAGATGAATACTGTTACAACTGTTTATGAAAACAGATATAAGGTCACTTGTGTTCACTGATTCTTCAGTATTGAAGGCCAGAACTACAATTCATAACATACTCATTTTGTAGAGCAAGTTTTCATATCAACTGAGGGATATTTAGAACTCACTACTGAGGTGGCACATCAAATAGTAAAAAATAGTAAGCAATCAAGCAGCACTGGGTATTTTAAATAATCTGATGAATATTATCTCTGTTATGCTCCTTAAATTCTTACAAAAATTATTACATAAATGAATAGCTAAACCTAACACTTAAACAAGTTTCAGTGGGAGTCCCTTCTGATACTCGATGCAAGTTATTTGACTGAAATTTGACTGAACCACATCATCATAAAACTGGTTAGGAATCAAAATCATGCTTTGAGAGATAAACATACTTAGATATACTCATAGCTAAAATCTATTATAGAATCATAGAATCATAATGGTTGGAAAAGACCTTCAAGATCATCACGTCCAATTGTAAACTCATCACCACCATGTCTGCTAAACCATGTCCCTAAGATGCTCACCTACACATATCTTGATATTCCATGTAATCTGTGAACAGCACTCAAGGTTAAGGGTTTCTTCTCTCATCTGTTTTTTACTTGTATACATAAAAGCAGATCTAGAATATAACAGAAATGAGTATCAGAGCACACAAGCTTTTTAATATAAAAATGCTTCATTTTCAGATTATTATTGAATTATTACATTTATTAGAATCTCTTGGATTACTCTCTTCTGCAGTCCTGTGGAAGATGCCTTTGAGTTCCTGTGGTCTGTAATATTTCTGTCATTAACGATAAGAGCACAAGAGTATTCAGTGGGTCAGAGATGTTATGTTGGAAAGTCTCAACTCAAGACTCTGACCAGACTGAAAAATCTGAAATTAGACTTTGTAATTTTGCAGATGAGAGTTCTGACATTTGAGAAAAATAGGGACAGGTGCAAATAAATATGCATCCATGTGCCCCCAGCTATTTTTGTTTGTTTGGGTTTGGTTCTGATTCTTTTTTCCTACTTCTTCTTTTTTTGATGAGGAGAGAAGGGGAAGGGGATGTTTTGTTTTAAGCATAAGGCCAATCTCGAAAGTGATCTCAGAAGAAAAAAAAAAAAAAAAAAAGGAGGGAGGACGCTTATTTGAGAACCACAGTCTGATAGCCCCAGAATTTCAAAACTTCAAGGAATCTCTTAAATAGAAATATGGAGGAGAGGGGAATCTAATCACTGACTTTGAAATCATAAAAAGCATTTATAGAGAAGATGGAGATTTTCTTTTCACAAGAATGAATAGTGACAGGAAAAGAGGCATCAGGCACAAATTAATTTATGGGAAATTCTGTTTGGATATAAAAAAAAGAAACTTCACTGAGACATTAACTAAACATTGGAATAGGCTGACCAAAGTAAAATAGTGGTGCATAATCCATTGGTGGATTTATTCAAGATTTGGCTTGACAGAACCCTGAATCTTCTGCTCTGAGCAGAGGGTTGGACTGGATGATTGCCAGTGAAACTTCCAATGAAGGCCTTTTTGCCTTGTAAGACAGGCAGCATCCTCTATCATCCAATGTAACTAAGCAATTTGTGGTGGTGGGTTTTGTTCCAACTTTTTCCATTTTAAGGCACCTTAAAGTGTATTGTCATACCAATAATAAAGAACAGCATATCTCAGTCTTAAAAACCTTTCTGCACCAAATGTCTTACAATTGTTACTGAGGAAACTGTCACATATTTTTCTTTTCTTTTTTTTTTTTTTTGTCTAACATAAAGGTCACTTGCTGCTGTTTGAATCTATTGCTTATTTTCCTGCCTACCACAGGTACAATTTTTTTCTTTTTCTTAATCAGTTTTGAACACATTTTATAATATCCTCCCTCTGTCCCTTTTCCAAACTAGAACAATCTCTTGTAAGGATTGTAAGGTAAGGAATCCCAACAGTCTTTCCGGAGAGGTGCTGGAAATAGTTTTTTTCAAATAGAAAAGTTCCTACTTCTCTCTGTGGAGATAACTAACACAATAGATCTTGCCAGCCCCTTCTTCCCCATGAGATCATTGAGAATGAGGCACAGAAGTATTACTGTCGAAGTCTGTCCTAAATTTTAGTAACTGTTCCACATAGTGATTAAGTTTCTTTGCTAACCCACCCATTTGTTTCTGATGCCAGGATTTTGCAGAGATGCTTCCCATCAGTTGAATTTTCTTATTAGTTTTATTTGTATATAACATAGACAGTATTAGATATGTTATGAAAAGTTTGGATTCCCAAATAAATACTTATTTTAATGACGGCAAAGGGAAGATTTATGAAAGATATCTTGAGCTTTGTTTCAAAAATGTGGCTCTTTAAATAAAGCATAGACTGATTTTTCTTTTTATGCATCTTTGTTGTTCCTCATGATCATACACA
The DNA here is from genome assembly GCF_000705375.1 of Tinamus guttatus. The sequence continues at coordinate 369,380 of NW_010585603.1, read as the reverse complement.
TATGTAAATTCCTATCTAATGCACTATTGGCAAGATCACAACAGAAATATTTCATTAGAGTAGTAAGAGTTACAAGTGAGTTAATACTCCTTAGCTTTATATAAGAATCCAAATGCAAATCCTTGCAGAATATTCATAGCTGTAAGCTTAATAACTATTAAGATTATTTCCAGGTAGTTTAGGCTATCAGTGATTCTAACCTTGTTTAATTCTCACTGAACCATGCAGAAAGGAACAGAAAATATGACCTAAATTGAACAGTGCAAAGAGAAAGAATGCACAGGGGAAAAAGATGTTAGCATCCTAATTAGAAAATGAAACAGTTAATATGAGAGGAAACATATTTTCTTTCCACAACAGAGGAATTGCTCTAAGCATGTGTAGTAGTGTCATCAATCACTGCCTCTTCCATGGAGCAAAAATTATTAAGACTGATAATGCCCCAAAATTTTGAAATTTTTCTTTATTTGAGCAATATGAGTCTTTAGCTATTAATTTTGTTACAGTTCAGAAATAGAAACAACACAAAGGAGGCATTTAAATAAGATTAAAGGTCTGAGTTAAACTGACAAGAGAAGCATTTAAAAGTGACATTGAAAATTCTTATATGTCAATGTAGAACAGCAACAATAAACCTACACAACAATTTTTCATTTCCTTCTTTTGTCATCTAACAAAGACTATTCGCACTATTTAAACAATATTTATATTTACGGAACATTCAAAAACCCTCTGGAATGCGGCAAAGTTTAAAGCATGTATGTTTATTAGAATGTAGATTGCTGACAGGTACTATTTGCAGTATGCCTGTTAAACTGTTAGCCCACAAATCTTTGGCATCCATTAGGAGAATGTGTATGGCTCATTTCATGAAGATACAATGGGTCATGCTAGCTGAAGGGATTTGTGTATTTGCAAATAAAGAACACCAGGTTACATGAGTGCTGTTACTTAGAAGTTAAAAATTCCCATTATTTTCCATAATGTTAGCGCAATTATTATCATGAAGATTTTACTTACAGCTTCAAAACATTCCATTAGTCAAATGTATCTATTTTAGCACATAACTTGTCCTATGCTAAGGTAAATATTTTTGGCTCCGTTTTTGCAAATCAACAAGTACTTGATGAAGTTCAATGCAAATTTCAGGGAAATTTGTCAATGCTATAGATAACAAAATATATTCCTCCCAACAATGCATTAATCATAGGTGGTAGAAGAATTTTCTATTTCCAGTTTTGACACAGCAGAACATATGAGCACAATTTTATTAATATTCATTATTAATTACTAATATGATCATAATATGTGTTAATAAAAGCCTGTGGTCTTATATTACTAATTCTGAAGCCTATAGTTTATACACAATAAAAGATTAAGTCTGAAGCCTATGGTCTGTATGCAACAGAAGATTAAGTCAGAACAGCAGCAATCCCAGCTTCTGGGACTGTTGCAGTAGGAATTAATTAAAATTGTAACACAGTTACAGTAAAATAAGCAAAAACCCCAAAGTTCTTCTCAAGTAAGAAAGTTTATGAGGAATAGATGAGGCTTCTTCAGTTCTGAGAAGCTTCTTAAAACTAGATTCAATCATTAAATATAAGCTGCTTCTCTGCCCCATCTGCTTATTTTCTTGCCTTGAAAACAACACTGCAGTCAAAGAAGAGAGTACAAAAGAGCATAAAAACATACTAACATATTCTTGCAATGCCCATATTAACCCATTAGGAAACTAAAAAAATTCTTCGAAGTTGGAGGTATGAGGAAGTTATCACATACAAGATGCTTTTTACCATAAAATTATAGGGAGAATGCTTGAAAATGCACCATTTATATTCTCTAGAAAAATTGTCAGCATTCAAAAGTTTAGGAAAGATTTGAATTAATAAGTGGATAATCAATTTTATTCTATTTCAGACAGATGTCTGCTAGAGGCATCTTCTGAAAGAACATATACTGTCTAGATTTATACCTTTTGCTGAATCTTCTCATTCAAGAATCACTATTTTTATCAATCATTAGTATAATTTATGACCAAGCACTAGTGAAACCAAATGACTGCTCAGAAGAGCACTAGGCAAAAAATGCTAAAACATTCCAATTTTGAGTAGTTTCTACTTAAAATTCTATTAATTTAAAGGGTTTGAGGCTTTGATTTAAATTTAGTATTGTATTTTGAGTTTCATCTTCTAGCCTTGGGTTTGTATCATCTAAAGGTTGTTAGTGCTGTACATACATCATTGTTACATTATATATAATATATAAATAAATCATATATATATAGTACTAATATTGCATGTCTATATATGTATATTTACATATATAATACACAATAATACTGTATTTCATTCAGGTCACTATAAGTTGTGGTTATATCTGTCCTCCTACCTCTGTGTTATTTTTTAAAAAGTATAGTAATTAGGGAAATCAGTAGTCCAGGATAAATACCCATTCATAGAATCATAGAATCATAGAATCTTAAGGTTGGAAGGGATCTCTAGAGGTCATCTAGTCCAACCCCCCTGCACATGCAGAGTCACCTAGAGCATGTGGCGCAGGACTGCATCCAAGCGGTTTGGAAAATCTCCAGTGAAGGAGATTCCACAACCTGTCTTAGCAACCTGTTCCGGTGCTCCATCACCCTCACTGCTAAGAAATTTTTCCTTAAGTTCCTGTGGAACTTTTGATGCTTCTGTTTCTGGCTGTTTCCTCTAGTTCTGTCAGTGGCCACCACTGAAAAGAGGCTGGCCGCATCCTCCTCACTCCCTCCCTTGAGGTATTTGTATGCACTAATCAGGTCTCCTCTCAGCCTTCTCTTCTCCAGGCTGAACAGGCCCAGCTCCCTCAGCCTCTTCTCATAGGGCAGATGTTCCAGGCCCCTGATCATCCTTGTGGCCCTGCGCTGGACTCTCTCCAGCAGCTCCACATCCCTCTTGTACTGTGGAGCTCAGAACTGGACACAATACTCCAGATGTGGCCTCATCAGGGCTGAGTAGAGGGGCAGGATCACTTCACTCGACCTGCTGGACACGCTCTTCTTAATGCACCCGAGGATCCCATTGGCCTTCTTGGCCACGAGGGCACACTGCTGCCTCATGGTCAACTCGTCGTCCACCATGACACCCAGGTCTTTCTCTGCAGAGCTGCTCTCCAGAAGGTCAGTCCCCAGCCTGTACTGGTGTCTGGGGTTATTCCTCCCCAGATGCAAGACCTTGCACTTGGCCTTGCTGATTTTTTTGGCCTTGTTGAATAATTCCAGTTAACTGATCCTGTAGTAACTAAATGGGCTACTTAAATTCACTAAAGAAATTAAGCTCTATTCACATATGAAGCTTCCCTTGAGACTGCTGGAAATTATCTGGAAATAACTGAAGGTATTCTTCAACCCAACTGTCCTTCATCTTCCCTCATCCCAGGTTAGGTGTATTTAACATTGTGGAAGTAATTCTATTATTTAACTGGGATTAGGCCTATAAACAACAGAAGATTGCTTTGCATCATATGATAAACTGCAGCTACATTAATATTCCAAGCTGCTTTCTAAAAAGCTTGTGGGTCACCATGTGCAAACTGAATTACTTTAGTCATCAATTAAACAGCAATATATGGTGGCACAGTTTTCATTGATTTTTTTCCCACAAAATTTAAAGAAATGTGGTTATCTCTATAACCAAAAAGCACAGCAAAACGAAACATAGTTTCCGACTAGATGTTTCAAAGAAAGAAGGGAAAGAAATCACGTCACAGCTTGAGGATCCATTAGACACCCAGAAAGAAATCGCTTCCACAGACAAAATAAAATAGTGTGTATTTTGCTAAAATTTAGTTAAGAATAGTAAATTTATATTCACTTTTCATCACAGTAGGATTCATCTTATACTACAAAACCCAACTCCACTTCGTGAGGTTTCTTCTAAAATTTCAAATCAGTCTTAACTGCATTTAATAATTTTTCCTTCACCACCCTGATTGATGTTATCTGTCTTTGTACACCAAACTGACAATAACATCATTACTAATAAACAGGAAGCAATTTGGAACCAAAGAAATCTGCAATGTTCAACACAACAGAAGGATGTGACATACATCATACTGTCAGAATATTCATTAAATCTTGTCGAAAAGGGCTCAATGCAAAGGCAGTAAGAGTCTCTTCATTTCCCTGAAAATCCTAATGTCACCTTGAGAACCTGTGACAGAGTTCATCTTCATCAGACTTGAAGAACGAGTAGACTACAAATGTATAATCCCAAGGTCCCATTCAGCAGTATTCCCTGGTCACATCAAGCAGATGGACTTGTGTTTGCCAATTACTTCTGGTGTCAAACGTGATGCTGGAGTTTAGGTCTCTCAAGAAATTAGGTCCCAAGCTATTTAAAGCTTTTTCTCTAACTTCCATCTATTACCATTAGTTTTATCTTTCTCTTCTTCTAGGCCAAACCAAAATCTTCTCTATCACTTTTTCTCTTCCCTGTGTTAACATGCTAGAAACATATGTATCAGATAAGAATGCACAAAGTCAAAATAGGTATTTAATTTGTCAGTGAATGTTAGAATTAAGTTTTCAGTACTTTTAATACATACTTTTAATACAAAAAAGTTTTCAATACATCATCCATTATCAATATAGCTAATTGCTATTTACCTAGTTTTGAAGTTTCAATTTTTCTCACAGAACACAAGTATAGCAACATTTTGACCAATTATTCATTGCATACAAACAGAATTACTGAGTATAAAAAATATTATTTTATAATGACAGGTTTTCCACATGTGCTTTTGCTCAGCAGAATCAATTATTGATTTATTTCAATCACTGTCTTTATAAATACACAAAATATATGCAGCTATTGACCATGGACAGATGAAAATCCATCTGCTCATAAAAATAAAAGCAAAAGACTCTATAATTTAGAAAACTTTAAAAGATCAGAAGAAACCACTTTTAATAAGGGAGCTGGTTGAATTACTAGAGGATTGGGTAATTGAATGGTTCCTAGTCTTCATTTAACATGGATGAAGTTAGACACAGTGTTAAGAAGAAACAAGACTGTCTTGTGTTCTACTCATGTTACTCTGCTAATCAAGAGAGTCATACATCAGGTAATGATATGCAAGATTGGTGATATTCACTGTGATTTTAAGATTTTTGAGTAGGTGGCAGATAAAGAAACAATAGTTTTATTTCTCCTCTCCCACTGAAACAGGGTATCTTTTTTGCAAATTTCATTTTTCAAAACGTTTATGTTCAAATGCAGCATATGGTCTAAAGTTCTCAAATATATATATATACATATATAAATGTATATATATATAAAATGTATATATATATATAAAATGTATATATAAAAAAATATATAAAGTTCCTATATATATAAACTGCAGTTGTTCATAAAACACAAATGGTGTAACAAATAAGAGGAAATTTCTGTATATTCTTCTAAAATTTACATTACAACATGAGTTTCCACCAAACATCTGATGTTCTAAATAATATTAAATACTTGATACTATATTTTTTTTTGGCAAATATGGTTTAAGGAAATTGATCAAAAATTTCCATGTTCTTAAATATTTAAATTCTAAAATTATTACAAATAAAATGAACATAGGATAATTAAAGTGTTAATTTGACCTTATTTCACTCTGAATAAACACATATGTGCTCCATGCAATGGCCTAATGCACCACATTAGCAGCAGAGATGCAGTACAACTGTGAATAGTTTAAGTTATGCCAAATATGTGTTAAATACGCCTTCTGTAATCAGAAGAAAGAGGTACATGTCCTCTGAAGTAGTCTGCCTTCCTTTCCCAAGCCCATCTCTGTTCTCAGAACTACACTCATTTAGTATTTGCTGCACTTTAATAAAACTAAATTATAGCTTTGTCAACAAAGCTACAAAACAATATTTTTTCTTTTATAAAGAAAGCCACACATAAAATTTTCAATAACTATTTTGGTAATGATACTTTTTATTGTCTGTACAAAACTAGACCATTTTGCAGATTTATAGTTCTTCTGAAGGGCCTGTTGCTCATGAAAATTAAAGACAATTTCCACTAGTAATAAAATTTACTATAAAAGTACATTAGGTGTCATTCACATTTCAAGGTAAGAACCAAACTCGGTGTGATGGCATTTTACTTGTGGGTATGTTTCCCAAGGCTGTCTTTGCCCTCTGTATATTCTGGTGTTGTGCAATTGAGAGGCATGAAAGAAAGAAAAAGACTATTAATGTGAGCCAGTATGGCAAATTCTACGAACTTGTATTAAAAATAATAATAATTCAAAAGTACTTATTTCACAACTGTTATTTGTAGTTAATCCTTCACCTGGTTCCCCAAAAGAAAGACCTCCATTTTTTGCTAGATGTAGAATCTAAGCCATCCATGTTTCTTATGTTTGTTTGCTTGTTTAAAGAACAGAGAGAATAACTGGACCTCTGTGGTGTTAACACAGATAAAATTAATGTTATCAAAACACTAGTATCTAAATAAAAAAAGCTTGCAGGTGTACCACTCCATAGGAAGTTTGCACATAAATGGAAAGTTAAATATACATCCAGCTATTTAAATGACTCCTATAATGTCAGAAGAGTTATCCTAAATGCGCTTATACATTTCTGTTCATGTAATAAATACTCCGATTAATTTTTTCTAACTATACTCTGCTGTTCTGCTGAAGGTGACATTATGTTTCATGATAACATGGGTGGGATTTAGTTGACTAAACACTGGTTTCCTAGTGCGTTTTTAGATGCCCTAAGTAATTAAATGTATTCACACAGGCCTGGAATGAACTAAATTTTTCATTAATTATTATATTTATAAGGGGAAAAAAAAGGATAAAAATAAGGGATAAAAATGTATTTTAGAATATTAAGTAGGCAGGCAAATATTATAGTTTATTTGAAAGACACCTCAGGAAGAAATTTAAAACTTGAGTTTATGAGTTTATTAAATGGACATAGTTTTCAAGATTTCATTCTTTGCAGTTTTGTTTATAGTTTGTTATCAAAAGATGAAGATAAAAAGAAAAAATATCAAGATAAAAAGCAAAAAAACAGAATTTTAAGGCTGTGTAATTCCATCCAACTGAAACTGATGAATTACTGGTCTTTCTATTCTATAGCTCTATCTGAGCCAATGGTCTTCTGAAGAAGTTGCAGTGTTCCTCTTCTGAGTTGTACACCAGAAAATATATATATATATATTTTAGGATTTAAACGCTTTCTTTTTGCTATCTGTTTTTCCTGCTCATTAACCTAACCAATGTCCCTTACAGCAGCTGTCCACTTCCTTTACTGATGGTTAACAGTAGAACTTAACACACTCCATTTACCTCACTCCCCATATTTCCACCTGGATATTTTTCACTGTTCTAATTCAAGCAGAAGATCTCCTGGGAGAATCCTGAGAAACAGCTTGGGCTCTGAAGAACCAAGCCCCTATGGATCTAAGGAAAAACAATGTTCTTTTGTGGCAGGCATTGAATGAGATACAATAAAAGATCACATGTAAAACCAAAGTAGAGATTGGAGAAAAGCTGATGACACAGATTTGAAAAATTTGTGGTGAAAACTGACTGAAAATGGAACTTTCTCTTTACTGCCTTTTTATTAACTTCTCTAAGGTTACGTCAGAAACTCAAGTACTATAGCAGAAAGCAGCACATTATTTCTTTTTAAATATTTGCTTCTTAAAGGTTGTCATTAATTTTTAGCCCACTCTGACTGTCGGCACTCAAACATGAATCCTTATGGGAGTCTACTCGCGATATATCTACACAGCTCTGCTTCAGTATGAATCAGCTTGAAAAGACAACAGATGATGCATAGTGGCACACGCTACTCTCTAGAATTCAGTAGTTTCTTTTTCAACTTTGCTACTGTGTTTAAGCATTTCTAAATACTATAGGGAACAAATAGATAAAATTATCTTCGCATAATTTTATGAACAATCATCTTACCTTTTCTGACAGCCCACAATTTGTAAAAGATAATGAGATGACTGCAAGGTAGTCCAACATTCCTGGTAGAGCTAAAAATGAGCCACATAAAAGAAGCACAAGCACAAGACTTTCCATTCTTTATTCCAGCCATTTGTTTAGGCCATAGATAATATTAGTTTAAGGATAAGGCCACTTGAAAAGAAAAACAGACATACTCGATTGTGCAAGAACTAAAACTATCCCCTTGGTCCTTCCCTTATTTCTTTGCCGAGGAATGTATCTTGATTACACATATACATAATCTTCTAAATACATTACAGTGAAAAAATTTAGATGTACATTCTTCATGTATAGCATTTCTAGCATGAATTGTGATTTTCTCTGGTTTGCAGAGAATAACCTCCCAAAATAAGACTTTTCCATAAAATGAAATTTCAATACAAAAGTCTTCAGCTCATTTAAATTCAGAACCACATGCTAACACTTCAAGCCTCCAGATGCTTGGTTTTGAAATGAAGCCACTTGCCCATATAGTGTGATAAGTTTACATATGTTGTTATAGGTTAGTCATTGTTTGAGCTGATGTCTGACATAAAAAAGCCCCTTACCTCCCCACCCCACCCCACTCCACATACCCCGGCATTCAAGAATTATTATTTTTTATGTTTGGATGATAATACTACTGTGACAATTTCATTCCCTGGCTCTTGCAATCCTTTCCTTTCCTTTCACAGTACTTTGAGAAGCATTAACATCAACTGCATTTTTTTCCTCCTTTTATGTGAAGATTGAATATCCAGCTGTTACCTTAATTAAGTCTGCCACAGGCAAGGCTCTGGTTTTACGTACCTGCAGAGGGAGTTTTCATGGTGTTTTAATGACTGGCTATAGATTGAGCAAAGTAACTCATTTGAGCTAATGCAAGCAAAAGCTTAGCTCAAATGAGTGCCAGAGCTGTCAATTTCCAATTAGGAGACTTGTTTTCTCTCGCGACAGTGAACCACCACAAATTACATGCTCTAACACTGTTGGTTAATCTTTTGCCACCTGACAGATGGAAGTAAATCAGTTGAGTTATGATAATCACTTCCAGGAAGTAGAGAAATATTTAAATCTTGGCATAGTTCTGCATCTGTGAGGATAGCATTAGGAGACATCACAACAGCCAGTCATTATTTTCAGACAAGGTGTCATCTGAAGTGTGTGTGGGGTGGAATTGAAGGCATTGAATGAAAGGCATTATTCAACCATTTCTCAAAAGCTTTCCCACTTGAGCAGAAAGTATTTGATTGTTCATATCTTGCATATTTTATGTTTTCACAAAGTTGAATGTAATTTCAACAGAATCAAGTTGTTATTGTGTGTGTATTTATAAAGGAAATGCACACAGGTTTCTTCAGTGCTTTCTGATATAAAACTAGCAACAGTATCAGTAAGGCAAGTCTTTCTCTAAATGTACCTACTAAAGTACTAAAGAAAGAAATAAATGTGTTGCTGTGAAAAACATTGGATTTCTTCATGAAAAAATAAATAGACTAAATAGACATGAAAACTTGTGAAACATATGCTAAGGTTAACATATGTTACATATATTATGGATTTTGAGATGAAGCTAAGAGAAGCCAAGTTGTCTGCATAAACCCATGATTATTCTCTGGTAGCACATTCCCACATAACAGTGAAAACTTGAAAGCATGAGAAGGTCAGCTCCCAGTTTGATTTTTGCAATTTTCCCCTCTTAACACAAGCATATAATAATTTGGAGGAGAGCTTGAATTTCCACGGTACCTCTTTGCTCTTCTAGTGATCACCCTGTCCGCCTGATTAATACTGACCTAAGTGCAGTAAGGCCTTTGCTGTATTAGGACTTTTAACACATAACTTCCTTGCATCAAACACTTCTTGTTCAAAATGATCTCGCTTACGTAGTAAGTAAAGTATAATTAAAGGGATGTTATAGTATATAAATATAATTTAGAAGTCATGGTAATAAGTTAATTTTTTAAATTCATTTTTGCTTTCTAATAGAAGACTAAATGCTAACTTTTCCACAGTCAAGAGCAGCTCCGAAAGCATATTTGTACTGTAAAACTAACAAGCTGGGTACATAATCATTGGATACAGGGTGCTATTTACATTGCAGAAAAGGAAGCAAGTGGGTACCGCTTTACCATTAACCTGGCTTCCTTGTGCTCACGAAGGATGATTCAGTGTCAAAATGCACAGCCCCATCCTATCGTTGCCAGCTTCCCACTCGCAGGTACATTCACTTCATTTCCCCTGTGCTCTTACAGAGCAGGATTTGTTCGGATTGCAGGACAGAGGCACTCAGGGGCTAGATTAAGATTACATGGGCATTAAAAACCCAAGCCCCTCAAAACTTTTCTAATGTATTTTAATATATTTATCTTTCTGATTTGGCTCCCATTGGAAAAGGCTCTTTTCTCCACTGTGTTGCTCTCAACGCCCTTCCATATGCTTCAGATGTCCTTGTGCATATAGGCAGTATTATCAGGACTGCTAATTAAAAAGATAGCATTGTTGCATTCTCAGATGGATATGAGTTATATTAAGAATTGCTATCCTTTCTCTCTTCCTTCATATTTTTTCCTGACAAATTTTAAAATCATGTTCTAGAAGTGGGCTTTTTACTCTGGTTTACTAGTCTAACTTGCTTGCCTTTTTATGCATAGCGGTTTTATATTGTGTTTTGTCCATTTTAAGAAAGACACATGGTTGATAAAAATGTAAACTCACAATGCACCCAGGATATATTCCCACCTATCTGCGTTGAGTGGATTCTGCAGTGGTACTTAACCAAATGAACTGGCCATAAAGTATACTAAATATCCTTTCTAAAGTGACTGAGTGCTTCCTTCCTCATTAACACTGTATTGATGTTTTCATTACATGAAAAATGTTGTGACTTTAAAGAATAATACATAAAATTGCATTTTTCAACACTTCGTACATCCATGCATATATACATGTATTTATATAGGAGACATCATATTATGCATATATATGAACATACATACATATATTCGTGAATGTTCATATACACTTGTTTTTGTAGAACTTTTCTTAGCCACACCATTGATTTTTTTCCTGCATATACAAAGAATTTACATAAACATTAAAAAAAAAACATTTAATGAAATCAGAGTTAAAAGTTAAACATACAAGTTACAAAATAAGCCTGGTCATGATCTTTCTGGCTTTCAATTTATCCAAAAGTTTACTGCTATATGTAAGCATATACAGCTTACAGCATTTTAATTAACACACATACAAAATTCTGTAACTGCTATAATTTACACATGTTGGAATTGGCTCTCTGAGATTACACATGAAATTCCTTATGTTGTAAAGAGATCTTCTATATTTCCTAACATTAAAAAGGTGTCTTTGTTAACAGTTAATATCTTGTTTCTTCCTATTCGTGTTAAAACCCTTGTCTCCTCTGCCATATGCTTCCAAATAAGTTGTGTTGAACTGTCATAGACATTAATATCATACTTACATCCTCAGATTTCAATTTTGTTTACATGGAGAACTTAACATTAAAGATAACACAAAGACCCACCATTACTGAGCTTTCGGGTATGGCCAATGTACGACATTCTGCTGCATTATATTCATCTTTCAAAGCTGTCATTTAAAATGTAAATATAACTCTCAGTGGATTATCTCATTATTGTGATTCATGAATAATTAGGAGAAAAGCAATAACTAAACTGGAACACTGGAAGTCTGCCAGGTTATGGTCCTGAAAGATCGTATTTAGTTCAGAATTATTAATTCCTCTTTTCTTCCTCATGACAGTGAGGCTTTCGAAACTTCACCTCTATGTAAATCCTCTGGTGTCCAATAAGGTTGGAGTTGATAATCTCCCTTTTCCTCAGTGGGGAACTAACTAGCTCTTTCCAATCTCTGGTCAGATAGTGGGCAAATCAGACACCTAAACATTTAATGTGCCAAAATACATGTATCTGCAAGGGATTCAGTAGAGTTACAGAAGATGCCTGGGCTACCCGTACCCTTCTCGAGTGACTGAAGGCTGAATTCCGCTAAATTTGTCCATTTTTAATCATGTAAATAGATTTATTCATTCAATTACTTTTTAGCCTCGTTAATTTGTACTGAACCAGGTTAGGGAACAACTACACATTAATGTCACTAAGATCTAACGGACAGTGTCTTCTGAAGAAGAGGACAGCAAAGCAATGACAAGTATATGGGGGTGAACTAGAAGTTGGTATCCTCACTTGACTGATGTAGCCAGAAGAGGTTATATCACCAGCGAAAATAAGTGAACTCCCTATTTCTCTTTCCCAACTACATGTCTTGCCTGCATAAAAGTACTTAAAAGCCTGTAAAATGTAAATATAATTCTTTTATTAAAAATCATCATCTCAGTACAGAGAATCATGTACATTAAAATTAGTAGACAGTTGTTTAAAATTAGTAGACAGTTGTTTAAAAATATATAAACATGAGAGTGGAAAAACTTAAAATGAACTAAGTTTGGGTCTTCCACCTTCCACACTGAGTATGAATTTATAGCCTTAGAAAAGAAACCTTGAAAAAGAGCAATGAAGAATAATACAGGAAACCTATCCAAAAAAAATCTAGAGGATACATAACCAGTACACATCAGAATATGAAGTTAATATAATTATTTGGATAAAACCAATAAAACAAGTTAAGAAATTCCTGAAGTTCTTGGTCACCTTTTAAACCAAAGGACACACTCCCGTTGTGACAGTGCATGATTACTGGAAACTCACAGAATATGTGCCCTCCCTTCTTGAAACTGGTGACATGGCAACAGATGCAAATCTTAGATTATCCTTGCAGTGAAGAAAGTAAATATATGGTAAACAACCATTAAACATAGTTACGTCACCTGAAACAGACAAATATTGGTCCCACATTTTGTAAGTATTGAGTTCATAGCCTGTTATAATCGCAGTTTGGACCTTCATGTGGCCCAGGCCACAATGAAAAAGTGAAACACTACAGAGATCAGTCCTGGTAGTTCTCTGCCCATCAACATTTGAAGGAAAACAAACATGACGATGGCAGCCTTAACCTGCACACATATTTTATTAGTTTGGAATAACAGCTTGACTTCAATGCAATTGCTTTAATATTAAATAAAAAACAGCCATATACAGGGGAACAGCTAACAAACACAACAGAGAGAAACAACCCTTGACAGTTCCGTATGAAAACAAGAGCAAGAAGCACCGAATTTGGCATATGAAACAGCCAACTAAATAAGAATTTGCTGTATTATTACTTTTGAAGAAACAATCTAACAAGTTACAATGATAATCACAACTGAAGTAGCATTAATTTTGTTTGCATGCACAAAATCAGATGCAATTGCATCTAAAAAATCTGTATCACAAGTATAAGAAAACTACAAATAGAGGAGGAATTTTCTTTGTAGTAGGAGCATAGTTGAATGTAAGGGGATACGATGATTTCCCATAAATGCATTCAGCAACATACAACTGCTTTCAAGACAATCATAGAGAGCTATGATTCCTAGCTGGCTGAGCGATACCCAGCTTCCCTCAGAAGGGAGCTGATTTACTATCTCTCCTTCTTCACAATGACCAAGACCACCAATGTCATTCTGAAAGGACATGTTTTTAAGCACATTCTTATAAGGCGTTCAAGGATGGAGCCTCCTTTGGCTCTGTTGACCCTATAAGAGCCTAATAGGCTCTATTTTTAATATTAGAACATTTTCACCCTGTCTCATCCAAGAATTCCTTATTGAAATTTACATTCATTACTATTTGACCATGACAACATAGATTCTTTCCAAACTCTTTGAATCAGAAGAGTGTGATATTTTTGATTATTTGAAAAACAGTGAGCTAAGGAGGCAGTGGAACACAGACATATCTTCTTAGGATAAAGAACTCTATTTATTCAAATATTTACTTATAAATAATGTTATTAGGCAGCTAATTGTTCTTTTGCTTCTCCCCCGGTCTCTTCACTATCATATACCTTTCTTGAGATGCCCACATCTGTAAATAGTAACCATGCCTATGTCTGCATTTGATAAATTATATACTTAGAGGAACACTTTCAGACATGGAAACGCAATTGTTAAATTGTTAGAATGACCTTTATCAGGTTTGGCCCATACAGTCTTGCATTTTCTAAAATGATTGTCAAGAACGGGAAGGAACAATTCCCACCAGGCACTCTTGATGCCACCATCCTCTCCTGAAAGGCAAGAGAACATAAGGTGATGTATCAGCCATTTTGTACCAGTCGTATTTAGTGATAGGGAAGGGTCCCTTGCATATCTAGTTTACTAGGACACACATAGCCTGACTACTGTTGAATAAAATAATGAATAAATATATGTCTTACACAGATAGAAGTACTGCCTTTTGCATATAAAGCAAACAGCAGCATGCCAGAAGTTACATCTGTCTTGGGATTTATTGCAGCTCTTCCATCACCGCCCCCCCCCAAAAAATAAATAAAATACACACACAGAAAAATCTTGTTTATGAACCTTGATTGAAAACTTAACAAGGACAAATTAATTTTCAATTTTAATGCCAGTTTCAACATACCTGAATTTAACAAGAAGCTTTTTGTTGTCTCAAATTTAATAAATATACCATCTATTCCATTAACCAGTTCCCTAACTAAATTACTCAGTACTAATTTATCCAAGTCAAATTTTCTTCAGATTTTCACTTGATACAGTCATTTTCCTTATGAGTGAGAACAACACATGTCAAGTTATTTATAAAGAAAAAACAAAGGTCCAAAAATGAAGAAAACCCTTAGGTTAGCTACTAACCACCTTAAAAAAAAAAACAAAAAACAAAAAACGTAGTATTCCTTTTTTTGAAACAGTGGGGGAGCAGAATGAGTCAAATGACTTCTTGTGGAGCACCATTCATGCATACTATATGTGAATCTACAAGTCAGATAATCCAGAGAAAGCCAGATAAAATGGTACTTACTACTTTGCAGTGCTGAGCACCACACCCTGAGTGGGTAAAGCAAAAGTCAGCCGTGCTCTTTACAGCTGTACTTTGTTATTTATGGTTTTGGGATGCTGGTGTGCTACACTGTAGAAGTCAGGAAGGACTTACACTTCCACCAGGACAGATGGTAAAATACTGGGCAGAAAGATTTTGCCCAAAAAAGTGTTGTAGAAGAAAGGACATTACAGATTATGGAACCTCAAACTCTTCCAGTTATCCCTAAATTTCTCCTATTCTGATATGTACTGGCATGCCTAGTATTTCCTTCTGTCACCTAGTACCTTTGTAAAGATTTGCCTTAAACAGCTACTGTTGGAATGACAGCTCTTCTTTACAGTAAATATTTGTTGCTTCCTTCTAATAAAATCTGGATGAACTTCGCTTCCATTATATACTGCAAACTTTGTGGATTGTAAAAGAGTTTTGTTACTGTCTCTGTTCAAGGCCTACTTCTTCTAGCTATGTAATTATTCAGGCTTTCATATTAATAGAAGAAATGGTACAAATTAGTGTGATCTTTTGAACTTTGGAATTGGTGTTTCCTTATGGGATTCAGAAAATATGATGTGAAATTTGTACAATGGAGCAAAATTAAGAAAGGAATATTCTGATACAGATTCTGATGAATAGGATATAATTACAGTGAGGTGGAACATCATTTAATAAATGGTGGCTTACATTCTACCCCCAAATTAAAGATTTCTAACTAGGCAAAACAAAAACACAGAGAAGCTTTCCTACTTCTTTTCACTTCATTCTTTTCTTATGCCCAGTTTACCCATTTAGTTCATCTTGTCTAGATCATGTACCATTTCTATTTTCCACTTTTTCTACCTTTTTACTTATATCAGCTCAATGCTGCAAACATTCTAAACTGTTAGTGCAATGGTGTCTGTCACCTTAGCTTCGGTCACCTAAAAATATACTAGAAATAAAAGAAAGGAAACAATAAAGACATGAGAAGTTCTTTGTAGGAGTTAGTTAAAACACACATCCCTGGGACAGCTGAATATGATTTAGCATTTTAAGGGTAAATATTTAAAGTGAGTGTGGGATGGGGAAGGAAATTCAAAATATATATTGAAACATTCTGCAATGTAAAATCCTTTCAGGTTTTTTCTCATTATAGTTTGAAAATTATATTCTAGAGAAGCTTTCAATTTGGTATGTAAAATAGACACTTTGAATATTATGTAAGATTCACTTAAAAAAATAAAATGTTTTATAATTAGGATAAATACGTAAGCAAAGTGATCATTGACATTAAGATTTCTCCATAAGTTGTGAGAGTGTTTCCTTTTGCAGGAGCACAACATATTTCTTGATACCAACTTAATTTAATTGGATGTTCTCTGATACTGCAGCTCAACTGAAGTGTTCTTAAAATGGTAAATTGTATCATAAAAATATAACTAATGGATTTGGGAAGTTGATTCTAGAAAATACACTTGTTAAGAGAAAAGGAAATGGAAAAAAAAGTCTTTTATTACTATTATTCCAGCTGAATGCAGTAACAGGAACTACAGGTAACCAGTGGTAAATCCAAATACAGTGATCACTATAACTTTCAAAAACTAGTTCTAAAGAAAAAATATTTAAAAAGCTAAAAGAAAAAATCTAGCTCTTCTGCATTAATACGTGAAAATAGTCACCATAAGATGGAATTGTGGCTACAAATTAATAATTCACAATGAAAATAGAAATGCTGGTAACCTTTTCTCAAGGTTTCTCCCTGAAAGAAAAATCTGCTAAACACCAGAAAAACACCATTTAGGGACAAAGTGCCACAGTCCCTCACAAAGGAAAACATTCAATTATCATTACCCAAAATGAAGCCAGGACAATCAAATTTTATGCACAGCAGAACTGTAGTGAGGGAATACAAATGCTGCAGTTTCTTAATGGTTATAGCATCACTCCTGCTTTCTAGACACAGGAATCCCAACATGCAGATTGGCCACCCCTTCAAAGAGTTTTCTAGAATTTCACAATAACACATGAAATTTTCTGACTACTTTAAGGTCCAAGAAAGTCAGAACTCTTTTTAACCAACTTCAGAAATTAAAAATGGTTTCTTAAATAAGCCACAGGAACCTGTAGCCCTAATGGCTGAGCAGACAAGTTTCATTAACAAGAAGAATTTAGTTGAAAATAATTTGTATGAGACAGCTCAGAGCCCTGTAAATTATTTGGAGTACCTTTAAATAGAGAGAAAGAGGAAAGAAAAAAAAAAAAAAACACAGGGAGAAATGAAACCGTCCCCTTGATCATGATTAACAGAATATGGGAGACACTCAGTATGAAAAAAATGAAGTCTCTGATCTCTTACACACAAGACTATGCAAGAACATGATGTAAGGGCAGACTACACAATGAAAAGACTATCACATTTAACTCTATCTAGGAGGCACCACCTGAACAAGTCATTCCTTCATATTTGCAGAGCCTAAAATAAATAACACTTTTACCACTAAAACAGTAAAGTTAAACCTATCTCCAATTTATGGAATTATCTTTATGTACAACTTTACAATTTTCATCAAATGTAGATATTCGCACAATATTGCCTCAGTGCTGGCAACAGCTTTTTACTTTCTGTGACAATGGGACTCTGAAGTTCGACAACTGATTGGGAGAGATGGGATCCATGTTGCTAAACAGGTCACAGGCATTTTTGCCAGCAGGTTGGCCAACCTGGCAAGGTGGGCTTTAAGCTAGGAAAGAGATACTTACAGAGATAGGCCAGTCAGCAAAACAGGACTCAAATGGGGAAATTGCATGCAGCTAAGGAAGTACCTACAGCTAAGGAAGTACCTACAAGGCTATGGGGAAACCTCTCGCAACCCTTCTGGGAAATCAGCATGCTAGAATACCTCTCTAAAGTGTTTGTACACCAATGCACACAGCATGAGGAATACACAGGAAGAGTTAGAGAACTGTGTAGCTCGCATGACTGGAATGCTGCCATGGATGGGTAGACATTATTTAGAAAGGACAGGTAAGCAGGGGAATCTTCCTTTATTTGAGAGCATCTTGAATGTATGGAGATCTGCCTAATGAGCAGGTCAAGAGTTTATGGGTAAGGATTAAGGGGCAGATTAACATGGGTGGCACTCTTGTGGATGTTTGCTACAGGCCAGCTGATTAGGAAGAGGAAGTAGATGAGACCTTCTACAGACAGCTGGAAGTAGTCTCAGTAACCCAGGCTCTGGTTCCCATAGGAAACTTTAGCACCCTGATATCTGCTACAGGATCAACACAGAATGGTACAAGCAATTCAGGAGGTACTTGCATAGCACTGGTGATAACTTTTCGACCCAGCTGATAGAAGAGCAAACAAAGAGTGGTGCTGGATCTTGTACTAATAAATAAGGAAGGGCTGCTTGAGATGTGAAGGTTGGAAGAAGCCCTGCCTGCAGTGACCACGGCATGCTGGAGTTTAGAATTCTGCAAGAAACATATTGGGCAAAATGCAGGATCACAACCCTGGACATGAGGATAGTAGCCCTACGTCTCTTCAGGGAACTGCTTGGAATAATCTCATGGGATAAGGCCTGTGGAAGAATTTCTTGAAAATGGGGAACTTACAAAGACAAAAAAAAAAAAAAAAAAAAAAAAAAGCCTAACAGAAGTTATGGCATTACAGAAGCTTGCTTGGGGTGATACAGACAGTTGCCACTTTCAGGATGGTTTGGTATGCACGGACTCTGCTCCTTCGCGGGTCTCTAGGCAACACAATCTGCCCTCCAAGCAGCTGCAAAGGGGAATAACAGAGGATGATGCAGAATGAAGACACTACGGCCAAACTCTGTTGTACTCCTTGTGGAGGTGGTGACTTGATGGTGCTGTGCAGCTGATAAGCGGCATAATAGCTATTTAATGTTAAATATACAATAAGATGTCTGGTGCTGAGACAGCAGCAGTGGCAAATCACTCATTTTGGGTGCTTGTTGCTTCAACTTTACTCATTATAACCTCATAATAATGCCAACGCACACCTCCATCCCAAAAGTTACCTGCCCCCAAGGTACAACCACTGCTCATGGAGCATGCACTCTATATTTTCTTTTGACTATACCTTTAAATGAAAGTAAATGAGACACTTTCTCAGCAATAAATAACAAAAGTAGTATGACTACAGTCACTCAAATTCCACCTAAATGTAAAAAAATATAAAAGGTGAACTAAGGAGGTAAGAAGTTGGAGGAAAGACTCTATCATAACTTCTGGGATTGGTCAACAGGCTGAATCTCTTTCTCTCGGGTCAGCATGTTGCCTGAGGAGATTCCTGGAGGTTCAGAGCCCTCTCCCATCCCCTTGGGTGAGTGATTATTGCACATTTGTACATTAGCTCCAGCTAAGCACCCCAAACTGTAGTAATTTCCTATACTGACATCTGAAACCTGCTTTGTACATGTTGCATTTAAATAAATCATACTATTCATGAGCTCGACTACTTGTTTTGAAGGCCATTGGACTACAGTTAAACAGACTGTCCACCCCCCACCCCCGCCACCCTTCAAACCGCAACAGGGCCCTAAAAGAAAGAGGCTGAAGAAAGTTTGTTCATACTCAATTATCACCTTCTCTAAGCTAAAGAATGGTATATCCCAATAAGCAGGAAGTCAAGCAAAGGGGGAAGAAGACCTGCAGCAATGAACAAGGGCATCCTGGCAAAATTCAGAAGAAGAAATTGTACAGAAGGTGGAAGCAGGAGCAGGCTACTTCACAGGAATAATGGAACACCATGCAACTATTCAGGGATGGAACTAAAAATGTCCCTTTGTAGTTTAATCTGTCAAAGAATGCCAAGGACATCAAGAATGGTTTCTTTAAATACATCAACAATAAAAGGAAGACTAGGCAAAATGTGGGCACACTGCTAAATGGAGCTGTGAACCTGGTGACAAATTATATAAAAAAGGCAGGGTTACTGAATGCTGCCTTTCCTTCAGTCTTTATTACTGAGACTGGTCCTAGGGTATCAGAGATCCTTGAGAGCAGTGAAAAAAAAAAAAAAAACCACCTTTGCCTTGGTGGAAGAAGATCAGGTTAGAGATCATTTAGGAAAACTTGACATCCGCAAGTCCACAGACCCTGATGAGGTGCATCTAAAAGTATTGAGGGAACTGGTGGTGACAACATTGCTAGGACCCTCTCCATTGTCTTTGAAAGTACTTGGAGACCAGGAGAGGTGCTTGAGAACTGTAAGAAAGCAAATATCACTCTCATCTTCAAAAAGAGAAAGAAGAAAGACCCAGGGGAACTATCTTGATCCCTGGGAAGTGGATGGCTCATTATGAATGTCCTCTCTAAGCATGCAGGGGATAGGAAGGTACTCAGGAGTAGTTAGCATAGACTCACAAAGAGGAAATCATGCTTGAACAAACAGATAGCCTTTTCAATGAGCTGACTGGCTGGGTAAATGAGGGGAGAGCAGAAGATGTTGTCCATTTTGACTTCAGCAAAGCTTTTGACACTGTCTCCCATAACGTCTTCATAGGCAAGCTCAAGAAGCACTTGTTAGATGAGCATACAATAAAGTGGACTGAGAGCAGGCTGAATGGCGGAACTCAGAGGGTTGTGATCAGTGGTACACAGTCAAGTTGGAGGCCTGTAGGTAGCGATGTACTCCAGGGGTCAGGACTGGATCCAGTCCTCTTCAACCTACTCGTCAATGATCTGGATGAAAGGACAGAGAACACCCTCAGCAAGTATGCTGATGATACAGAACTGGGAGGAAGTGGTGATGCACTACATGGTTGTGCTGCCATTCAGAGGGACCTGAATAGACAGGAGAGATGGGCAGAGAGAAAGTTCATGAAGTTCAGCAAAGGCAGGTGCAGCTATTTTTTCTCTACAGAGAGAAAAATAGCCCCCTGCACCAAGACAACCTGGGGCCGACTTCTTGGAAACCAACTTTGCAGAAAAGAACCTGGTCGCTTCGGAGGCAACAAGTTGAGCAGGAGTCAGCAATGTGTCCTTCTAGCCACAAAGAAAAATAGTCTCCTGGAATGCATTACCAGCAGGTTGAGAGCGATGATTCTTCCTCTCTACTCAGCCCTGGTGAAGCCCTGCGTGGAATACTTAGTCCACTTCTGGGCTATCCAATACAAGAGACATGGAGCCACTCCAATGAAGGGCTTCTAAGAGCTCCTTTTTCATTACATAAGTGTAAGGTACATCTAACTGAAAACTATCATTGATTACAGCAAGAAAGATTGCATTTTAAGAATCAAAGATTGCATTTTAACAATCCAAAACAAAGATCTCATTTCTAAGTGTTCCTGAAAATACAAGGCACTGAAACAAGTCTATCATTCATGAAATTCCAAAGGAATCACTAAAGATGTGCCCAGAAAAACATTTGGCCCATGTTTGTAGTTGATTTTTCACAAACATGACTTGGGCTTTTCTCAAAAGCAAAATGTTTACAAATACTTGTGCTGCTCCATGGGGAAAAACTGTATAGATTTTTCACTGTTTTGACATTAAACAGTTTTGAAAGCTGAACATTTCCGTATCTTTTAAAGCGTTCAGTTGTAAACTGCAGTAGATTAATCTAACGTACTTACGTAATTTGTTAGAAGCTGTGTAAATTACAGGCTTCGAGAAATTCATACTCTATATTCCCTCACCAGGTTTTGTCAGATGTTATTGGAGATCTTCTTTTTCCTTATGTAAGCTTCTCTTGGGTATATAGCATAATGCTCAAGTGCCTCCCTAGAGCCATCTTCCAAAGCAAATATTGTATTTACATTTTCATTCCAGTAAATAATGTTGTGGATTTGTGTGAGAAGAACACATTCTCTTATCTCTAAAAAAGATATAGCAACACACCACATACTTTACATTTTCTCAGCTTTCATTCTGTTCTTAACCCTTTTACCCATGTATCAAAGAGCTTCCTCCTACTCACAAAAAATAGGGAAGGAGTGGGGGTGCACAGAATTAATATTCTTATTTCATGAGTGTTGTGTAGACCAAGATACTAGTTACAGTTTTTGAGCATAGGCATACAGATTTATCACATAGGATTATTTTATATTAAAATATGAATATATTGTTTTTGTTAAGTGTAAGCCCCAATGAATTGTATAATCCTTAATCTTGTGCTTCACTATGATTGCCAAAGCTGTAAACCTTTTGTTTGAGCTTTAACCTAAAGTCCTGCTCAAGCAATTGGGGGTTGAGGGAGAAGGAAGATAACCATAAAATGGATTAATAAGCCATTCATGTTGATATACATTCCCTTTTGTCCTGGGTCGGAGAGGGGCATATAGGAACTTCTCTTGAAACAAATGGCAGGACTGAATCTGGTAATTCTATCTGTATATGAAAAAATGTATATAAATAATACAATTTTCTTTAAGACTACTTGTATATATATATATACGCATATATATATATGCATGTATATATATATATAAAAGGCTGCATTCTAGTTCATGGAAACAAATGTAAAGATGTTCTGATGGAACCTAGAAGTAGAAAAACATTCCTTGCATGATAATCTGTGAAGAAAAAATGTGAAAATATGTTCTTCTTTCAATGTAATAGCCAGTAACACATTGCAAAGAGGAGAGATGAAAAAGCATTTGAAAGAGATGTGAAAGTAATCAAAACAATGTGTGTACATTCAGACAGTTTGTAATAACTGCTTGGATAAATAAAGTACACAAAAAATAAACAACAAAATAAACCAAAACAAACACAAAAAATTACCCGAAAGTACTTTTAAGCAGACATCTCCCCCAAATACTTTATCTCTGTCTATGCAACCCCAATCCACTTCTCGCCCCTTCAATCAAATAGCCTGTAGTCTTTACACAATTGTGTCTTATGGATTGATAAAGAGGGGATTAGGGGTAGTGTGTGTGGTTATTGTTGCTATGTTAACCAGTGGAATATCTGTAGAAGAAGAAATTGAGGGGGGAGAGAATGGAAGCATTGGAAGCATGTCACAAGATAATTTTAATTCTCCCTGGTTATCCAGTTACCATTCAGAATAAGCCAAAAGTTAACTTATTAGAAATAAGTAATAAGTATGTTAAAGATGACCTAATCTTCCTTTTATGCTATTGCTCATGTCCTCATTCTATTATCAAACATTCCCATAATAACAGATGAGCTCTATCCACATACAAAGCACCAGTATTGGAATCTGTTAATACCTGAATAAGTCTATTACCTGTCATGTACATACACTATGATAATAAACTCTCTAGTCCTTCCTTGAAATTAAATCTGTTACTTTTTCTGCTGAATTGTTTTGCTCCAAAATTCTATTTCACATGCTAATCTTTCTGATAGACAACAGATCATTTGTTTATAAAAGCAACAAATATTCAACCCTTAAAAAATTTAGTTGCACACCCTCATTATCAACTATCATTCTTGACAAATAATCTAAACAACCAACTCAGATCACTAGGGGAAAAAAAAATCCTCCTTTGGTGTCTCTGATAGGTAAAATTTCCAGTTTGGAAGTTTGTTGAGACTTATGGAAGGTGGAATAGATGTTTCTGGATTATATATGTATTGCATCATTGCCTACAGTAGAATCACAGACTTGGAGAAGTTACAGACTGATTTCATGAACTGATTTCAGTTTCATAAGAATACTATCTAGAAAGCCTTCCAGCTGTATTTTGGGAACCTCTTTGCTTTCTGCTCAAAGAAGCCAAATCTCTATAAAAAGCAAAGTGCAGAAATTGAGAAGTTGTAGCTCTGGTGGAACAGACTTTGAGTTGCAGAGCTACAGTCCTTTGAGGGTGACCAAGCAGTTCTTCCAACAACCTAGGGGTGTAAGAGACTGTTGTGGATTGTGTTTGTCTTGACATTGTTGACACACCATTGACCTGAACAATGCCCCAGTATCTTGTCTCTGGGAAGACTAGCTGAAGACCCAAACGAGTACATTATCTCTCAACCTTTACACCTCTTAGCCCTGGCCTCTTGTCTCTGGGAAGACTGTAATATCAACTATCTACTTGGCATCAGCATGCTGCCTCTGGGAGGATCAGCTGGAGACCTGAACAATGACATTCTCAGCAGTGCCCACCAGAGCAGTTTGCATTCAAATTGAGTGTGAAGAGGAATACCAAAGCACACAGCATATATGATACGAACAACACGTACCAGAAAACTTCAAGAAAATGGGCAGACTCTTTGAGAAGGGGGATAAAAGGACTATGTATTCCTGCACGAAGGTATGTGCAGAACATCACCTGGACTGGCATGCATGGCCTTCTGTCCCTGAGTATTACTTGCACAGAGGCACCGAGGCACCTGTACCTGCCCCAAGGCACCTGTACCTGCACCAAAGTGGAGCCAACAACACTTAGCCGGACTGGTTGTGGTGGCACCTATAATCTTGTTGCATTTCTCCCACTAACTTGCTTATCTTTATTTCTTTTTTTTTTTCTCTTCTTCTCCTCTCTGTCCTATTTGCACTTAGAGAGAAGGAAGTTAACAAGGTTGTATGGCATTTGACCTTGTTTGTGTCTTAATCTCGCTCTTGGGATCGTATCGAAACCTCCCCTGACATTGGACTGGGACAAGGGGCACTCAATTTCTGTAAGTCAACTTTCCCAGTAATGCAATTGCTAGAATATATGGTTGCCATATCAGCTCCAGAGCTGAAGGCTTGAAGCAGAGGGTACAGGCAGTGCAGAAGGCACCTGGGAATGGTGCCCATGGATTCCTTGATCGTCTAGATGGCTACCAAGATGCAAAGGGGACGACTTTGTTTACGAATCCAGTATTTCTGGGTTCAGCATTGGTCCTTATATGATATAGGTGCACTAAACTGTCTTTATCTGTAATTTCTGTAACAATAGATGAAATCTATTCCAGTTAGGGGATTTTTCAAAAGAGCTATTAACAACTGAATTAAAGCCTTCAAATTATTCTAATGTTCCATTAATCTCTTCAACAGCACTATCCTGCCTGACAACTAAAAGTCAAGTTAGTTTTGCTACACACCCTTTGCTTTTTAAGGATATTGTTTGATGCCACTGTCAAATGGGACCATAATTCTGCTTTCCTCCAGCTTCATTCCAGTATCAAATTGATGTGACCTTTGAAGCAAGACTCACCTAAAAAGTACTAACAAACAGATGCAGTTGTATTCTCAAAAGGTTGATCAAGACAAGTTGCAGTATTATTCTTGTATTCTAACATGCTGGCCTCTTTAAGATGAGTTACATCAGGATCATCATACATATCAATTAAATTTTGCATTTGATGAACAGATACTTAATAACATTGTTCACTTTGTGATAATTTGACTTTTAGAATGAAGATCATTCTTTTCTTACCAGGCCCAGAAGGAAAAAGAGACAAAAAAAAAAAAAAAAAAAAAAGAAAAAAAAAAAAAGCTTGACTAATTGTTCTGTATTCTTTACACTTCTCTGGCTAAATATTATGAGACTGTAAAACTGTAGCCAGACTTTTCAAAATCAGAAGGTCAATCACCTGCACATGAAGTTTTAATTAGAGGACAGGGCAAAACAAAGTCAGGAAGGAATTTTTCAAATGGCAGGTATTAATCCAGTGTCTCAGCAGAAAGAAAATCTTTCCAAAATAAAAAAACATACTATAATAAAGTATTATTAAAATGATACATTTTTGGTTGATTGTATGCTTAAAGTGGAAGTCATTTTTGGTTTTGCTCTTTTATAAGTATCAAAATAAGTGAAAAGTACCTATAGAAGAAGAGTAAAATTCTTGTAGTAAAGCTGAAGGTTGGGATTAAAGACACTAATAGTATTTATGTTGCTGGTCATCATTTTTGAGAGGATTTCCCATTAGAAGATCTCTGACTTGGTTCCAAAAGATCCAGGAATGGTCCCTGAGCAAAAGTTTTCCCACTAATATCACCATAACGTGATGCTGAGACATATAGTCACCAAATATCTCTTCAGTGCATATGCAGCCAAATTCTAGGCATAACAAACTTGGGCCGAATGACAGCCCCTGCCTTGAAGAGCTGGCCATATGAATAAGCAAGACAGGCAACATGCAGACTATATGCCCTGTGAGGTATCGAAAGGTAAGGAAATCTACACAAATTCGTAGAGTAGATCAATCTTTGGACCACATAGCTTCCTAGTCATGACTCCAGTGCTCTAACATGCTACCATATGAAAGATACCCCTCAGCTCTGGTAGGTTTTGCATCAAGCCCTAAGGCTTATAGATGGTGGCTGATGACTGTGATTCATATTTATTGCTTGTTGTGTACCAATAGCATGCTTGGAGTGGAAAAACAACACAAAGACAACACCTGCTTTAGAGAGAGAGGAGACAGATAAAGAAATGAAAGCAATACAGATCTTTCATGCTGGCTTCAAATCCATGGAGTTACAAAAATAAAGTTAAAAAATAAAGTTGCCCACAGGCAATCTAAAAGGGATTTAATTATTTCAAAATTACCCATCGTGGATGAAAAATCATTTCCAGAGCCAATAGAATTAAGCATTCTTTTGACCCTAGTATGAACTATATTTTAAAAAACTTTTATGGAGCCTACTTGTGTATCCTTGCTTTGTTTATAAAATGTATGACTTTGCCTCAGCCACAAATTAAATTGCATGAAAACAGATTTGTAAATACAACATCAAGTTGTGATGTATTTAATAGTAAATACAATATACAGTAAACAATCGTTAATTGTAAGCTGTGGTATATGGTGTTTATAGATTTTACAAAAAGAAACAAATTGTTCCAATGTTTGCTTTGTTAGCATTATTGTATTTCAGTCAACTATACTAATGCAACATTTACACTATGCAAAAGCTATAAAATGTAGTGTGTATGGGGGGAGAGTTAGCATAGCTAGACAGGTGCTGCCTATTAGAACAAAAAAAAAAAAAAAAAAGAGGGAGGAGGAAACACCCACTTGTAGGTAGGTGCAAGAGTGGCATGGGCTAAAGTGTTGTTCAATCATGTAATTTAACCATATTTAACAGCCATGCCCCAGGACTGTTTCTATTTAACGGGAGTCTGCTACTTATTTTCCTAAGTGCACACCAGGGTAAATATACAAATGCCAGCTGGAAGGTACTGCAGGAACCTGTCCTTGCATCAGTAGTTTCCAGAGGCAGGCTGCTTTTTGCATTCCTGTAGCTACAGCTTCCTACCTGAACTCGTAAGTCCTTGTCCAATAGCAGAATAATTTTCTCTACTTGTCTTGTAGTGCCAGCAAGGAGAGCCTCCTCTTCTCTTCCCTGTCAGCATCTGCAGATTTCAGTAAGAATTCTCGATTTTGTTTGCAGACTGGATCCAGAACCACGGAGGACCATAATGCAGAAGTACAAGGAGGCATTTCAGGAGGGTTATCAAGAACACTTGAAGGAAGTGATTATTTTCTAAAGACTGAAAAGCCTAACTAGCTTCTTAAACAAGTCAGTATGGCCATCCTTATATACGAAGAGTAAAAGAGATGCTTAAAGTTTCATTTTGGAAAAAAAAAAAACCTCTTGAAAATGGTCATACAATAGAAAGAGTAAACAATGAAAACAGTCAGTTTTCTTTCCTAGGATGTACATCTCTCTAAGTCATCCAATATTCTGAGCATAAAAACAATTCTTAGAATAAATTACCTAAACTTCTTCTTAGGTTTACTATTAGTAAAGAAATAGTTTAACAGTTTACTTCTAAATATTATTATTATAAAGAGATACCTTATTGGTGAAAAGAAATCACCACAATTCCCTGGTGTTTTTCTTTCCCTCCAATATAGGATGCATAGCCCTCAAGAATTACAAAATTGCAAGATAATGTCCCTTCCAAGACATTTAGTTTCCCTTGGACTATGTCTCTTTTCACACAAGGAAAAATTCAAAAATTGTAAAGACACATGTTCTGTCTAGCTGCAATACATACTGTCCAGCTACAATGTTAAATTGCCAGTCAGACCTTCTCAAGAAGCTTCAATGGGTACTTCTATTTTATGATACTTTTTTTTCTTTTTTAAAACTTGCAATAGCAATAGTTTGGCAGAACATGAAACTACTTTAATGCTCTCTGTACCTCAGAAAACAGCTTGGCATTAATATTAAGAGCACAGCCTTTGTGAAAGCATTTGAAAAAGTTTTGTTCACCCTTTGGAGGAAAAGATTAGATGTATGCATATAAAATATGCTTTAAAAACATGTAGGCACACAGTTTTGTTTTTCATGTACATCTGTATATATATATATATTTATGAACATCCATACTATGCACACATTTGCAGAGTAGCCTTAGTAACACCTAAAGGCCTAGGAGGCCTTTAGGCCTAAAATTACCTTCATTATTTTTGACTGAAAAGGTAGTAATACCAAGAAATACAAAAAAATAACTTATACAAAAGTGACAAAGCTCTTAAGGCTAGAAATAAGATTTACCACTCTCTTTTGGCCGATGAACAGCAGCACTGTTCTTCAGCTTGGTAGAGGTTACAGAAGTAGCATCTTCCTCTATAATTTCTCCCCAAGGCTGGAATGCTTAGGGGACAGAGCCTCTGCTGTCTGCCTGCTGTAGTCAGCTGCCAGCTGAAGGTGACACAGAAAATGCGGCTGATACCCCAGTGGGCTGTTCAGATGGACTTGGACAGGCTGGAGAGATGGGTAGAGAGAAACCTCATGAAATTCAACAAAGGCAGATGTAGGATCCTGCACCTGGGGAGGGATGATGTGATGGAACGAGAGGATGTGGGCACACACTGAAACACAGGAAGTACCAACTAAACAAAGAAAACTTTTAATTGCAAGGATGACAGAACATGGGATCGGGTTGCTCAGAAAGGTTGTGGAGTCTGCCCAGGGCTGTTTGCAGAGAGGTTTTGAATATCTCAAAGGAAGCAATGTGCTGTAGGTGACTTCTTGAGCAGAGGGGTTGAACTAGATGATCTCCAGAGATGCTTCCGCCTGCAAACATTCTGTGATTTGTAAAATAGACGCCTTTCTTAAATTCACATTTTCAAACAATATATATAGAGAATGTAGCTTTAACTCTCATAATGTTTAAAGATTTGCATCGGAAAGAGCATAGCTAGTGAGGGAAGATAAGTAAAAATTGATACATACTACAAAATATTGAAGTATTATTTTTCTCCATTTTAGTTAGTTCATGATTAGTTATTGTTGAAAAAAATCAGTATAGCTAATGAAGTATTTTTTAATAATGATTGTAATTTCCTAAGGAAGAAATGTACTGTTCACATGTAAATGAGGCTTCCACTTAATGAATAAAGCCAGTCAATCACCTTGATGAAAGAAAAATAAAATATATGAATAAGAATTTATGCTGTTCTCCATTCTCTACACTGAGGGAAAAAAACAAGTCTTTTGATGCAATTGCCAACAGCTTTAAATTTTATAAATAATTGCTATAAATAAATAAATGTATCCAGAGGAGCACAAAAGAGAAGTGTTTCAAATAGTTTCTATTATATGTTTCAAAGTTCTGTGTGGAATGGTATCTCAGCATCATACGTTGACATTGACGGCACAGAAGGACTGCTACACTGAATACAGCAGCTTCCCTGATAATCTCAAAGCTATAGCAGATAAGAAAAACATCACTCAGACAAAACAGTGATAGAAGGGAGTAGTTATTTCTTTCTATTGAACTTGTTATTGAATGTTAATATAAGAGATCTAGAGGGCACTTCCAATTGCTTTGTGATTATGGTGTCTCCCGTATGTTGAATAACATTTCTCTAAGGTACATATCTTTCAGACAGATTTGATACCTATGTTCTGGCACACCTCACTTCAGAGTTTCAGCAAAGTGGGGTTTTTAGTAGATGTAGTTACAGAGGTGCAGTGCTGTTTTTCCTCTTTACATTATGACTTTTTTTTTTTATAAGATGCCCAAGAGGTACAAATGGCTACTTATCAGACTGCAGTAGAAGAAAACCCATCGTTATCATCCACCAGCTACATCCAGTAGCACACTTTTAAAGTTTTGGTCTACATTTCACCAACACTGAATACAGAACGCTGAATACAACGCTTACATCTGAACAAAGAAATAGCCCAGAAGAAACTCAGTAATGAAGGAATGAAATCCAACATTCTTTAAACACGCCAGTAATATTATTTAGAAAGAAGTTTACCACATGCTATATTGAGGATCATGCATACTAAAAGGCCTTGGGAAACAAAGACTGGAATGCTTTGCACTTTGCAGGACAGAACAGTTACCGTCAGCACAATCCCAAGATGATGCTCTTCCTTTTGTTCCCAATGATAATGTAATGATAAGAATTTAAAAAAAAAAAAAAAAAAGTGAAAGCAAATGAGGTGGTAAGAAGATTTCTGGTAAACTATCTAGCATACCATATTGTCTTCTTTAAAGAGAGATGACCTTCATCTTTGTAAGTCAACTCTTAAATTCCAATTTAAAAGAAAAAAAAAACATATTATGGCTTTAGAATCAATGCTGTGTTGTGTGTTGTTCATTGAAGTGTTTTTCATTAATCTTCAGCCAATTACCACTGCATATGATCATTTCATAGATATTAAACTTCCTTCAGTTCTGAACACAATTATCATATTTCTATTTATCACTGGCCTTGCAGAAATAGTGAGTCTAACACTCTGAAAAGCAATTAGTATCCTCAGTGTAAACATAACATCCGGGCATGGAGAATAAATCCAACACATTTGGAACGCACCATATGTTCTGTGACAAATCACAAGCTATAACCATAGGTCATACTTTCTGGAGGCTTTATCCTTTGCAGCACTGCACATGTTGCACATGTTATTTTGTGCATGAATAGTATGTCCAATGCATCCTCAAGGGGTCCAATTTACCATGGATTGTGCCACTATACATTATGCATGCAATTCTCATGCTTTTGTTACATTCTTCCTAACAAAGCTTTCAAGCAGAAAAGGACCTTTTAAGGGAAACTGAAAATACACTACTTCACATGTAGATATGCCTATCTTAATTGACATGTGATAGTGAGAAACATAGCAATCACACATGTCCCCAGTCACACAGGCAGACTGTAGTACAGCCAGGTGCCATCCATACGCACATTTTCTGATCCCACTGCATTGCAGCCACACTCACGGGACCGTTCCTTAGATGTGCCAGGGAACAGTTATCCTTCCCTAAAAGGAATTGGGGTACAAATGCAATATTCCAAAAATTTCAGTGTATGTGTGATCTGGTACTAGAAATTATTAATGGGAAGTACTTCTTGCTTCTGCTAAATTTTATTATTACAGTCATGCATTTTGGAAATTGTCATGGCACACTGCCTAGTAATACCCACTACAGTAGCACTTTGTTGCAAAGTGTTCCTGGGCATGGAGGGGTAAGAAAAATGATGTGACAGTGACAAAACCTTGTTACTACAATTCTAGTTGCTTCTTTTTGTTTATTTAAATGCAATAAATGAAGTAACTACTTAAAAGCAAGAAATGAAAAGAGGCTGGCAACATTGTTCAGCCGTGATCAGAGACTGAGTTGGCTTGATTATGCATGCTAATTTTCTAGTTTTAAAGTTCAGAAGCAGAGATTATATTTACTTTTATGCGTACAGGTATCATCTTTACTAAAATAAGGAGTATCTGGAAAACAAAATCTGTGGTCCAGTTTTACCTTGGATTAAAATAGACTATCACACAAAATCCAGGTCTTTCCCGTTTTATAACTTTGAAACAGAAGTAGTAATTACTGCCACATTTAGCATAATGAGGGAAAATTAGAAGCTTCTTTCACTGGAACAAGTTTCAGAAAGAGTATCACAAAACAAAGTTAAATTCACTCCGAACACATAATTTTGTTTCCAGATGATTTGACATTATGGAGTGTATATATACTTATATATATAAAAATATATATTAAAAAATGCTACTGTATTTTATACACTTTAAAGCTAAATTTTAAGAAAAAAAGTCCAAGGTATTTTTGAGCATGCACAGAAAAATAAGTTGACAGCAGAATTGCAATGTAGCAAAATAAAGCATCCTAACCATCACCTGTTTTCATATATAAAGGCACATTTAGTAAATTTACTTGAATAACCTATCTTGCAAAGAACAGAATAGAATTAAGCAATTCCAAGGCAATGTTTATACAGACATAGTACAGTATGGAGGGAAGCAAGATTTTTATTTGCTACAAATACTTTTGAAAATGCATACACAGTCTTTCTTCAGGTCATAAAGCAATCAACATCGGAAAGACTAGAAAGGATTTTTCCTCCTGTAACAGCCAGGTGCAGATACTTTCTACATGAAAGAAAAGCAGCAGGGGAGATGCTCTTTCTCCTGCATCAGCTTTAAAGCATTGGAAAAGCACAAAAACTTTACGTGCCACTAGTGAGATGCAACAGCAAACTGGACAATCTCCAGTCATGTTACCTAATGTCAACAGTTTTTCTAAGCCTACACTGGAGATGAACTATATTTATATGAACATTGCATGTATCCCAGTTTTCTTCACAAACAAAAACTTTCTGTTCTATTATATAATAAGAGGGAGAAAGAAGAAAAAGAGTTATGGATAAGATGATTTATCATTCTTTGTGGATTTAGGTTTTATTTTCTTTGATAATAACTCACTTGCACTGGAGTGAATAGCCTGTCTCTCTAAATCATTCATATATATATATATATGTGTGTGTGTGTGTGTATATATATATATGCATATATAAAGTCATCTATAGCTATTTTTCCGTTTGTTTTGGTATCCTGAGAATTTTCTCCCTTCACATTTGCTCATACTGAGCTCTCCATAGGGATGTGTGAAAGACCGAAGGTGTCTACTTTTGCTGCTCAAAACCACGAGTTTTAGACACGTCTGGATTTAAAACATCATGTTAAATGAATGTAACATAACCACTCCAACTATATTTAGAAAGTGACTAGACTTCTTCCTCTTCAATATTGACATATACATATAAATTATTTTTTATTTAATGGGCAGCAAAATGGGAAGTTTATAAATCAAGTTTATTACACACTTCAATAGCCTCACTCTGATGAGTGCAAATTAAATTTTATGTTAACCTGGTTGAGTAGTTAGCACACAATTAAGATCTTGAAGCATTAGTCTGATGGTAATAACAATGTGTGAGAATCTGATCCAAATCTTGGGATTTAACAGTAGAGTGTTAATCAGTTTGGACACTATCACCATCAGAAACTAATATAAATTGCATGTCTTTTTCTTCCCAGTAGTCTTAATATGAATGGAGCTCTGGACATTTTTTTTCCTCCCTTTCCATTTTTTTCTTTGCTCATGCGAATTCTCATCTACTAACATTTTATTTAGAAACTCATGTATTATCTGCTCTCACACATACGTACAAACACCACAAATTTTAAGAATAGCTTAACTGGTCTTGTGCATTGGGATCAGATCTAGACCTAAAGACACCAAGTAAACATGCTTATTACAGCTCTAATGGTATTATGATCCTATGAAGTCTTTGAAAATGTCTGTCTAAAGACAGAAATACATAATTTGCTAGAGAAACTGAAAACTACCTTGAATTCAGACCATTTGTCTTTAAATTTTTTTTTTTAACTGAAAGCAATGATTTTGCAGATCTTACAAGTATAGAGAGTATACTAGAATTCTAAGTAGTACATAAATAATTGACAGTATAGGTACAAATTAAAATGTGAAATAATTTTAAAATA
Source organism: Tinamus guttatus (assembly GCF_000705375.1). The sequence continues at coordinate 335,735 of NW_010585603.1, read as the reverse complement.
TATATACCTTGATCTTCAATGTGCTGCCATTATTTCTTGCTCTTAGGTTAACTCAGGAATATAGTAGAAAGAAACTTAGCTCCTAAATACAACCTTGTTCAAATTTTACTTTCCAGCTGCAGCACAATGTGGGTTTCTGATTGACACATTGATTTATTCCCAGCAAGGGTCCTGTAATTAACGTGACCTTTTGATAAGATGGGAGATATGGGGTAAGACAAGTGCTCTCAGGAGAACTATTAGCAACTTCTGAGCAATTGCTAATGGTAGAGAGTTATCTTTTTTTTTAATACAGTTTTAAAGATAATTGACAAACCATAATAATGAGCATGTATAGGGAAGGAAAGAGACCATTAAAAATGTGTAAGAACTGTTAATTACTCAAGAAGAGGCAAGGTTTCAACACTGGGTAAACTGAGTATTTTGGTATATGGCCTCAGGAATACAATTAATAATTCCAATAAAATATAAGAGATGTCTGCATGGGGCAGAAAAAAAAATAATAAAAAATCATCTGTTTTTAAAAGCTTTAACTCTGCCTTTACACAGCATAACAGGTGGTTTTATTTCTTCTTGTCAGATGGATTTGCACCAAGGGAGTTTTCTCATCTCCCTTCCCATCTGTTCCACGCACAGTGATATAACATAATACTGAGATGACAAACTTCTGCTAATGTTGGTTGAAGATTAGCTCTAACACAGTAACTTACCTGTTATTTCATAATCAAGAACCACTAAAGCCATTCGTGACAACAAGACATCAAATATGTAAACTATATGCAAGCTATGATAATTTTTGAAAGATTAGGTAAAATTAAGCTGACAAGATTTAAGTAGGAAACGTAAATCAAACTGATATCTTTGTACTCAGAAAGAGCAGGAGTTAAAAATAATTTTGTATGTTTAATGATTACATATATAAACATAGAAATGGAAATTTGTCTATCAGTCATGTGTATATACACATATATACACATTCACACATTTAGAATAAGATTTAATCATACAGATGTCAGTTAGCACAGAACAGGAAAAAAAAGGCAGAAAAACCTGTAAAAATATAGGGTGAGAAGTGCAAACAAAATAAAGAAAAAATGGGAGGAGACTGCTCTCAGATCAGTACTTTATGACTAAACCTTATAATTACCACTTATATCCTTTTGAACAAAACAAACACACTCCTCTACTTATATATTTTTGAATATGCATACACACTTTGTTTTCCCTCCCCTCATAAGTTACAGTTTAGGTATCGAAACCTGGTTTTGGTTTCACACAAGGCATCATTTCAATTCTCCATGTTTTAGCTGGGTGTTTTAGTCTGTGTGTGTGTGTGTGTGTGTGTTTGTGTGTGTGTGTGAGTGCATTTGTATATACACACACAGTAACATTTTACTTTCAAGTAAAAGCATTTTAACATCCTCAGTGTCCTGAGGGAAACAACGTGGTCAGAGGTGATGGGTGCAGTGGGGAAAGACAGTCACTGAGCACTGATTTGTTTCCAAGAATCTCAAACTCAGCCATTGACATTTTTCTATCAGAAAATTTTAATTTGTCTGTTACTACCTCCTCCCCTCAATTTATTTTTTTCTTAGTCTCTTAGTTACAAAGACGATGAGACCTTAGCCATTACTAGTGACAGAAAATGACTGTTAATATTCTAGCCCTGTGGTATTTAAAGACATTAGGCAATTGATTACGGAGGAATCAGCACTGCAAGCAGAATATTGATAAATAAATAAATGATAATGATATACAATATCTTGAATACCTCTTGAGGAGAGAGGCCAAGAAATAAACCAAGGATATAATCATCTACTTTTGCAAAAGAACAACTTGAATGCTAGAATTGACTCATTTTGATGCTGGACAGATTTCAAGGGCTTGAAACAAGGCTCTAGTTGCCTGAAAGGAGGTAGTTAAGGAGGTGATTTCAATTACCATTTTTCACTTTGACCACAATATGAAAATGGTTGTGTGCTGCTACACAAAACTGGGCATTTTATGCATCCATCATCATTTCCCCCTGGAGTCTTGGGTCTGACTAGAGCAGCAGGGGTGGCATTAGCGCATGCTAAAATGCAAGCATGGGCGCAAACGTGGCACGCTACAGCATACCACACAGGTATGTCCTTTACGTGCATGTAAGTTAAATGTGGTGAACTGTGGCATGAAAAGAATCTCAAAATGGAAGTGCTATTCCTTACTCTTCCTGTGCTTTTACTTTAATTTCAATGTTAAAAATGCTCACTTTACAAAAACGAGTCTCTCCCATTTTTTTTTACTCGCCTTATCAGTAACTCCACTATGTAAAGTTCTATGAAATTCAATTGCAAGGCAATAAAGGTTATCAGTCCCTATTTATCATTACATGCAGGCCTCAAGATATTATTTGCCTAGCATGCAAGTTTTTCAAGAAAAAGAAATATTCTTGGAAAATTAGTCTTCCTTTAAAATGCTCAGAAATAGGCATCCACGAATCTGCCCTTTTTATTGATGTTTTAGGAGACATTTTTTACTTTTCATTGAAAGCTAAAAGTCTCTAACTATTTAGTGGTGTTAACCAAAAGCTACCTGAAAAAAAAAAAAAAAAGAGTTCCAATATTTTTAAATATATTATTTTGACCACATAGCCAAATATTGGTATTTTTAGTCAGTTTGATCACTTTTTTTAAGCTTGGATTATTTTACTATTGCGCCTACTCTTTTGTGGAATATTCTTTGGTTCACATTGCATTAGCACAAACCTTCTTAGATGTTTCTTTTCCTTCATTTTCCTCTGGGATGAGCATGAGACAGAAAGATATAACTCTTACTGCTCCCAAAGGTCCTTAATTTCTCCTTCCACTATGGAAGAGGAACGAGAAACAGAAGATGGTGAACACAGGGCTGAATTCACCCAGCCCAGCAGGCAGATGGTGTCAGGACAACTGGCGAGCAGTTAGCATGAGTGCCAGAGAACTTGATGTATGCACACCAGCTAATAGTCATCATTCATTAAAATTACACGTGGTCTCCAAATTGCTGGAATAAAAGTAAGCAAATAAAACCACCCACAATAGCAATAAGCAACTGCATATGCATCACAAGCACTCACTGAAGCCTTACAAGAAAGATAAACAAAGCAGGTGTTGCCAGAGGAACCAGCAAATCCAACTCTGTTGCTCAAGCTGGCTGTTTAAAGTCATGTTCACATACTGTGCATTAGCAGAACTTTTTATAATACATTATCTTGCTTACAACAATGCAGGGAATGAAATCCATGCTGCTTTTGATATTTATCATTGTGTATTAAACCTATATATTAATAACGCTATTAATTTGCATGCAAGAGTTGTTCTGTCACCCTACAGCATGAAACTTGCCTAACTGAGCCCTACATGAGTGTTGTGTCAAGAAGGTTACAGATGGTAAAAATAAGTTAATTTCTAGAACCAGAAACAGTGCAACTGTGCCACTGATGCTCATTAGTCTTGCTGGGAACCACCGCACCAGCGGAGCCGCTTTGCTGTCGGCGTTGGTACGCTGCCGCCCTGTGCCATGCTGATGCCTCGTCCTGCTTGGCACTAACTGGGGACTGCTTGCACAGTGCTCGACTGAACACTGTAGTCATACCCTCTTCAGGGTCCGGTGCTGCTTATTCACATTTCCTAGTAAGTGCTAACCACTAATAACAACTCTTGCGGTTGTTGCAGAACAAGCAGTGCACATCCATTCTGAGCACGTTTCCTCACAGTCTACCCTATGGCATTCTCAGCTGCCTCAAAATCTATACATAATAGAACAATGTATTGGGAAAGAGAAAACTAAAGGGCAGAATTTGCGTTAAAAATGGGAAAAAAATACACAAACTTTTTCCTTAAAGGCTCATTCCCCCCCCACACACAGTATTTAATTGGAAATCTACATTTTATTACATCAAGGTGAGTTATACCAATCAAAACAAAACAAAAAAAACTTTACTCCATTGAGTAAACTGGAAAAGTATGTGCAACTCACTGACAGCAAAACAGAGAAAGAAATAATAAAAGAACAAACTAAAATCCCTCAGCAACACCATAGGTACTAGCCCTAGCAATGGGATATTTACCTCTTTCAAAAGAAGTGGAAGGAAGAAAAAAAAAGTAACTTTAAGATATTCACTGCTCAGTCATAAACACAAGTGCAGTATGACTTTTTTTGGGGGGAGAGATGGGGGTGAAGTGGGGAGAGGGAACTGTAAATATAATGGATATACTTTGGATAATACAATCCAATTGCAAGAGAAATGCAAGAGGGAACGGGAGAACATCACAGCTCTATTTTTCTCCTCCCCCAACAGAAATACCAACATTTCCCTAAAAGGTCATTATTCACTTAAAAGGCCCTGCACGCGCCAGCAATTTTAGATACCTAGACTGAAGGAAAAGCAAGTAGAGTCAAAGATGAAATAGAAAAATGAATGTGGTAATTGCTAGCCACAGAATACATTCAAATTCTAGATGAATGAGGAATCCATTAGACCCTTAGGATTGTATGAGACATTACTAAAAGTTCCTTGCATAATGGGTAATAAAACCATCTGAAAAGCCAACAGCAGCCTTTTTATTTTATTACTGAAAAAATGGGGATGGAGGGAAGGGGGCAGGGAAGCTGCCAGAAGAGACACCATAAGACAAAATCACTGATTTTGAAAGTTTAAGGTACTAGGAGGAAAAAAGAAAAAAATACGAAAAAAAAAAAAAGAAAGAAAGGTAAATGGAAGATGATTACAGAGGAAAAACAAAAACACATTTATAAAAATTTAGCTTATTACAGCTAAGGGCTCTAGGCGTGTTTAGGGGCACCGACCATCCCAGGTCTTTGAAACATTAGTAACTCAGAGATGAGAGCAATAGGAAGCTTCCCTAAGTAGATAACTACCCTCCAGTACATAAAGGGCCATTAAATGAAAATGGCTGATCTGAAAAGAAAACATAGGAAGAGGGAGGATGTTCGGTTCCTCCTGCTTTGCAGAGAAGGAGCACACCATTGTCAAGAGGAAAATATTAAACTATTAATCATTTGTAGCAACAATAATCTCATGCTCACTTTAAATCACTTCAGATTCTCATTCCAATAGATTTTACATTTCAAATATTTAAGGCATTACTTTTTCCCCCCCGCAATCCCTATTTTTAACACTGTCACCCCTTAGGAATATTGCTCTCTCTCTCACCCCTTCTGCCTACTGAAATTCTTGAAAACATTTTGAATCCAAGTATTCACAAAAAATATATATAACTAATAAGTGCATCACAGGAAAACCAGGTGAAAGCTAGTATCTTAAACAGGAAGGAGAATATGTCGCATTCCCTATTAGAGAGAAATGATATTGCTCCTCCTAGATCTGATCACCTCAGGAGTTGTGGAAAGTTGTGCAAAATCCAAAGTTAGAGAGGTTAATAACACAGAATTTATCCTGGGCCACAGCCAGTCTCATGCAGGCCCCACTTTCTGAGAACCTCCTTTCTTGAAACACTTAACAGTGAGAACACTTTTTTGACAAGTCTAGATTTCTGGTGCCCCTGCTACCAGCAGGGGTTGGGGCTATGGAGGGTCTGGGTTTGTGGGAAAGGGAGCTTGTCTAAGGAGTAAGCCATTCTTCCTCTTAATACCTCCAGGGGTCTATAGCAGTAAGAAATATTAGACTTCTTTCAAAAGCAGTGAGAAAACATATTATATTTAGAAGGCAGATGTTAATAGGTCAGGCTTCGTAACAGCGGACATTAGTAGGAATAGTTAAAGTTACTTTAGAGTATTCCCCTTCATATGATTTTCACAAACTTCTAATTACATTCTCGCTTGAATGAGTATTAAGAAAAAATTCTATATTATATCACATTTCTGTATAGTGCTGTGCTCTGACTTATAACTGAGCACTATGTTAGCTCTTGGCAGAGGACCATGAAATGCTTTCAGCTTTAAAAAAAGGACTACTAGAGAAGAACTTGGCTATGAGGAATCCAGAGGAAGCAGCAAGCTGCTGTCGAAGGATTTGGAAATTTTAGAGACAGAGCACTTGTTAGATAATTACTTTATGATTCAGGAACATAAAGGTAGTCATAAACAGCACATACATAGAAACTCCAACATGTTGAACAAGAAACAACAAAGAACAGGTGCCAAGACATTAGAGATACTGCCAGTGAAAACTTGTTCAGATTAGCTAGAACACAGGAAAACACACCCGCGTTAATATTGCTTTGGACCAAAACCTCTGCATCTATTGCAGACTTTCAAATTCCTTCTGCCTCAAAGAATTCTACCCATCTCCCATCTCCTAGTGAGTCTTTTGAGTCTGTTGTCTAGCAGCATTATAAGCATTCAGGTACTACCTTGGATAAGTCACTGATAGTAACAAAATGATTCAAGACATTGCAAGAGAATGCAAACCATTTACCTTTGGCAAACTCTGCCCAGCTTTCTTGGCTTTCTCGTAACATTTTCTTTCTGCACCCTCCAGAACTCTATGCTCCCCTCTGCAATCTCCCAGACTCTACTCAAATTGCAGGATTACAGCACATTACTACCAGAATCCTTACTCCTTCATGTCACCATCTCGGGCTGAAATCTCTTTTTTCCCCCTCAAAGAGGTTCAGCTCCTCCCCCAAAGGAAAGTGCGATCTCTGCCTCCCACCAGGCTTTCACCTGACCCACTCACTCCATTTTTTTTTTTTAAAGAAAACGTGTTTCACTAACAGAACATAAAAACGAATACCAGCCATCACACCACAATGTATAAGAAACAGTGAAGATATTATTCATATCAGAGTTTAATTCTCTCTAGGGTCCCAAAGGCATATTGCCCAAGAAGATTTAATGACAGACTATCATAGGAGTCATCTGACTGTGGAGTCAGATGACTGAATAAAAGCCACTATTTACAGTCATCTGACTGTGCTTCTTCTCCAATTTTCTCCAATTAGGGGGGGGAGGGAGGGAGGAGGAAAGGGAGGGATTGGATTGCAAGATTAAAAACGACTGTTTCTAGTAAGATTTTCTTTACCAAAAGTATTAAACTCCAAAAATTCACCTAGAAAGATCAATTTAACAATATGATAACTTTTATAATCTTTGCAGTAGACTATTCAAAGAACTGTCATCTTTTTGACAGTCTTTGAATATCAGCCAATGACCTGGCTCCTATTTTATCTTTCTTTTCCCCCCCTCACTGAAAACAGAGGAATGAAACAACAAAGGTAGTTAGAGCATAACAGTCCTTTAGTGAGCTCATGGAAACTCTGTTGACTTAAGTTGAAGTTTTTTGGTTTAACTTAATGGAATATAACGAAAAAGTGAAACTGGCCCTTACCATTTTAAACAATGTAGTGAATTTAGGGACACCAACAATGCCAAGCTATAAAGATTATCAAAAGGAATGCTAATTAAAACAATATCACATCATTAGATCTTTAGGTATTAAGTTAAAGTAATTAGTCTTCAACTCATAGTTACTATAATATCACAACACAGCTCTGCTACAATGGTTTAATTAAACCAAATACCCACTAGGTTTGAATTCTTAATAAAGATGGAAAAGATCAAGGCCACAAAGTTTGAAAACTTTGAGAAAAGAATAAAATGTAGATGGACCATGGTTCAAGTCTACAAAGTGCAGGAGAAATAAGTGTGCAATTTTCTGCATCTGTTAACAGAATTCTGGAAGAGTTTGAGGAGATTAGCCCATTTTATGACCTTCTTCTGCTTCTAAATACCACAGAAGGGATTTCACCAGGCATCACCAGGAATAAGTGTTTAACTGAAAGGGAAGAAAAAAGAAGAGAAGGAGGGAAGGACCCAGGAATGGAAATGAAAGAAAACAATTAGAACAAATTCTTGTTTCAATATTTACCGCACAGTTCACGGAACATTTTGCTGCCAAGATTTCTCAGTGTTGCAGGCACCACCATGTCTTCACTGGCTTTGCTGGGAAGACATTAAAACAAACATTTCACCCAAGATAGTGAGGGAAAAGGTTAGCTTTAGACTAAAACAAGAAAACCCAGGCAACTGTGGGAGTGGCACAATTCAGAAGTAGGAAGCTCACTATAAATACATTGATCGAAAGAGATACAGCAGCCACAGGGCACAGGATATTATTTTTTTACAGTCTGTTTTGCTTGTTTGCTTTTTTAATAGCAAAAGGTTGAAAATCCCAGACATATGCTCCCACATGTTCAGCCAGAGCATAGTAATACTCTGCACTATTTCTGAAAACGATATTTTCATTCTCTTTTTAATGTTTACACCTTATCCAACTGTTCTGATCCTTTGCAGATACCTGCAGTTACATTTCAGCTGCCATCTTACAGAACTGTATCTTTGAGAGTAGAGAGTAATATTAATGAACATTTAAATACCAAAAATGCTAAATGTGATGTGAAACCAATTCTCGGGCAAAAAAAGATAGTCATGCAGATGTAATTAAATTTCTTATTATTAATACTATTAGGAAGTTGTTATATTTGCGGAAATTGTGCAACCATATTACTGTCTCCTAAGCTAGGGGAAAACTTCTACGCAAAAATTGAAGTCTCATTCTAAAATCTGTAACGGTTCATTCAACTCTTGCTCAGGTTTTAGGACTTGTGCTGCCATTCAGAGGGACTTAGGCAAGTTTGAGTGTTGGGCAGAGAGGAACCTCATGAGGTTCAAGAAGGACAAGTGCAGGGTCCTGCACCTGGGAAAGAATAAGCCCAGGCACCAGTACAGATTAGGGGTTGACCTGCTGGAAAGCAGCTCCACGGAGAGGGATTTGGGAGTCCTGGTTGACAACAAGTTAACCATGAGGCAGCAGTGTGCCCTTGTGGGGCAAGAAGGCCAAGAAGGCCAGTGGGTTCCTTGCCTGCATCAGGAGGAGTGTAGCCAGCAGGTCGAAGGAGGGGATCCTGCCTCTCTCCTCAGCTCTGGTGAGACCACACCTGGAGTCCTGTGTGCAGTTCTGGGCTCCCCAGTACAAGAGGGATGTGATGCTTCTGGAGAGGAGCTGCTCTGGAGGGATGTGGAGCAGCGTAGAGCCACAAAGATTATTAAGGGGCTGAAGCATCTCTCTTATGAGGAAGGACTAAGTGAACTGGGCCTGTTTAGCCTAGAGAAGACTGAGAGGAGATCTGATCAATATGTATAAGTTCCTGAGGGGTGAATGTAGGGAGGATGGGACCAAACTCTTCTTGGTAGTGGCCAGTGACAGGACAAGGGGTAATCGGTGTAAGTTGAAACACAGGAAGTTCCACCTCCATGTGAGGAAGAACTTCTTTACTGTGAGGGTGTCAGAGCGCGGAACAGGCTGCCCAGAGAGGTTGTGAAGTCTCCTTCTCTGGAGATCTTCCAAACCCGCCTGGCTGCAAACTTCTGCCACGTGCTCTGGGTGTCCCTGCTTGAGCGGAGGGTTGGTCTAGATGATCTCTAGAGATTCTTTCTAACCTTAACCATTCTGTGGTTCTGTCATTTGCACGTGGCTGCTGCTGCAGCCTGATGTATGCCGGGAGCAGCAGTGTTAGCCTGAATAGTCCCTCAGATACTCAACATAGCAAAGATCAGGGTCTGCTATCCTAATCCTGCAGCCCTCTTAGTATTCTTCTATAAATAGCTGCTCATCACCTGATGAGTCTAAAGCTCTTCAGAATTAAGCAAGTTTTTACCCAGTAAATGAAACAGAAGACATCATGAAATGAAACATAAGTTTCATTTCACCTCCCCTTCATCATGACACTTCCCCCTGAGCGGGAAGGATGAGTGCTCTTACCATCAGCTAGGTAACTCTTTTGCTCACAAGTGTGCAAATCAGTGAAATAATAAACTAAGGAATTTACAATTTACACTAATCTGTTAAAAAGGGATTGAGCCCTTGCTTGCTTTCTGTCAAATGAGCTGATGAAATAAAATTTAATTCACATAGCATGCTGTCCTATAAATTTGAGATCTGAGCAAACCATAACGGTCTCATTTATTATGCTATTATCTATTTCAATATGTTAATAATGCTAACATACATCGCAATCATTCTTGTTAAGCATCCTGCTTACTTAATATCATACCCTTATGTATCTGTGGTGCAATATAATTTCATGCATCACCAAACTATGCATGTCCATTTTTCTTAGTTTTTTATTTCATCTATTTTCTCAGTATATTGTGTTTTGATTTTTCTTTTTTTCTGTAACCTACTGTCATTTCTTCAGAAATCCTCACTACTTATTGGGGTAGATTCCGCAGATTTAGCAACTGTATCTTCATGAAACTACCATAAGTGAATAAGTTTCCATGCAGGTGTAAATCTGTATCCAGGCAGAGTCTAGTATAGGTTTATTTACACACAATATATGTCCAACCAACTGTGTGTATAGTATATTCTTTTACTGATTTGGAGCAAAAAAAAATTCAAAGATAGAATTGAAAATGTCACATAAACTTTGAAGGAAATATCAGGGGGCAAGCATAAAAAGTAAGTCGCCAGGATAGATTCCTTAAAGTATGTGTTCTGTCTATTATGTCTTTTGTGATTCTACAAGCAGTAATTTTTTCATACAGGCTATACGTTTACACTTGCTAACTAGGCATATACTCAGTTAGTAAAAATATATACTGTGCATCAGTGTAAAGAATGATGTTTGGTTTGTAACTAGATTTTAAAAGCACATTGTCCAACGCATACACGGAGGGATCTCGGCCAGTGTGCAGTGTTGCTCTTAGGAAATGCCACTGGCATGCTTTGACTGTGCACAACACAACAAATTTACAGATAATCATCTCAACAGCTAAATGTCATGCCTCTGAATAAAAATAAATAAATAAATAAACAAGCAAATAACCCTCCCCCCTCAAAAAAATAAGGACACCACCCTGTATTTCTTTAGTTGTTGGTGTCTGGAAAACTTTTTTCAGTATTTTGTTTGTTTGTTTGTTTGTTTGTTTTTGTCCACTCTTATAGCTTTGTTATTGCCTTTTCTAGACTGCTTAAACCATCTCTTCCTTTATTTAGAGAGAAAGACCCCCAGAGGAAAAGCACATTTTTAATACAAGTGACATAGAAAACATATTCAGATCAGACTCTTTACTATGAATTGCTTTCCATACAGTTGTTCAACAAATATTTGAAGAAATTACAAAAGCCAAAGTTTGGAAGTACAGTAACATTTCCTTTTCTTCTTTTCATAAAATGTAAATTAAAACAAAATATTCTTATCTAGAACAGTAAAATAACAGGGTTAAGCAGCTAGCAACAATTTATTATTTTCACAGGAAAGAGGAGTCAGCACAGTGTAGACTACAGTTCCACACGATGATGAATACTTCATCAAAAGAATTATCATTTAGCGAGACAGTGAGGCCAATATATCAATTATCAAAAATATCTATATTCTCATCTGCTGCTGCTTTGCATTATTTAACATTTTTTGACAGTGAATATATCTTAACTCTCTTTTTTTATTCTATGGCCATTAATCCCCTGATGTAGAACACAAATGCCAATGGCACAGCAGAACACTGCTGAGATTAAGATTTAAATGAACATCAATGTTTCAGTTGCCTGAAAAAATAACAACTCTAGCTTGCCAAAAGGCAAGACTGAAAATACAGTCCATAGTCCCATTTCATGTATAATATCATGATTTTGTTTTGGAGTTTTTCTAATCATTTCAGAAGGAGCTCTGATTAATAAAAACAAAACAACAAGAACAAAAAAGAAGTACATGAAAAATATTCCAGTTTTAGCGCAATAAATTAGAACCTCTCTAGGTCAAGCATCACTTGCATTAGCACTACCTGACAAGCTACTGTTTCTGAAGCTAACTCTGCATGCACAATTAACTATTCAGGTCCCTTTTTTTCTACGCCTTTTGAATCTTATTCGGATGCTAAATGCAGGAATTTATTCATGTGTCCCAGTTAACATCTAGGGAATTACTATAAAACCACAATTACATTAACTAACTAAAAATCTCATAAATCTCCATGACCGTCACTTACTCTGTGAGATATCTCATGTGACACTATTTTCTCATTTTCAACATGGAAACATTAAATCTTTTTTAGCTAATAAGAGCTCTTTGCTTTATGGCTGACAATCCAGCAACAAACCTGAGGTACCAATAACCCATCTCAAAACTCTGAAGAAGTTTTTGTGTAACAGCCTTTAATACAGAACCTTTAATGTACATTAGATTCCTACCTCAGTTTGTGTGTTCAAATGGTGCATAGTTTCTTAGACTTAGGCATAATAAGTCTTCCTCCATTCTGTCTCCTTAAATTGAGAAGACAGAGAAGCTGAAATCTTTTGGACAACATCAAGTGAGATAGCCCAAGACAACGTGCACTGACATGAATCAGAGTATACACTTATTTAGGGAGACCCATTATTGTCAAATATGAAAAATCAGTGCAAATGGCACCAATTATACTGTTGCTAAAATTACCTCTCTTTTTTTTTTTTTTTTTAAATCACCTTTTGTCCAGGGGCAAAGAGGAATAGGAAAAATATTCCATGAAGGCACACTGCAAGCTGAAAAATTTAGGTTCACTGCAAGCTACAGTAGTGTTAAACAGCTTTTTGTGAGAGCATAATGTCAAACTGTACCATGTTATCTCTCCGAATAGCCTGTGGGATAAAGCCTGCCTGAGGCATTACTTTGAAGCTACATAAAATATATGGAGTACTACATACATGCACAGGAAAGTTCTTTTGGATCTCCAAGTACTGGCAAACCCTTATAGGAAATGCTGTCTACATCTCTTCACTATTGTTTTTGCTCCTTTGAGTTATATCAAAACACATGTAGAACTATGCTAGTGATGTATGTTTTCCAAAAGAAAGACAACTGTGTCACCACACTAAAGTTTGTCTTTACACTCGTCTGTCAGAGATCCTGACGCTTTCTTGTTCCCTTTGGCACCAAGTGGTAAGCACCCTCAGTACCAGCATTATTCAGGAGATGCCAAACATAGGTTTTTATGTCATGTAAGATCATAAGCTACAAGATCAGTTTAAATGAAGTACACCACAAGCACCACAAGCAAAAATCCCATAATGTTGTATGAAGAACTAGAATCCTTTTGCACAAACAGTACATTAAATTTGCACAATATTTAATAAAGTAACAAAGGCAAATTATATATAAATAGAATATTAATAGCTAGATATGAAATACAGGTTTATATATAAACATATTTATAGATAATATAAAAGTTGCCATTGCAGTTGCTAGGGTAAGAAAATTCTGTACTTTTCTGGTATTTAACTTAACATAGAGCAAAAATAGGGAAAATAATACTGCCAGAATCACTCTGTTGTTTTTATCACTAGTTGACTTTCTCTTTGTTGCACTGGAGTACAAAAAGCACAGTTCCAACTGAAGCAGAAGCTTTCTATTTTTGCATTTTGTCCACAGAAAATTTGTGCTTTCTGTAAACAACTCATACTATTACGCTATATGTGAGAGTATGATGTTCAATAATTTTTCCATCTTATTGTGGCTCCTGCAAAGAGTTTACTGAATTAAACAACTCATCTTATCTGTGGTACACTCCTGGATAGGCAAATTTTAGTAAGTTAAGGTGCCACGTTCCCAAGGCTGTTTCCTATTCCTATGCTGGAAACTGCATCACACAGTTCTGCCTGTGATCTATGAAGACTTTGTGTAAATAAAGTGTCCTGAATTCAAGTGTGCACAGCTTAAAAAGAAAATTAATTTGAAATACAACTGATTGGATACTTCATAAGAACTGACAAGACAGATGGTCAAGAGAGAGCACAGTTAAGACTCTTAAAACTTAAGAGGGACTCAAGAAGGGGATTCTGACTATTGACCTCCATCTTGATGCTTTATTAATATATATTTGAGGTTGTTTTGTTTCTTTTCTTGGCAAATGTGCATGCTCAAATGTGCAGTAACAAAGCTATTTATTCTTGCAATACATAAATCATTATTCCATGGTGAACATTGTTATCATTAAAATATAAATTTTAATCATGCCATCATGAAAAGAATTAATTTTGCTTTTCTTTGATAAACAAGACAGGCAACCTCAAATTAGTTTCACTGCTAAATGTTAAACACACCAGTAACAGTTATTATTATCACCACTGTTATTATTTTGACAAAATAGGTTTATGTTGTTAAACAATACACCTCTTTAAGTACTACTGCAAAAGTAATGATCAACTCCAGATGGAATAATTTATATGCCTGCACTGTTTATATTTCCAAAGCCTTTATTTTAGGTTTGAGATTGGTTTTGGGGGGTGTTAATTTGTTTCCTATTGCCTCAGCTGAAACCTCTTATTCCTCTAAGGTAAGCAGTGAAAAGTGAGTAATTTAAGGATATAAATATATCTGAAGCCATGAAGTGCAGAATTTACATAATTTGGAACAACAAGTAACAGTGAGTTTATAAAGTACATGTATTCTAGGTGTCCTCTGGGTGAGAATTGTTTTCACTATACTTTGTGAGTTTTTTTCTGTTATTGTTTGCCATTGCACCAAAATATTTCTTAAAGAAGCACATTAGCTGTATGAAACAGAAGCTTTAAAACTCAAGGGTGCATTTTTAATTTATTTATTTTTAATTATGGCCACATTACCAGTATGCTGAGACAGATTATTGCAGCCAGATATGAATTTTGATTAATCCTGTCCTGGTTAAGAGCAGAAGCAGTCTGAATCTAGCCTCAACCTCAAAGCATTTTCAAGCATTTTCAACAATAACTGCTACCCTGGCAAAGTGCAAAAGTATTCAACATTTCTCTCTCCTCATTTAAATCCATTTGTGGCTTGTGGAGTACAGAACTCTTGCTCTGAAGAGATCCTGATGAACCTCAGTCTAGCAAACACTATCCATGGAGCTGGCACGCATTTTTATTAGGTGAGCTCCTTCACAATCCCAGCAGCCTTAGCACATCCCAATGTAATAACATGAGGAATACAGTCTCCCAGTGAATTCCCTGGCTGGAGAAGTAAGGTAGCTGGCAGATGATGAGACATCTGCTGGAACCCTTATGGATTTATTCAATTTAAAATAATATCCTGAGATTCTGACAAAAGCCTATAAGGAGAGGGGGAATTCTATCTGGAATAAGCAACAAAGTTCTTCAGATTCAAAAATTTTAACTTGTTCACTATGCTATAGAAGATTAATCTTTTTTTGGAAGCTCAACTATTTTGTGCAAGTAACTAAGCAGACTACATGAAAAAGCAACACCTACTTTCTGATTATATGCAGAATGGATGACTCTGTCTATTCAGATATTGTAAAAGCTTTGCTAAATAGTAGTTCATAACTTACAGGATAAAATTAAAATGTAAGCTTGTATTGGAATGTCCTTGGGAAACAACGTAATTTGAAAGAAACAAAGCTTTTTTCATATTTACTCCATGCATCTTGTCATGCAGAGAACCCTCAAAAGAAAAAAATATATATTTTATTTTAATCCAGAAAACAGATGCTTTTTTGATGTCTACACTCTTCAGCAGTAAATGTCATCAGTTATGTCTAACATTAGGAAATTTTCTGGGTTAAAATTCAGGGAGAACAGTGCAGGAAATTTGAGCCATACCAAAATGAACTAAACATTTCAAGAACAGTATTTGTTAGAGAATATGTAAAAGTTTTATGCAATCAATGAAATAAACATCAACACTTTTGTGAGGAAGGTGTAAACATTTTCCCTTTCTTAGACAAGGAAATGAGAACCAAAGTGTTTTAGGTCATTTAACGTTCACGTCATCTGCAGCTGAGCACAAGCCTTAGCTGCAGTTATTCCTCGTTAGGGAACCGAGTTCCTAATTGTTAGGGAAAATGATGTAGAACTTGATGTAGAACAGAACTTAATGTAGATGAGCATGGCAGAATAATTATTTTTATGTACATATTTTTATGTATTTTTAGGAAATCCAGGGACACTTGCTAGTAATAATCGTATCTTGGTAGTTTTTAACTACTAAAATGAAATAGTCATCAAAATTCTGGCTAGAGCAATAATTGCTATTTTTCAGAAAATACAACAGTTTTATACCACTGGCTTATATAGTCTGTGTACTCCAAAGGCAGAGAACAAGCCTGAAACTTCTTCTAATATTTGGATTTTTAGGGAGGCAATAGCTGAAAGGGAATTTGAGTGAATTTTAAGCCTTTTGACAAAAGATATACTCTAAAAAAGAGGTAGAGAAGGCAAATTCTCTCATGAATGAACTACAACTACTAGTGCAAAGAATTAATCAAAAAGGTTTTAGTCAAAAAAAGCTTAGTAGAGTCTCATGAAATACAGATAATTAATTACATTAATATAGATAATATAAGCCATCATATCCATCTCAGGTCTTGTATCTCTTTTCCTAAGGTAGGATCTGCATGGATACAAGTGGCGCTATATCACAGTAGTTAGCTTACTGTGGGGAGAGTGGTCCATCTTCAGATCATGTTTTTAATCTGATGCTGGGCACAACAATGAGTAGATTATTATTTAAATATATGCATTATGAAAGACATTTCTCCATCCTTCTCTTCACCGTGACTTTGCTACCTAACATAAAATACCAATAGTGAAGCACTCTGACTAGACCATTACCTCCTTTAACCCTCTTCGATTGACAGTATATTCTTTTAAATCAACCAAGATAACACTAATACTGTTGTTATTTGTGGAATATGTCAAAACTGAATTTATAATGGAAACATATTTACAGTCTCATTTGCTTTTCCACAGTGAGAGCCAAATTCTAGATTTCCAGTGCAGGGCCACAAGGATGATCAGGGGCCTGGAACATCTGCCCTATGAGGAGAGGCTGAGGGAGCTGGGCCTGTTCAGGGAGATCTCTGGAGATCTGCTTGGATGCAGTCCTGTGCCACGTGCTCTAGGTGACCCTGCGTGTGCAGGGGGGTTGGACTAGATGACCTCTAGAGGTCCGTTCCAACCTTAAGCATTCTATGATTCTATGATTCAGAAGTTGAATTATGGCACTTTTTTTTTGTTTGTTTCTTTGTGTTTCTGTTTTTCCAAAGTGTAAGAAAATTTTGTTCTCAGATTCATTTTTGTATTTATGTGTATTGCAATTTTCTGTCTAAGTCATTTCATAGAGCTGTGTACCAAGCTATAAACTCTGTGTCCCCATTTGGGGACTTTGTTCTTTTCGTTAAAGGAAATGTTCAGTCTGTTGAAAAACTTGTCTTTTAGTTTTCGTCGTTTAGTTTTAGTCTTTTGCATAACCAAAACATGCATGCCTCATAGCAGACCTTCCCGATATGATCTCAGTTTCTTTCATCATTGGTGTTCTTCCATTTCTTTTACTCCCCCAAACTGTCTCAGTTCCATCTGCTGTTTCAGCTGTCTTTGAATGCTTTCAGATGCCTTCTCATACTCTCATATCTCAGGTAGAAATACAAACATTCTCCCCTGAAGGTCATGCTTAGATAACCGATGTAAGAAACATTCACACACAAATGTCAGGGATCTCTCCTGCCAGTTCCTGCACTGAAGGTTGTGTTAGGAAATGACACTGTAGGCACCACAGGTTGGCCCCATGGATTGAGCATACACAACCACACACATTTGCTCCTGGAGTAAGAAAGTCAAACTGCACCCTCATATTGCAGACTCTAAGGAGAAGGAAAAGGAGATAAATATATAGTCACATGCAGTCTATTATAATCTACTATCATAGAGGCTACAATCTAGTCTGATATTAGGAGATGGTTACCAGGTGCCTGTCATCTTTCTGCATGAACACTTGGAGCTAATCCTCCTGTTTCCTGGAGGGATGCTGCTCCTCCAACCACACTGACACTGACTCAGTATTGCTAACTTTCCAAAACCCTCTCCAGGATATACAGTAGCATATATTTTATTTAGTATCATTTTCTCAGGTACATACACAGCATAGAAGTGCTGCAACCTGACTTACCAAAGGAGTTCTCTTTTCCTATCACATCAGATTCAGTTCTTTATGGTATATCAACATTCTGGGGAGTGGAACTAGGTATCTGGCCATAAAAGATTGTTATACAGCTCTATACAGCTCTCCTTTTTCTCTATCTGAGTTTGCTTAATGCTTTGCTATTTTAATTATCTTGCTGTAAAACCACACACACTAAATTGGGTCAGATTTATAGCTAGAAGGAAGGGTAGAGAGTGAAAGCACATGCTGAATCACTCCTCCCACCTCTATCTTTAGCATTACATGAGCATTTACATGAGCATGCTACTACCTGTCTGTCACTGTACTTAGATTTAGTTGCAAGTTGCCTATTTGGGCAGTTGCCTATTTGAGAGTTAAAGGAGGGAAGAATGGAATAGAAAATAATAAATTTGCCCGGAGCTATATCACAGATTCTTAGGTAAATTCATCACCTTATAAAAATAACCCTGAGAGGTATGTTTTCCAAGATAATTTCTTTGTAATCTTAGCTATATCATTAAGTTACATATCTTTTATCTCTCTACTAAGACAGTCGTAGAGATAAACATTTTTTTCTGATAATCTGTCTGTTTTCTTGTTAAACTAACAATTACAGAACTTCTTCCCTTGCATAGTTGTGGGAGAGGTAAAAAAAAAAAGGGGGGGGGTATATACACTATTAAAAAAATTAGGAAAAGACATAACTGGTATTTTGATGGATAAAATAATCTATCCTTTTTTTTAACATTCCAATTGCGGTTACTACTGAGTGGTCTAATTGGTATTTGCCTCCGGTTTAAATTTTTGATTTAACATTGAGAGCAACATAGCAACAGAACTTTCAGAAAGAAGTATAGCATTTATGTATTTGAGACGTTAGGTAAAAAAAAAAAATCTAAGGAAGAAACCGGATTTTTTTTCAGTCCTTAACATATATTAAAAACTATGTTCTAAAACTGCACACATACAAGTCAAATGGATTTTTTGTTTAGATTTTATTGACATTGAATACAACATGCAGTGAATAATGGCTTATTCCAGCAAGCTTGAGCTCAGGCCTCTAAATGATCTGAATATTAACCAGGAACAATAGTTACAAAATATACTATGATGCTAATTTTTGTTTTTCTTCATTATTCTCTGTATCACTTTTGCTATATGTTAATTTGGCTTTTGTTCTTCTTGTTTTAAACAGTCAGACTCCTTTTTCCGAATTCCAGTGAAGCTTGATAGCTGTTTTTACCTCAGCTTTACGGAAAATTATCTGTGATTGTTTACATTTCAAGACTTATCTTTTCCAGTCAATACTAAATTACATAGTACATTGAGTACATAGATTAATGATTATGGAAAGATAAGGAATACAACACTGCAAGTGATTTCCTGGATCATTACTTCCAGAGTTCTGTTATCTTTGACAGAGATGCTCAGAAAAACAGTTGATTATCATGCATATATTACATACACTTATGAGTGTCCAGCTATTAAACTTCCTAAAGAAGAAAGGTTCTGAAGTTCGGCTTGCAAATCCTAAGGCTGACATTTGCAAGTGAATGCCATCTACTGAAGTTACCAGCATTTTTCCATTGAGTTTGGAAGGCTTAGTATCTTACACTAAATTTGTTGAAGTTTTTATTTGCCCTGGACATTGAAAATCTTTGGGAATTTTCCATTCTTTGGAAGGCTATAAAGCCAACATCTTCTCAGCTGGAGTCTTCAGTAGAGTCTTGCTCAGAACATGACCTGAAAGATCCGCTTTGGGGACAGAATCTTTAAGGATTCAAGCTATGATTGAGAACTCTTTCCTAATATTTCTTTTCTTAAACATGACTATTTGTTCTAATTTCAAAAATGTTGGCTGTGTTTTTTTCAACTTTTCATTTTTCCTATGAGCAGAGTAAGACAGTACAAACAGGAAGAGAAGCTCTGAGCCCATAAATATTATATAATTTTGATTATGTAATAAGTTTGCATTAACAAATATTTTGCTAAGACTCTCCTTTCAAACTACAGAGTTAAGCTTTCCCTCCTAGAAATAATCTTTTGTTCAATCACATTAAGGTGTAAGATCACCAATTACATTGGGATTTCAGATATTTGAATCAATGGCAGCTGAAGTCCCATAGCCTTTTGTAAAATAGTTAGTATAAGAGCTATCTGCAGAAAATAAGTTTACATTCCCTTTGTGACTTCTTTGTCCTACCTATGAATTTCAAAGGAAGTTTATCTTTTTAATTTTATTCTCAGAAATAGGTCACAGTGACTTCTAGAAGCCTTAGCATTAGGAAATCACTTTTCCTTTAGGAGATACAAATCTTAATGAAGAGAGCCAAAAATGTCTTACTCTTTAGAATAGGTTTATTACTGATTTATCAGTTCATTATCCTCCTAATTTCCCCATTTATAAATCTGGAAAATCTGATTAACTCTTGGACTATCCTCATGTCACTGTCTACGCTATATTACATTAAATCCTCTGATGACTTACTAAGATCATTTCCCTAGATTTCCTGAACCCTACAGATATGTCACATGCCCTAAGAAGAAAAAAAAAAAAAAAAGTAGTATAGATTCAAATTGCCTCACCGCTTCCCCCTCAAACTATTTGGCGTCACAGAACAAATGATTTTAACATCTTCAGAATTTTGCTTTAAGTAACAACAATCCTGATACATTCTTAGGAACATTCATACTCTGGGCCTAAAATTCCACAGTAAGTTGACATTAATGTCTGTCGAGGGTCACTCTCGCGCCAAGTGCCAGGGCCCTCCCCACAAGCTGGAGCAAACAACACCTCCACACAAAGTGAGGTCAACTGCCCCCTGCTGTTGTCTGCAGCAGAGCTTTATACCGGTGCAGGTGGGCATGCGCTAGGGAGCGGCGTTCTCATTGGCCAGCTACAGATTCCCAGCTGGTTAGTGCTCCTCCAGGTGCTTGGTCACTAGGCGTCAGTCCAGTTCCCCACGAACACCTTCTTCTCTTCTAGGTGAATCCCATTACTAAGGCCCCAACAATGTCTATCTAAAGTTAAGTGTTAGTAGAAACTGTCAAATGCTATTTCTTCTTCTAATTTCACATCCTCCTTGGATGGGAGAAGAAGGGGAGGGGGAAAAAAAGAGATAAATTTGCTTCAAAACTAATAAGTGTCCCCTTATTTTATACCACTATTTGTTAAAACAAATCTCATTATTCTAAAAGAAGATGGAGATAAAATCCTTGGAGATCCCATGCAAATACATTTTAAGAATTGTCTGTCATAAACAAGAATATGTGTTAGTAGCATCCTCTTCACACTACAGAATAACATCTAGTTTTTAACCTGGGAACATAAACTACTACGTTAGGTCTAAGCAGCATAAGAAATTAAATGTTCTCAATTTATTTAGTTTCTCTTCAGGGATGGTAAAATGCCTTGCCAGCTTTTCCATTTTCATGAGTCTGAATAATTAATTGTTTTAAATGCTATTTACATTTTTTGATGAAAAGCAATACTTAAAATTTCATAAATAATAAGCATGCATAATTTGTATTGCAATTACTTAATTTACAATCTCTCTGGATGCTATTTAACACATTGCTAATGTATTTTTGACCTATAATTTCTAAATGGATGGCTTTTTAATCTATACCTTTTTTCCACTGGAAGTACATATTTCAAGCTTTTCTGTGTCTTGTAGGTAGAAAGAAAAACCAAATTCTTCAGTTACTTCAGTGTACTAACCAAAAATATTTTATATTTTAGGATTTATGACTAATCTACTTTTATCAAATGCAATTATATTTATCATGGAAGTCATACTTCCCTCTTCCAGGTAAGAAAAACTATTTTATTCCATTTTCATGGCCTAGATTTACAATGTTCCAACCAGGCTGGAGATTAGGAACAAACTGAAATTTTGTTACAATGAATATTTTATATTCTATAGACTCTAGACTCTAGAATATATACATATATAGAATATAATAAATATATAGAGAGAATATATTCTACTGTATTCTGTATTCTACTTATATTGAGAGGTAATAGTTAAAAAATAATACAGGTACCTGATCTTGCTTAGGTACTCCATCAAACTGAGACTATTTTAAGATCTTATGGGATATCTACTGCTAGAGCATCTAGAAGCAACAAACCCTGAACACTCTCCCCTATCATTTCTGTAGAGGAACTTCCTTCTCTACCCTGTCGTCGTCGTTGTTGTCTCCTACTACACATAGTGTAGTGAACATCTGGAGTCTCCAGCGATTAGGTAGACGAACATTTGCAGTGAAAATACCACCGTATTAATTTTAGCTGAGGGCCTTTGGCAACAAGTTCTTAATTGCTCTGCTCTGTCTGACTCTTCAGTGAACAGTGTTTCCATGTAATTCTTTCCATCTAAAATAAATGTAATTGCTAACAAAGCTGTATCTGACCTGCACAATGAATGGTAGTGACTAGGATTTCACTTAGACACTAATTCATGTTGGAAACTCAAACTAACAAAATCATTCTGATTACACTGCTCACTGCAAGGATCAAATATAGGCTGTGGGAGTTAATTTAGTTTCTGACAGACAAAACTAGGAAAAGTGCTTTGACTGATGTAATTTACTGTCATCAGATCAGAAATCACATATCAAATAATATTTTAGATAGCATATCAATCTGCTTTAATAATACTTCTTTAGAATATATATTTTTGTGACAGGGTTACCTAAAATCTAGGTATGAGGAGGAGTTTCATAGTCCCAGCAACCCTTCCTTCAAATCACTCTTTTGTTGTCTTCTGTATTATGTAGAAAGTCTACGAAAAGTTATTTAAAGAATCACAAATCATAAAAAGCTCTTTTCCCATTAACATCTCTCATTCTTATTAATTTTTAAATATTATGAAAGCCTGAACTTATACTTGCTAGGAGATAGTGAGAATTTTGCACTCTTCAACTTGGAAATGTTTTTTATAGATCTGAAAACTGCATACAAAATATATTTTAATTGTTTATTAATGGTGGGCAAAGCTAGCTCCATTTTCACAAATTAGAACAAAGGATTAATTAGAAAACCCCATATTGGTCTATATATTTTCTTTTTTTTATATTAATATAAGTTAACCTTCAAAATAAACCATGTCCTATAGTTTCTTAACACAGTGGATGAGCACCCTAATTATTTCACTTGGTATCCATTGATGGCAGCTGTGAACGATGGTTACCATGGAAGGCAGATAATTGCATATACATGCTTGGTATGGAAACTTCCTAGCTTTTTGCCTCTGTCATAAGTGGAGATCTACAAGCACAGCCACATATCTGACATCAATCACACTAGGTGTTTAAGCTAACTGTGGGTCCCTAGACACTGCATTATCTTACCCAGAAGTTGCCTAGAACCAAATGACTCATGAACAGCATGTAAGTGCCAAGACATAGAAAGTAGTGGAGGAACTCTTGAGCTAATGCTGACCTGAATTAAACACTCACACTTTACAAAGCAGCAGTGTTTGGTGTAGACTATGCTGTTTACATGTTGCCCAACCCAAGAAAGATTTCTGAGTACATGGAAAAGGAATATTGTTAGAATTTATTTTCAGCTATTAGTACGATTTGCATTCAATACATTTCTCTTCCAGCATAAAAATATATCAGATAAACATGATTCCAGAGATGAATACCTGGATCTGTCAATCAGGCACAAGAATTAAAATACAGATCAACAAGCCATATTTACCTAACTGTGAAATCAAACAACTTCTACCAACATTGAGGAGGTAGTTCTTGAAACCATGAGTTTAAACAGAACATACTTGCATTATCTGTCACATTGATATTTGCACCTGCACAGATGTACTCGCACAGCTGGGAGACAATAATATGAAGAGTAAGTTCCAATCTAGTGAAAAATAAATTTAAATACACGGCTCTAAGTAAAACAAAATACAAGTCACTGACTCCATAATTGCAAATAATTGCATAATTATAAGACTGAAGTGAATAAAATCATTCCCAACTTTACACTGTTCCACAGCCCATGATATAGCTGAGCGTAGTGGCCATTTTATGTTGTGACATGCAATTTTTAAGTAACACTGTAAGACTGTGAAAACTAGTTTTCAGTGGAAACATGACACTAGAAAAAGTTCAAATTCCATATTATGTATTCTAACTCTTTTAAGATGATTATTCTCCTTACAAAAATGAAGTGAAAAAAAATTCCATAATTCACAACAATACTTACAATACTTACATTCAACAAAATGTGGGCAGACCTTCCCCAGCTACTTAGACGTAGACATCCTTCATTTAAGGCTCACAGCTCAAATTTATGTCTCAGAGGAGAGCTTTTTAGAGGTAAGAAGAAGATGGAAAGGGTAATATTCAAGTGACATACAAGGCATTTATAACAGTTACCTGATAGATAGTTCTTAAGTAATTGTTCAAGGAAAAATCCTGTCATCATGTATTGATTATGATTTTTTGCATATTTTTTTTTTAATTCAGGATTTTGAGTGAATCTCTGTCATCCTTGAAAACACTCTCTCTCTTCCAATGTTTTACTCTGAATTTATTGCCTGTATTTTCCAGTGGTGATTGTGACTCAGCAGATTAACTCAATCAACAGTTAAAGCCTATAAAAACAATCAGGACTCAAGTATGTGCTTTGGTAAAACACATAGGAATTCTGCTGAATAGGAAAGTTTTGCTTTTTTGGAACATTTACTGACAAAAGACAAGTGATCCTGCAAGTTAAACACTTCAGCCTAGATTATTTCAATTTAAAAAATATGACACAACTTTCAGACTACAAAGATAATAATCTGTAACTGCATACTAATTGTGAGGTGAGATATTCTTCAAGTTTAAAACATTGAGCAAGTGGATACCGAATAGATTATTCTTGTCAACCATCAGTGCAAGAATCATCAAGTGACTTTATTGTTGTTGCTGTCGAATACCTGTTGCATCGTAGCAGAGTTGCATTGCTCTGTAGTTCCAGTCATATAAAAGAAAATTAAATGAAGCTGTAAGAAGATTCTCCAACTGAAGAAATGAAACAAAAAGAGTTAAAGTGAAATATTACAGCATTTCTTCCTTGCTCAGGACTTGGGGATATTGTAGCTAAATATACTATACAGACTTATAAATCATACTGTAGAGATTAACTAGCTCTCACCAATCATTCACTGCTTTAGAACATTTGTCTTCCTATGGATAACATTCCATACTAGGATATACATACATTAAAAAGAAAAATGCATTAATACATAGACTAAGGTGAGTGTTCACTTTTACACATAATGACATTAATGCTGCAAAATCCGTATCAGTCTAGTGTATATCTAAAATTCTATTACTACATTATTGATTAATCACTTGAACTTTAAATTTAGTTTGAGAAGGATCTGAATGATTCAAGTACTTTAGCAATTTATCCTAGAACACACTATCTGTCAAAATGAAAGGATTGGAAGGTATTCTTTACTTAAGCAGTAGAAATCCTTTTTCATGCAGTTGTCCTTAAAAGTATCATATGCAATGCAATCTTCATTACACTCAGTAAAATAAAGTTCTTGGAAGAAATACTGAGTAACATTTCAGATATTTCATGCATCTTTGAAATACACACTTTAGTTAATTATATAGTTTTTGTTTTTGTTTTACAACTACAAGACATATTGATGAAAGCCAAAACTTTTGGGTATGCTACTAGAAAAAAAAAGTATATCTATATTTACTAAAACTGAATACCTCTAGGAGATGAATGTATATACACCAAAGCATAAATTAACAAAGGACAAGTTATTCTATCCAATGTATTTCAACACATCTACCAAAAAAATCAATTATAGAAGGTCCTTAACATCATTTCTTATCTATCTGGTGAATCCTCTATCCAGCTAACAAAACAATGTATCATCTAAAGGCAATTCTTCTTCATTTATGTGCTGTTGTGCACTGGGCAGGAGGGCCCAGTAAGACATGATGCAGGGCTTTATAGCCTCAGCCCAACATAACCAAGTACAGGAGAGCTTTCTTTGTACATTCTAACCATTTTACACACTTCTTGTTTACACAAGAATGTTTTTAGTCAATTGTTCATGGCAGTAATCATGTTCTGAAAGAATTTTTAAAAATATAATATTCTTATTGCAAAGTCTGATTATTTACTAATTTTACTTGCAGCTGTCTTTGGACAGAACAGCACAAAGTGGTTTTATTTTATTTTATTTTATTTTATTTTATTTTATTTTATTTTATTTTATTTTATTTTGTTTTATTTTATTTTATTTTATTTTTTGGCTTAAAGCTCTGTGAGCATCACATTAACAACACAACTCTATGCAATTCAACATAATATAAACATTTATCAGGTCCTGGAGGGCATGATAATATTTTTCATAATCTGAACATTCATTCTCTATTCAGGAAAGTAAGAGCATGCAGATTGATTTCAGTCAGATTCAGATTTGGCCTGAGATGGCCTTCATACAAGAACTTTTACGAACAACTTTTCCCAGAAAACTTTTCCTCGACTGAGAACTTGACCAAAAAAAAAAAAAAATCACTTCAAATACCATAAAACCATCTTGAGAAAAATGTAGAAACAACAGAATGTAATTTTAGAAACACTGTTGAGGATTTAAAATAGACAGATAAACAAATAAGCAAGCAAAACACAACAAAATTATATGTATCTATCAGTGACATAACATCAGCCTCTTTTGTCTGAGAGATTCTAACCACTTTATTTGGCATATCCTTCATTAACTTAGTATTCTATAACTGTCTATAATTTTGCAAAAACTGTAATTTTTGAAAATTGTTTATTAAGTCTCCACATCTTTCCTTAGTCTACATACAGTAGATAACTAGAAAACATTCTAGGCTGCAAATATTATGTCTACATAAAGATAAGTTTGTAATATACATATGTGCAGGTACATGTGTACAAGGCTTTGTGTGCAAATGCAGCTTCTGCCTTCTGACACACCAATGTACAAGCAAGAAGGCTATAACATTTAAAATCTTAATTTTATTTTTGATGCTGATCACCTTCAGATCCATTTCTAATTAAACCTGTGCAAATACTTCACTATCATAACATCTACAAATGGAAAAGGTGACAGTCAGTTGGAATAGCAAATATTTCTGTTGCATAGTCTAAATGTTCCCATTCCCTCCCACCCTAGAAGGTGTTCAAGATCAAATGATGCCTCAATTGGATTGATTTTTTTTTATTTATTCTTAAATCACTATAACAAAAGAAACATATTTCACATTTTGCAAAGTGTTTGGGCAAAGCTTTTTCAATTTCATTGCTAAAATGCATGCAGCAACTTGATGCAAATTTTATGAAAAGTTCTGGTTTAAACAAACTACATTTGTGTCATAGCTAAGTTATTTGCAGGAAAATATATCGTTCCGCTTCATTTTGGATGGATCAGCTTCCACATGTTTACAAAGCATGTACAAAAGCTTTCTGCAGTGGGATAACCATTCTGGTCACTGACTCATTTAAAGGAATTTCTGTGACTTTGAAACCTATATAAGGAGAGAGGATTTTTTACTTTGACTTCTAGCAATGACTGTTTTGTATGCATTTGTTTTAAGGATCAGAACACCCTGTGTCTTCTTTTCAGTCAGTCACAGCCAGGGCTTTTCAAAAACATGGTTACCTTTAACAACTTTAGAGCTTCAATCTTAGTACTTTAGCTTAATCTGTTTAGGAACCACTGTTCCCATCCTCTGTCCTCCCAATAGATCTTCTACTAAATTACATAACCAGATTTTAATTAATCTGTGGGATGAAACAAAAACAGTGTTTTATTATTTTTAACAAAACTTGATGAAAATATGTCTAGACATTGCTTGTATTGTATCAGATGTACACTCGCTATTTTACTTTTAATGTAGGATTTCCATCCATTCCATCACAGCACTAAATATAAAGAGTAACTTTGGAAAAAAAAAAAAAGTGTGAACAAGGAAGTTGAGAAGCATTGCTTGCCAGTGTTGGCATTTAGTACCTTTGCAATTTGGCAGCAGCTTCATCTTCACATACCTCCATACTTCATACCTCCAAGCCTCTCACATTCAGATACAAAAGAGAAAGAGAGTACGTAGCTGAAAGACAAGGCAGTGAACTCAATCTGCTAGCAATGACTAATTAAACTAAAGAAAACTAGATGTCACAAGGATTTTGGAACTGGCTACAGCAACACAGAAAGATAAGAGAGTAAATATTTCACTAGCAGAGAGAAATATGAAAGAAACCAACCACAGAGCTGAGAAGACAAATAGTTTCATGATCAGTGTCACTGACTACCTCTCCACCATCTCTCAAAGATG
This sequence comes from Tinamus guttatus, assembly GCF_000705375.1. The sequence continues at coordinate 307,494 of NW_010585603.1, read as the reverse complement.
CATAGAGTTGAAACTCAAAATAGTGCTTCTCTACTGTTAGAGTTTTTATTTTTCTCTCACTGTATTTTATTTTCTTTTCTCTCAGCAGAAAGGAGTTTGTGTTAAAAAACAGAAAAAATAAACAGGAAAAGTGAATAGGAAGGGAAACAACCTAACTGAAAAAAAATAAATGTGACACTGTCGATCTAGCATGATACTACACTACACTACACTTGATCTTAGGCAAAATCTGTTTCTGTACAGGTCTAGAAAACAGATATAGTATATGGATTACATATGGATGTATATGCAAACAACTGAAATATGAAAGAAGAAGAAAACCTTTTTGACATACTAGAACCTGAAGACAGAGGGAGGGAAACATTTGAATATAAAGGCAAGCTCCATTTGTCCAAATAAGTTGACTTTAAATATATAATAGAAGTAAGCATTTATTCGGAAAAAGAAAAACACACGAGTCCTCCATTCACATCACAGTACAACCAATACTGTAAAAGTCAGACTAACTCTTTCCTGCGAATCATGAACATGAAGTTAGAGACTTCAAAAAGGAGACATTACTATGCAGTGTAATCCTGAACAAGTCAAAATTTTTATTCCATATATTGCTTTAATGGACTTTCTTTCATAAAGAATACAAGAAGACCAGAAGAGAGAAGTTAGTTATAAAATGCTAATATACTGCTGAGAACCAGACCAAAGATGTCCTACTCTGGAAGCTGCTAGCCTATGCAAATATATGAACTATGGTTATTGCTACTGTTTACTGCAATGATAAATCTGTTTTCTTAAGTATTTGTAGAAGCATGTTTACACAGCTTGGGAATTATCATTTGTTAGGAAATTAAATCTCTCCAGCTCTTCCATCTTACTTTAAGATTTGTCATGTCTTCTTATCAGCCTCCTTCCACCTTTCAGAGCACTACTAATTCATATTAAAGTCAAGCATATGTTTATGTTACACAAGGTTTCTGTCTGCTATGATTAGAGAAAATATAGTTAAGAAATGCATCATCAAATATTTTATTTGTGCTTTATACTGAACACTGTGGAGACATAAAATATTATCTGCAAAAAGTGTTGTTAAAATGTTTTATAAAGCTAATTATTTTACTCACTTCATAAGTTTAACTACGATTGTCAAATAATTTACAGAAAAGCTAATTTTTGCATTGATATATGTAAAAGCCAGCTAGTCACAGAGTGTGAGAAGATTGATTAATGTTATATCAAATAAAATACCAAATTTATAAGGTGTGGGAAATTCAGAATTCTACAGACTAATTCTGATTTTACAGTTGGAAATGAGGTTGAAATATTGCTAATAAAGATCTGTGAGTAGATATATTAAAACAAAATTTTAAAAAATGTTCTCTTCAGCAATGTAGAGGAGAGAACAAATTCATCCGGGTCAACAAACCAAGAAAACTGTAGTATCAGCTTATTTTCATCTAAACTAATATTAGAGAAAATCAAAAGAAAAAAAAGTCCTATAAGAAGTCAGTTGTGAGAAAAAAAATCAGTAGTCAATAACATAGTTTTATAACAGTCTGACTGAAAAATTCTGATCAGGATTGAAAAAAGACTAAAACTAAACGACGAAAACTAAAATACAAGTTTTTCAACAGACTGAACATTTCCTTTAACGAAAAGAACAAAGTCCCCAAATGGGGACACAGAGTTTATAGCTTGGTACACAGCTCTATGAAATGACTTAGACAGAAAATTGCAATACACATAAATACAGAAATGAATCTGAGAACAAAATTTTCTTACACTTTGGAAAAACAGAAACACAAAGAAACAAACAAAAAAAAAGTGCCATAATTCAACTTCTGAATCATAGAATCATAGAATGCTTAAGGTTGGAAGGGACCTCTAGAGGTCATCTAGTCCAATCCCCCTGCACACACAGGGTCACCTAGAGCACGTGGCACAGGACTGCGTTCAAGCAGGTTTTGAAGATCTCCAGAGAAGGAGACTCCACAACCTCTCTGGGCAGCCTGTTCCAGTGCTCTGTCACCCTCACTGTCAAGAAATTTTTTCTTAACTTCCTGTGGAACTTTCAGTGTTTGTTTCTGGCCATTTCCTCTAGTTCTGTCAGTGGCCGCCACTGAAAAGAGGCCAGCACCATCCTCCTCACTGCCTCCCTTGAGGAACTTATAGACACTGATCAGGTCCCCTCTCAGCCTTCTCTTCTCCAGGCTGAACAGGCCCAGCACCCTCAGCCTCTCCTCACAGGGCAGATGTTCCAGGCCCCTGATCATCCCTGTGGCCCTGCGCTGGACTCTCTCCAGAAACTCCACATCCCTCTTGTACTGTGGGGCCCAGAACTGTTCAAATAACGGCATACACACCAAAACTTACTTAGCCCAGGACTGACAACAGTAGTGCTTCTTCTAAAAAGGAGGAATGCTTCTTCTAAAATTTTGATACAATATCATATTGACAGAAAGACTTACTTTGCAAACTAACTCTAGACCAGCTACAGCCATGGATACATTGCACTCTTGTATTACTATTATTTTTTTACAACAGGGCATTTTCCTTTTCCAGAACCCTACGATTTGCACATAACCAGCTTACTGGACCATCCGTTTTTGCAAGATGATGCATTTTACATAACACATTAGAGATGTCCAAAAACACTCCTATCATTCTGTAAAAATTAGTGTTATCGGGAAATCTGATCAGGCCAGAGGAAATATATAGCCAGAAAATATGGAAATTGTAAAACTGAGTGGTGTCTCTTGGAAGCTTATTTGGTCTTCTCTGAGTAAACGTTTGGTTACAATTTGGTACCAATAACTTAGGCCCAGAATCAAATTAAAAAGAGAGAAAGAGAGAAAGAGAGAAAGAGAGAAAGAGAGAAAGAGAGAAAGAGAGAAAGAGAGAGAGAGAAAGAAAGAAAGAAAGAAAGAAAGAAAGAAAGAAAGAAAGAAAGAAAGAAAGAAAGAAAGAAAGAAAGAAAGAAAGAAAGAAAGAAAAAGAAAGAAAGAAAGAAAGTGGAGATGGTTAAAATGAACCCACTTAGTATAACTTTTGAGTACGGTTGATTTCTGAATCAAATTTGAAAGACAATATCATATTCTGTAGGAATAAAGTCTACTATACAACCACATCCATTGCATTTCTTGCTTTGTCATGTCAACATGTTACTAGGTCAGTTATATAGTGTAAAAACTTCACAAAGACAAAGACTATATCTAGAAGTCAGGCCAGCTGAAAAATTCTCAGCAATACTCCTAGAAGAGCCCCTAAAGCTGTCCACATTTAGATAAAAATACAGAATCTACACTATAAAAGACAACTTCAATAGTCAAAGGAATCATTCCTATTCCTTAAGGTGTTAAGAGCAGAGAACAAGTAGGAAAATATTTCTTATTTTTTCAGTAGTCCACTCCTTACTTAGGATACACATAGTTAAAGTTCCTGATACAAGCAAAATAACTCAGCAAATGTAAAGTGTATATCCTCTTTTTCTATTGCACATTTCTATTTCTATAGATTGTAACATTTTGAACTCTCTATTCCCTTTGCCCAATAACTCTTTGCAATTACCCGTGTACAGTACTAATCAGATACAGGAAACTGAGGGATAGAGAATTTACAATGAACTATCACACTATACCAGTGTCAGTTTATTTCTTTCCACTTACAACATGCATTCTTCCAAGACTTTAAGAAGGCCATCTTTTATTCTTTGGTCTTATTCTCCTGTTTTGTTTTCAGCTTGAAGGATTTCATTTTGCAGAGTGTTGCTTTAACATTTTTAAAAAGCAGCTGTGCCATTTATGTTATTCCAGTTGGCCAAGCCACTTTTCTTTCTTTATTTATTTTATTTTTTTTTTACTTACTTTTTCAGAGACTGAAGATTGAATCAGGCTAAAATCAACCAGAGAATTCATTTTTTTTTCAGTTTTCATTAATTCAACAAGAATTTTCTTTGCGTACTTACAGATTTATTTCCAGCTTATTTGGCTTACTTTTGAATTCTGTTATGGGATTTGGAAGGTATCTGTATTGCTTTAAATTCATTTAGTAAACCTCAAGAGAATTTCAGGAGTAAAGCTTCTTAGCAAAGGATTGCAGGCTTATGGATGAGAAAAAGTTCAGCTAAATGTCTCGCAGTGTCTTTGGTTCAATGCAATTCAGTTACTCATAGAGGTTAAACTTGTTTATTTGACTTGATTTATCAGTTCATTTAAATAGTAGAGCATACCATGCAGAGAAAACTGTATGTGGAGACATAAAATGTATACTGTACTTTTTGGATTGCCTAAAAATAAACTACACAAGACAATTAAAGAAGACATATATAAATATATAATGCTTTAATTCAAAATTTTATTCTTCTGTTTAATCAGCAGTTTAGAAACTAATACCACAGTCATTGTTATGAGAAACATCTTTTGAGTAGAAAACCTAGTGCACTCAACTTTCTTTTTCTTTACTATTGGGAAATAAATTGAAGAAGAAAGAAGAAATAATCTGAATTCAGCACATCAATATGAAAACCAAACATCTGTCTGTCATGGATAATAAAATTTGCGTGTTACAAAACCAAGAAATTTATCAACAGTATGAAATACTACATTTATCTATTGTCTAATTAAAGAGAAAATATGTCAACGGATTTTTTTCTTTAATGTAGTTACTCTAATTGTATGTCAGATTGTCTTGCAAAACCAGTTATGTGGGTGAAAACAGTCATTAAATATCTTTAATATACGAATAAAGAGAGTTTTGAGTTTCTCTAGATTTTACCGAATAGGGGTTGAATAGCCAAAAAGATTTATCATATGTTATTCCTTTCAGTGGTTAAGAACATCTTTCTGGAAGTAGGTACTGCATCCTCCACCTTTCAGTCCTTATGCATGTAGCTAAACAAACTTTGTATCACAAGCTGCCTACTCTCATGCAGATAATTTATGACAGAGCAGTGGATTAAATTCTCTTTTTCCAAATGAAGGCCAATGCACAAAAATATCTTTCCTCTCACAGCAACAGTGTGAAAATTAATGGATCCTGAAAGCTGTCTGGTCCCAAACCCAAACAATAATACTAATGCCAATGATACTGAGAAAAAAAAAAATAGAAGAAATGTTCCTCATGCTTTATTTGAAAACTGAATAAACAAGGGAAATCATTGAACAAAGAAAGAAAGCCTAGTACAAAGATTAAAGAAAATCCCTGGCAAAGAACAAAAATTTCTATGTGAGCTGAAGTCCAGAACTCTTAAACTTCCAGGCAAAATGCATGTTCTTTACCCTGATATTTCCATGTCTCTAGATACATCCCCATACTTCAAAGGCCAATGTTTTAATGGTAACAAAAAAATAGAAACTTTGTCTCCAAGATTGGAGCTTTTCTGTGACAGACTTGAGATCCACTTTTCATTTTACTTCTAACAAATCACTAATAGCGTTAAACTTGAAATGGGGCAATGTAATGAAAGGAATAGCTTTTCTCTCGAACTCCAAACTGTGGACTTCCAAGCAATAGGCATTTTACATAGTATTTTGAATATGAAACATTTTGTGCACCTCCATTCTGTATTGCAGATACATCCTAAAGTTTTACAGAAAGTCTAAAAGCCTGTGATAGAAACACCACATAAATACTGAGGCCAAACCTTTGAGAAAGATCTGCACTTTTCAAATAAATACAGTTATTTTTAAAAGATAATTTAATAAAATATATATGGAGGGGAGTCTCTTCTAAATCCTAACAAGGGACATTTAGAGAATGTAACTGAATTTCTTTAAAATTACTAAGGGACTTAGGGACCTGCTTAAATTATCTCTCTTGTCTAATTTGTCATTTGGACATGAGAAGTGCAATATGAATCTTCATAGAACTGGGGAACTTACTGATGAAAGGAAAAACCCTTAAGTGATGGCTTCCTCTGAGAAGCTATTCCACAGCCTAATGTATCTTCTTGTCAGAACGTTTTTCATGATATTTAGAATAGGTTCTTTGGTTCCTAATTTTATCATATTATTAATATATATATATATCTTAATGTACGACACTAAAATCACTTCTAGGCTTCTTGACATTTACATAATTATATCCTTATGGACGCCCTTCTTATGTCAAAGCTAAGGTGTCCCTGTTACACTGTTAAAAGTTTCTTTCATTCAATTTGTTCTCTTCCTTTTCCAATCCCATTAATAATAAACTATTTCCTAGTACTGTCCTTCCGTACCATTAACTCCTCATAATCGGTTTCGAGAAGCAGGGGTGCCAGTTCTCTCAGATCTGATGGAACTTTTAAACCCTCCTCCTTTTCAGAAAGCAGAGGCTGTTCGTTTTCCAGAGGACAGCATAGGAACAGTCCCTTTCTTGGTGGCCAACACTGCAAGCCCCCTCTGCAATGGACACTTCCCCTTCACCAGCTGCTACTGGGAGCTAATAGCTGCAGATGGTGCCCATGGTGAGAAACACCCTCCTTCTACACTTCTCTCTGATTTTACCAGCTTTTCTTATTTTGTCACATATACCAGTCTCTCCACAAAGGAAATGGAAAACAAACAAACAAAACACACCTACGTAGACACACATGCACACACACACACACACACACACACACAAAGAACACACAATCAAATAAAAGAAACCAAAAGAGCAGAAGAGTTCTGAGTACAGTAATGCTTTCTCATATATACTAATGGGATTTTGGTTGCTTACCTCAAAGGGATTCTGTGAGTTTGGTTAATATGCCAAAATGCCTCAGTTTCTTTGTATGAACTGCACCAATAAAGTGAAGTTTTAAATGAAATACTGATTTTATTTAGATATGGAAGGTAGCAAATAAAGAAACTCAAATGGAAATAAATGCAAATATGTCACCATACAAATTAAAATGCATTTATGGAGACCTTCCTTACATCAGAGATTAGAGTCTATGCCTTTCTTTTCATGGGTAAAAAGCATATCAAAAGGCCACATAGAAAGACCATATACAAAGGCACTGAATGAAGAATGTGGTTTAATCAGAGACAATGAGAAATTTTAATCACTTTTGCCATAAATATCTATCCAACACATTTCTATTTGTCCAAATGACTCCTTGTAAGCTTGATTTCTTTAATACCCACTTTAATTCCTTCATAACTTATTAAAATAATGTCTCTTCAATGAAGGCTTAAAGGAAATAAGAGGTTTTCCTTTATGTAATCTCATTCAGAAAATTTTATCCTAATAATGATCAAAAAAAATTCTTGAATCTTCAAAAGAAATTAAGCCAAGCAAGCTTAATGGGGGCTTATCACTGAACAACGCTGAGTGCTGCCTGTCCCAAGCACTCCCAAGTACAATATCCCAACTCGGATATTGTACCTAAGCCTTTACGACCTGTATGTGGACACATACATACAAATCTAAAGAAGGTAATTGTCATTGTTCAGGTCCTCAGAGATGATTACAGTAAGAATTAATCTTAGCTTCAGAGCACACTTAAAGATAAATGGAACAAAAGTAAAGGTAAAACAGGAAACGGAAATACCTGCAACTATTTAAAAAGAGAGAGAGTCATACTGAAACTTCTGGCATATGAAATATATCTCACCGATGAAATATTCCATCATTGTATGGCTAAAAACTATTACAGGCTTAACACTTGATTAATTAAAATGGCAAATGAGTGAAAATATCTAAACAAGGAACATTTACAGAAATGTCTATTGAAAAGATTAGATGATCTGTTACTAAAATTACTTGAAGGAGGAAATAGTTAAAAGAACATGAGCAGGATTCAAAGTACTGAAATAGAGCCTAGAGAGCTTGTAACAAATTGCATAGTAATGCTGCTGGTCCTCTTCTTATTTGTAGTCCATCGCAATAAAATTATACCAAAACAAATTAACTACCACAAGCATAAAATAAATGAATAACAGTTTTGGACTAAGTATCAGTGCTGGGTGATAATAGTCTCCATCTAGGGATAGGAGTAGCTGCTTGTCAAGCTGTTGGACCATTAGTACTATAAATGTGTAGTACTTCAAAATATACACTGTACAAGGAAGATTGGGAAAAAAATATTTCTCTACTGTCTGTACATTTCCTTTAAAACCTTTATAAAGACTGAAATTTAGAAGAATTCACATGGAAAAAAAAGACAGTAAAGTGTCAGCAAGAGTGTATGCCAAGTCATGTTAGAAAAATCTAGTTACATAAATTTTTACAAAACTCTTAATTTAATGTTGGCTCTGCTATCAAGGGTGTATTTTACGTAGCTTACAGATGACTGTGAATTTTTTCAATACCTAATTGTTTTGTTCAGTTAAGTTCAATAGAACAGCAAGTTTCATAACTTCTGAAAAAACACCATTTAACAAGCATCTACTTTCACCATCAATATCAAATACCATCCCATAAATAAACACAATTCATGTGAAAAATAGGCTTAAGACAGTGATGAATCATTTATTTGTAATTTATAAATGTCAGATGGCAAAAAGGAGCAGTAAAATGGATGAAGAAAAAAGGTCCCTTCTTTCTTGGGTACTCAGAGCAGTGTCTATTTATGGCGTTAAAAAAAGACATTAAATCAAGAAAGGAACATGCTCTCCCTGGCCACAGCTCCTGGATGTGAAGGCAAGGCAGCCATCAGGTGCTGAAATGCTTTCCAGAACAGCACTGGGTAAACAGGGAGAACGAGAGTACCTCATTCATTACCTTCTTGCCCCTTCCATATTCGTGGAATATGATTTTTTTACTCAGGGTGGAATGACAGTAGGTGGACAGACAGCAGAGCAAACTTGAGGAGAAGTGCCCAGAGAATAAGCTGCCTGAACCAGCTTGAGCAGATGCAGCTACCATTGCTCTGAACTGCAGTGGTAGCAGGAGTGCCAACTCTGTGTGATCAAAGGACTCTCAGTTGTGATCTCTGAAACAATTCCAAAATGTTGATAAAATGGCACATCAGGACTAAAAAGGGACTATAAGGAATTTAATAGCTTAAAAGGGACATTGTAACTTTAATGAGTCCCAATAAATTGACACAGGGAGAAAAGGAAACTATGCTTTTATGAAGATAAGTACAAATGGTTTTGGTTTATTTTCATTCCTCCAGAGAAAACATTCTTTATAGCAAAAAAAGTGATTTACATGGAGTCCACAGAAGCGGGGGTCCCAAAGTGGAAGAGATTACAGCATAAATGTTGAATGCACAAGGAGAGAAAATACAAAATAAACCTTCATTAATAACTGTTTACACTAAGATTTTAAATTCTTTTGAGCGACTACAGCATTAGTACAGAGGTCTTTTTCTGAACAGTCATCTTTGTTTATATTTCCTCGTACATAATTAAATAACACAGCAAAAATGAAAGACAGAAATTTCAAAGTAAAAGTTAAAATACAGTGTATTATGAATCCTAAAACTTGCACACTTTTAGAGCTTAGAAAATTATGTAGTTATTGGAATGCTAGCTTTGAACAAATGCAACTTAGATTATATTTCCTAATTGGCCTCTGGTGACTTGTTTAATCTTCAGCAATTCAAAGCTAGAATTTTAAAGGTATTCGGCTACCTAATGCTCAATGATTTGAGTAACTTAGATATTTTTTTAATTAGTCTCTCTGTAAAGAGAGAATCAGTTCATCTGATTTGGGCCTTTAATTTAGGGGTTTGTGGTTCCTAATCCATGAATTTATGTAGTCATTGGAAAGGAAAACGCCAAACAGATTGTGTGACTACACAATGCCTATAGACTATATCCCACAAATATAAGGATTATCTGGCACATATAACAGGGTTGGGCGCTTTCGTGTATGAACCTTTCTCAGTCCATGTGTTTTGGGGGAAATATTTCCTTATTTCTGTTGTGGTTTCTCCACCAGATGAGGGTATGTAACATACAGTGGTTTCTTAGTTAAGAATGTATTTAACTCTTATTTAACTCTTATTTGCAGTGGCTTGTTTAGATTTAAACATATAGAGTTTATACAGCTCTTCAAGCAAGCAAAGCCAATAATGCACTCAATGACAAGTGATAGAAATTAATAGAAAGAAATTTGATTCAAAAACACCAAGATTACATTAAATAAATATCAATTAACATAATCAATGTTAAAGAAGAGCAACTAAAAGGTGACTTGATAATTTTACATGAAATAAAGAACAGTTAAAGAATTCAGTGCAAGAGTTCATGTTTCCTCTGCCTTCAGTTATGTGAAAAGATGTTTTTTGCATCTGTGATTAAATTGAGGAATCCCTTTGCCAAAGGAAGTTGATAAAAAAAGAACTAGAAATACAGCAGTTCAAAATCTGTGTCAAGGCTGAGAAACCTTTAGCTGAGCAGTTAGGAGAATATGATCAAACAAAGCAACATTTCCATTGCTTAGATACTGAATATCCTTTTAGCTGCCATATTTGAGCTTGTGTGCACTCTTGTCCAGTCCAGCTAGTTTTGACCACAAAACCCATTCTCTCCAAGACTGATTCAGTAAGTCCATTTTTTTTCTCAGATCAGAGCATGCTAACAGCTCAAGCATAGTCTTATCTACCCACTGGACATTAATTTCTTTGTTTAGTGATGTTTAGCTTGCACCTATGCCTTTAGAAATCAAATTGAACTCAAATATTGTGAATAAGAAATCCTCCTGTCCTTTCCATAAGGCTCTGGTGATAGAGACACCAGAATCTCGAGCTCATGACCCTTGAACTCAGCATGGCACAATACATCTTAAACTATTATGAATAAGATTTTTAAATGCCCAGCACTCATGCTAGGCTCACCTCTCTGAGGTTAACAGGGATAGTGATTCTGTGTATAGCAGATTTAACTTGTCCAATAAGACCTGAAAAAACATAACAGTTCATGCTATACAATAGCCTCTTGCACCAGGTGCACGTATCTGCCATCTGATAAAGTGAGACACAGACACCACTGGGAGTCTCATTATCAAGAACACTGATATTTGTGTTGAAGGTATCATCAAGAGCTACATGGAAACCTTCTTACTTTGTGAGATGACAAAGTTAACAAAGGACTTAGTATTTTTTTTAAAAGACTTGGAGGGAGAAAATGGTCATAAGATACCAGAAATCTAAGGAAAGGTCAGAAAATGTCTTGGAATATTTAGCCTTCTAGGATAAGACAAACAGATAGATTCAGGCAGAGAAAATGATGGAGGAAAGGTTGGGATTTTGTATGAAGTGGGAAAATTTTAGAATAAGAAAGTGTAAAGTAAGGATTTTTTAAGAGGTAGATGGGGAAAAATGGGAGAATCAAAGAACTTGGGATGATAAATTTTCTGTCAAGTCCTAAAAATTCAATATTATGGAAAACACCGCTTCAGTCGATATAATTCTAATAGGAAATACTAGGGGAAAAGCATATACAAATCAAGCTCCAGTGCCAAATAGAGGAGACCAATGTGGTTCTATGCAGCTATGACAAACTTCAGGTTAGATAGGTATTCTGAAAATCTTAGATTTAAGTGAGAATATAGTCAAGACATATTTAGAAACCAGACCAAAGAAAAACCCTGTAACATCACAGTAAAATTATGTAAGGAAAAAAAAGTATGCTCAGCTGTTGAAGAAGTAATCGTATTTTTTAAAGTGGGATACACAGTGACCTCCATCAAATAGTGGCTGATATACAAAGAGTGTAACAGTAAAGCCGCGCTATTGCCTTTCTAATCAGGAAGTTCCTGTTGGCAACAAAATGCTAAGGGATAAATGATAGGGCATAGATAAAAGTTACAGTAAAAATGTAATCACTCCCAATCACCAATCACTCTTATTTCATTCTGGTAAGCTACTCATGATAGGATGTGACACAGAGGCAAGATTTGCAGATCTTATATGACTCGTTTTTCGAGCAGTTGGTGAGTGAACCTGCTGGAGAGAAGGAGTCCTTAAGGTAATTGTAGTAGGCATACAAGACATTTCCACATTGTTAGCCATTGAAAAGCAAAACTGGTAATAATCACGGTTAAAATGATCCTTGACCTTCATTTCCAGGGGCCGAAAATAAATAAATAAAATGCATTTTTAAAATAATTTAAAAATTAATTAGAAGGAAACTTGGCAGGAAATACAAGTGAGCAGTTAGATACATAAAATGTTTACAGATCATAAGGAAACAATTTAAAGATGACACTAAGACACTGGTATTGACTCATGCCTCCCCTTTACCACTTCCTTTTACTTATTCCAGATTCTCCAGGAAAAAAAAATTAAAATAGGAGATTAGATTTATATAGAGAGATTTGGATATATGTAAATCCTGGCCTAGCAAGGCAAGTAGAAAAGCACTTGATCTCTGACAACTTAAATGTGATACAATATGGGTAGGTCAAAGGGTGAGCCACAGCTTACTGGTGTTTATGACTTTAATAACAGTACTGAAAGTGTCCCATGCTAGAACCTAATATCCATAAAGTCAGAGGAGCTGACAGTTGACCAAGAGAGAAGATAGCGCCATCACAGGAAGGCTAAACTCATTGGTATTTGTAGTCCTAGTGGGGGTAAGACAGCTCCCATACCACATTTTCCTTTAGGGGATCTATTTCTTCTGACGAATTTATTTCTCATGAAGACCATCAAGACAAAGGATTCAAAAATAGATTAGATTAATCTATGAATGAATCTAGATGAAACAAGTCTGGTCATAAATGAATAATAGAAAAAATATCTCAGAGGAAACTTATAGCTCAAGAAATCCTTAAATTACTTATTGCCAGAAATATGTACTCCTTGAATTACTATTTCTTCTACTGTTTCCCTTACTTTTTCCATTTACTATTAATGTAGACAATCTAGTGAGACAGACTTCGGTCAGGAACAGTGTTGCAATTAAATTTTATAGACTGTATACGGAAAGCAAGAACACCACAAATATAACATCTAAAATTTTGTAGCTATGCTTGGTTAATTAAGGAGCGAGAAGAGTTTTTTCTTCTGCATGTAACATTAATAAATTCCTCAGATGTATGATCCCTTGATGTTAACTTCAGAAGGGATATTGAAAGAACAAAGGTAGCTGGCTCATCCAACTGCTAAAAAGCGTTTTTTAATTTCATATGTAATGTGAAATTTCACAGCTAAAAAGACAATATTATTTAACATATGCATTGAATTTTGGAGTCTAAACCACAGAGTTGCAAAAACTTTTAGATCTCACACAAAAGAAATACAACTGCATTTAAGAGCAGTCTGATCTTAATCTTTTTTTAAAAAAAAACTTACATCAACTCACAAACCCGTGTATCTTGAACTACAAGAAAGTTTAAAACTTTTCATCAGAATATGTACATTTCTATAATCTTTTCTGTACTCGAACAGTAACTCAATATTTTCTGAATAAAGATGATAGCAGAGAATAGGCTATAATCATCTTCGAATTTATAGCCACAGCTATAATGTTATCTATATCATGCACTAAGCAACAGTGCTTTCCATCCTCCATTAATAGCAGTGTGATATGACCGCTAATGCAATACCTATGTAACAGTGCAAAATATAACCATATCTATGTAACAGCACTTATAAGTATCTCATATACACAAACAGCATGTCATGAGTATATTGCACTGAAAACAGTCATGTTGTAGATGCAAGTACATTTTGTATGCTAAACTTTGTTCCAGTATAGCGAAAAAATGCAGTTCTACTTCACCCTCTAAACACAAATGAAACCTATTGTGATAAAATGAATTTGCCCAGTGCAATTCTGCCTAGACAGAAATCACGACTGTTGTTGGCATTAGAAAGAAATACATTGTACCAGGATAAGTAGATTTATATAGATATAAATTAATCCTTCTGTGATTCTATCTGTATCATTATTTCAGTAGCTATAAAATGCAATCATTTCAATAACTATAAGATGTTTCAACAACTTCAATAAAAACAGAATCAACAAGAGATACTCTTCAGCTAGTTACAGCCCTCTGGTACCCATTAAGGTCATTTTCAAAAATTATTTTTGATATATCAAATAAACATGTCCTTTCCTTGCAACAAACTCTTGAATAAAGCTAGCATATGTAGGATACCCTTAAGTGCTTTCTAAACATATAGCGAAATTGAAGAAGACTCTGATCTTCACATGATCTGTCAAAACAGTACAGATCCTCATTCTTTATCTCCCTGGCTTTTAGAGGTTGCAGGCCCTAAACTGATTCCCCAGCGCCTCCACTTTATGGCATCATCCTCCACTAGATTATTGGCTACAGCTTTTAAATCCAGTTTAGTTTGATTTTTCCATCTAGGTTCCGACAGATATAGATTTTTCTCCCATCTGTTCCATAGATTTCTCAAATGACCAAATATTAGGGAAAATATTGAATTTCTGAAACTTTTTATTTATTTAGGATGTGAGAGGTATTTAATCTTCCTCTGTAGGTTGTAAAGAAGTCAAATCAAAGGGATGAACTTCTGTGAGTATGGCTAATGTATCAGTAAAGCTTTCACTGTTTCCTACTGTCTCTTGATTGCAACTTCTGCTAGTGTCTTCATTTCTAGGCATTGTGTATGACCTTAATCACAAATAAGAAAAAAAAAAAAAGAAAAGAAATCACAACGGGGACTAAAAATGGAGATAAAAAACAGTAGTATAAAAATGATTGCATCTTTACTGCGTGAAATAATCACAATCATGGCATGAAAATGAAAGCTATTAGTGAATTTCATCATAGAAGACCTACTGGCCATATTTCTTTCAGACAAATGGAATAATTTCAGAACAAAGAGTTAAAAAAAAGTCTAAGGAACCATACATACTGTCCACAAACCGTCCAAGGTGCACATTCTTAACTCTACTTAAATGCTGCAATGGTATTCTGTACATTAAGATCTCGGTTCAAGAGCTTCTCAATCAGAGTTTTGTTTATGCTATTTGAAAAAAGAAAAAAACATGGTGAAGGAGTAAATTTAAGAGTATGAGCTTCCACAATGTACCCGTTAGAGTAGCTTTGGAATAAGTTAGTTAAAGATGATATTAAAAAAAAAAATATGCAGAACAAGTTATTTTGATAGCTGATTCTTTTAATGGTTCTTATGCAGTTCTCTGAGCATTATAGAACTACTATCCTAAACTATAACATATTCTAAAATAAAGAATTAATTAAATAAATAAAACCCACCTAGGGTAAACTGTGGAGTTTGCTTCAACAGAGTTTTCAGACAACTTAAAAGATTGAATGTGACTCTGCTTACAAACCACTGCTTATTCCTGCACAAAAATCAACTCTACGATGCCAGTGTTCAACAAGAATTGTATACCTCACTCCTATTTCACCCTCTGCTTCCAGTCATGGAAATCCAGAGACAGATGAGCATTGCCAACATATTTCAAAATTACTTACATATTTCTTTCCTCAGATCATTAAGCGCACCAGAAGTTGTTTGCCTCTCTTCTTATACTATTTATCACTTCTGCCTTAAATTGATAAGACCTTTAAAAAAATCCTGATTGAAAGCAGTACTTAAAACACTGGAGAATCATGCAGTCAATAGCTCTAAATCCAGAGGATCTCAAAAAGTGTGGTAAGTGCAAATAAATAATCTCCATGCTATGAAATCTTAAATTAAGCTTTTAAAAGTGAGAAGTAACATGCTTTCTCCAGGTCAGACTGCTCTTCAAACTTAGTTCAGCTGATTTTCGAACCATGATTTTAATATGAAAGTAGTTACAGTTTCCTTTAATTCTTTCCACATCCAATTCAATCAAGAGGTGAAGTAATATGAAACTGGACAAGCACGTCCTTACTACAGCATTTAATAGTCCACATAAAAGACCTATTACTCCCATCTTCCCCACTGCTTTTGAAAGCAAGTCTGATGAAGACCTACTTGAGAAACTGCCAATGATGCACTCACTGGCATTCTGGGAGGCAAAACCAGCATCCTCTGCTGATGGAAAAGCATCTTTGCAGATTTTTTCCGCTCTGGACCACCTGACGTATTTGACATTCTAGATATCCTGCAAAGAACAACATTCTTACGAACAGCAACGTTATCCTTTCATAGTTTAATTCTTCTAAACACACTCAAGATTTCCCACACCTCTGTGATCCCTGAGGAACAAGCTGAAGAATAAAAGATATTGCTTGAGCAAGAATGTAAAGTGATAAATATATCCATCATTTGTCAGAGCCTCCTATAACACAATACGAGTTTTCATAAGATACCGTCGGACTATGTTATCTACCTCACGTTGTTAAGATTTTCTGGAAGCCTCAGGTTTTGCTCCTGGATGGAATTAATCCCACCACTACAGCCTGCTCTGCAGACTATGCAGACAGTATTTTTCAAAGCAAACAAAATGCAGAACATATCACATACAGTTCACTCCATCACAAAGCACCTGCCCAAGAATTAAAGCTTGGTTTATCTCAGAAAATGAAAGTAAGTAAAACATAATACAAAGTACTCCTATGAACGATCTTAACCATTCTATTCACATTACCACAAGATACATTCTCTATGAATTCCTCCTTGCTTGGGAAACATGCTATTCCTTACCAACTGGCTTGCAGAACTCGGTTCATTCCTATAGAGATCTGGGATATGCTTTCCTAGAATGGTGACATGGTGCTGTGCAACATACCTTCAGAAGACATGGGAGCTTTGCCTGGGCCATTTTACTCTGGCAGACAGGAGTTTTCAAATATTTATTAATCACTCAGTAACTTCCTGTGATGAAAGAAATCTTAAGCATTTATCTACAAACAAGCTACTCACCCAACATTAGGGAGAGAAAAAAATAGAAATATCTCAGGAACAGAAGGTTATTCATGTATTATGGGGCTAAGCTTTTGACATACACACGAGCAGGAACATAACATTATATTAGATTGCATTTTTTTTCCTCTATTCTTTGCATAAGGCATTTGTGATTAGATGATTACATACATCCTAGGCAATTAGTGTTTAATGCTGACATCATTGATGCCATGCTTTTAATTCAAAGGGTATACAAAAAGGATATGCTTGGCCGCATAAAACATGTGAAACTTCTGAGGCTGGGTATGTCAATCTCAAATTCCATAAAAAGAATATTAAATGTTTGACATGAAAAGGAGAGAAAACTTGTTAAATATGAACATTGCAAAAAATGTTAACAAAAGACAAGACTGTGAATAAAATATTATTATAAAATAACTATGAATAGTTGCTACTCCCTGAATGGTGCTTTCATAGGCAGTAGGTTACCATGAGGGCAGACTGAGTACACTGTAGACCAGTTTCTCTTTTCTGCAGATGAGTGCGGCATATAGAAAAGTTATAACCCAACAAAGGTAAATCCTGACAGGCCCTCAGGCTTAACACATCCTTTACTGGAGAAAAAAGTATTTCAGATAAAGAGGAATAGATTGGTTAGCAGGTGGCTAACCAGCATGATCCTGAATTTAACCACGAACATTTCTTTTTGTAATTTCAATCTCAATTATAGTTTTAAATACTTTGAAGTCAAACTAGATGAAGTAATTTTGTATTTCATAGAATGGCTATCTGTAGTTGATCACTATAGCAGTACAAAGCATCTAGATATAATCTAAGAACGCTGCTCTGTATTTTTCCACTGAAATTCTGAAAATTAAAGTGGTGATTCTGTGATTCCTTAGGGGCCTAATTTACAGTTTCAGATCCAGGCTGACTTGGCAGTGACTCTTCTTTCATTACCGTAGTAGAAATTTATATAGTAACAGCTGTGAAAGAACAAAAATAAAATAGAAAAGTTGGGAATGAGTATGTATGCACATGTATGCACACATAGGCTTTTAAACTATTGCTACCATAATGAGCACTTCAATTAGGGAAGTGGATGACAAAAACTAGACCTTTGCATATACCATCCAGTTTCGACCTTTAACTGAGTACTGGCTGGGAAAGCGAAAATTTTGTTTGGCTGAATATTTTGTGGCTTGAAATGTAGTTTCCTAACCATAAAATGAAGCATTTAGAGAAATGTTAATATTCTTTGATATATTTTTAAGTACACTATGTTAAAAGCATCAGCAATTTTGTAAGTTTTATATGCAAGTAGCTGCCCTACATGGACAGATAACTGGATTAGTGGACTGGAAATACTATGCTTTACAATGTTTGTTGTTAAACTAACAGACTCAAAATATTAAAAACAACTTCTCAAATACTGAAAATGCAAACCACTATCATTACATTTGGAGGTAAGGACAAAAGACCTTCAAGATGTTCAGATCAAACAAACATACACAATACTTAGTTTGATTTTCTTTCTCGTTCTGTAAATAAGGAAGCTTAAATGAAATGTTTCTCAATGTTAGACAGCAATTTGGGATTTAGTCACAGAAAGGCATGGGTTTTCACAAGAATCACTGGCCTATCAGTTAGCTCATCTGGGGTTGCTGGATAGTAGAATACCTTGTATTAATAGCTAAACCCATCTAATAATTTACTATGCTGCTAAGTCTTAGTGGAAATTTAGGATTCAGTTCAGGTATAAATTAAATACATGGTCACACACATTTCAACAAATAAAGATAAGAGTGTGAGAGGAACCCACAGATAATATTGCCAGAAAGTATCACCCTATCATTTTTTTTAAAGATCCAACAACAACAACAACAAAAAACAAACCCTGGCTCCTAGCTGAGATCCCCCGCTAAATTGCAGGCAGTTTCTACCAGGCTCAGTGATTTAGGAAAGGAGAAATTGTTCAGTTTGAAGAAGCTGATGCAAACTAAACCAGGCAGCATCCTTCTCAGCTTCCCAGGCTGACAATTTTTTCCAAAATGAATATTAACTGAAGAAACAAAATCCAATAGATTCTATTCATCTTGTGGGAACTTTTTAAATATTTCCAACTTTGCCCTGCATCAAATGCACATCAAGGAATGAATGAGAGCACAAATCCTTGCACTATCTTGCTTAGTGAATCAATGCTTAAGAATTCTGTTTAAGACTATTTAAATGTTTCAAATTCTACCACCTGCAAAATTTGTTTTTCTGATAACAGTCATAATGCACATATGCTTCCTTACAGCTTCGAGAATGAAAACAAGATCCTTAACTTCTTTTGCAGATAAATTAAGCTTCCAAAATTGAGTAGAGTTGCAGTGTGCTTCCTTTCAGATTTTCTGTCAGTATCATCTATATGGACAGAAATAAAAGAACTAAAGGCAAAATGTAGGTAGTTAATCATATTTTTTTCTTTTCTTTTCTTTTCTTTTTTTTCATTTTAACACAACCTCAAAATATCAGTTCTACCAGAAAAACTTCATATATGAAAAAGCCACACAAATGGTAAATGTAAAACGTAATTTAGAAACCTAAAAATTTGAATAATAAAGTGTGTATAAAAATAAGTTTTGAATATGACATAAAACCAAAGTCATACCATACTTTCCTCATTTCTCACATTAATCTGTTTGACCAGATAAAAGACAGACATCTGGATTTTATTCTTTGTAAGGAAAATACAGCCTTTTGGCACAGGCACCAAAACAACAGATAGGAATGTTTTCAGTAATGAAGAGACAAGCACCAGTCACTGGTATGTGCCTTACCAGCACACTATGATCTCATGGTGAGATGCTCATCATCTCCTAATTTCAACGGGAATGAGGCACAGCATGAAGTTCTGAGGTACAAATTTGAAAACATTGCCATATGGCTTGTAAAAGTATTAAATGTCCTTTGAAAGTGAATGTGGTGATAATCAAGTAGGAAACATTTTTTATAACCTAAGGACTTTCACAAAAATATAGCTTATTAAAGTGTATTAATTTAAATTTACACTATAAATAAGGCCCCTGTAAAATTTATATTGAATTTTATCATGATGTAGATGTTACAAATCTAGGTAACAATGCAAAATAGCTATATATAATAATACCAATATAAGACCATTAGACAAAGAAGATGTATTGATTCCTATAAACTGAAATAAAAAGCACAAAATAATTTGCTTCTATTTTTTTTTGTGGCAGACTACCTCTCAGCAGAAGAACAGCCATATATTCATGCAACTAAATGGCTGTCATACAAAAATGTTTGTGTCCCCCTTGTTTAGAGCATCTATAGAGGTAGCTCACAAAGTTATCTCGATTCAACTATGTAAATGTGCCCATATAACCACACCACACAATATAGTCTGTTAAAAACACCACTGAAAAGAACAAACAAAACACAACACGCATATACAGACAAGTGTTTGCTTGAATCAAAAGGAGAAAAACAAGCCTTAACCCAATTTCTCTCTTTAAGTCATCAGCATGTAAGTTTTTTAGCATTAAAATCAGAACTGCGATTCAGACAAATAAGTCACATCATTGTCCTTTGATGGTACCTCAAGCTCTGCCACTCTTGGCTAGTTAGGCTAGCACAGTTAATGAAGTCTCTTCCTTCTCCTTTTGGTGTTGCTTCAAAGCAACCTGGACTATTGCTTGGTGTTCACAATTACCTTTGCAGAAAATTTTTCAGAAAAGTTTTTGGCTATGCATTTGAGACCCTTTATAGATCCTCACAAAGGGGGATAGCAAATGACTTGCCCTCAGTTCCTCTAATTTATATGACTTTAAACATAACTTTCCAGCAAGCATAAAAATCACTTTGTCCTTCATTTTTCATCCGATTTTGTCTTCCATCACTTCTTGAAATATTTTGGAACATTTTTTTTCCAGTCAATACTATAAGATTTTAACTTGTTTATCAGTGCATTCTGACAGTCAAGCTATTTTTAACCTTAGCAGAAAAAGAACAGAAGATTTTGCAAACCCAAAATTTGAGTTTTTGCTTCACCTGCCTAGACTTTACAGACAGTTGAGAGATACTCAGCCTGATGTAGTTCTCAGTCTGTTAACTGTCTCTCTTCATCCACCAGAGAAGAACCTAAGGTGACTTTTTTATTATCTTGAATGCCTCATTTCAGTGAGACTGAATCATGCTTACTGAAACTGATTTAAAGAAAAAAAAGAAAGGGAAGAAGAAAATGACTTCACAGTTTCATATGAGACATGAGGTTCACAGAACAGGACAAAAAGCAAACCTCCCAAGTTTCTGTTTAGCTTTCCATTTTATGTCACTTGCAAAGAGCTCTTTGTTTTAGTCACCTACACCTATATCTCTGCTCTGAGCATTGCTTGCTGATCAAACATCCTAGCATTATGTAATTGCAAAAACAGCATTCTCACATCATTAAGTAGGGCCATGGGCCAAAGACCTCAGAAAACCACCCACCCTCAAGCTTTGCTGAGCCCCTGTCTTGCTACTTGATACTGCTTTTAAAGAATTTGTGGTAGCCTTGAAAGTCAGAGACAAACGAAAGGCGCACACGGCTGTTTCTTGCCACAACTAAAATCATCCTTCTGCCTGACATGCATAAGATCCAGAAACCAATGACATTAGCCCTGCCACTGACAGGCAGCACAGTCAATTATATGTGCAGAAAACCAAGCAGGCTCTCAGAACTAAACCCATTAGACTAAGACATCAGTCTCCTTGCAAATACCGCATCCTTTATTCATGCTGACTAATCACACCTAGGGACAAATTACCTGCATGGTCCAATGAAGACAATTACACTGCTAAGCAGTACCAGTGTTGCAGCACCTTAGTCTTTTGGAAACTACAGAAAAGCATTAAAAATCCTTGCACTCCCTTCGTATTCCTAAAATAACTACTAATTTCATTTATTCTACTTACACATTCTCCACCTACTTATTCTCTTTAAATTATGAATTATAAATTAAAAATGGTAACGCATCAGAGCTAAGAAGTGCTCAGTTCAGAGCAGTATTTTAATAGAAAAAAATGGACTGATCTTAATTGCTTTATAGTGTTATGAAACAATTACTTAACCAATTAACCCTTTTCAATGGACAAACAAGCAGTAACAACTAATATGAGGAGTAAATGTCCAACAGAAGCATTAATACTAAGAGAGAGATACACACATAAGGAATGACAGGTGTGGCAATATTTAAAAAAACTTATGGCATGTTAAAAAACATTTCACAGAGAGACACTACATTTGGGGTTCTGAGTGACAATAGTTGTTTAGAGCAGAATATATTATTTGCTATAGTATGTTTTACAAAATACTGTCTTTCAAGGCATGTATGTAACCAACTCTAGCATTCATATGATCAAATATTTATTATTTCTGATGTTGCAACATCTAATCTGATTTTACCAGCAGGTATCTGGTCAAAAAAAAAGATAGTCCAGTTTAATTAGTCTAACGCATTTAGAGCCACCGCAGCTGGAAGCTACATAAACAGGGCATTTAAAATTTGCTGGTGAATATATATATGGAAAAGCTGTTAGAGTCTTCTGACTTTCATTACTTTTGCTCTTATTAAATACACTTATTTCTGGTATCACAGCACTTGCTACCAAGGTTCCCCTGCACTGAGGGTGGCAGCTATCACAACTTCTACATGGCATGCACGTGATTTGTGACTGGAGTGGCATACACTAATGACCCGTGACCTCTGCCTGGTAGGGAACAGCATGGCTCTATGAACAACAGAGCATAGATGTTTGATGAACTGTGCCCAAACCACAGAAACACACATACACATGAAAACATCTATGACTGTCTCACAGACCCAGAACAGGGTACATATTACCAAACTTCTTTGTCTACAAATGCAGCTGAAGCAAATCATGTTGTTAGCAATGACGACTGCCAGAAAATGCTAAAATCCTCCTAGATTCTCACTTTGCTGCTGTTGACCAACCATGTCGTTACACTTTCATTTAGAGAATCTAAGCACAATTTTTGTTTGTTTGTTTTTTCTTTTTAATATTAATACCCTCTTATCACTGCTATTTTTCCTTTGTTGTTTTTTAGGAGAGAGAAAATAATCATGAGTAGAATTTAGAAACGTTACAGTGTGATCACTCATAGAACTGAATTTAGTTCCTAACAATAAGGACTACAAAACTGCCTCAAGATCCCATGAGAGCTATTCTAATAAGAGGGAACTACAGCAGTTGTTCCCTCTGGCAGTGGAGGAAAAAGCAGCCAAAGCATGAATGTTTAGTTCTCAATTTCTCCTTCCACTCATAGTTCAGCAATAGCTATCTCATTCTTTTGCCACCTGGCTGTCTTTCTGAAGTGGGCAATCCGGTACACATTGACCAAAGCAGATTTGACAAAGACATTAGGTACTGAGGTTATGAGGTTATGATGTCCTTCACACTCTACAGCTAGACACCTTCACCAATTATGTCGTTTTCTATCGTAGTCACTGGTTAAGAGGCTGCATAAGACATCTGTTCTGGAAGAGCTCAAAGAGGAACGACCCTACAAAACAAAACAGATCCCCAAGCTCTGATGGTTTCTAGGGGCAGAGCTTTTCTTATAGCGTAACACCCTTGCCTTTGCCGTCCTTAAACTTAGCATGGCATTCCTCCATTCTTTGCAAAACCTTTTCAGGATCTGACCAATTATCTCTGGCCCAATCTTCCCCACCTTCTGAGGGACCACATTTCTGTCTCCGTAGGAATTCCTTTATCGACATCCTGCCGACTACGCCAATTTTGTGTTGAAAATGTTGCAGTTTGAAAGCAGTAGTGGTAGTGGTGGGGCAGGAAGGAGATATCAAATCAATATCAGATTCTCAGTCTGTGGACCCTAGGGCTGATCACCTTCCTAGGAGCGAATCAAGTCTGCAAATAGCGTGATCAACTATAAGCTCGATTCTGGCAGTATCAGATTCACGAACAGTCCGGGAACGTAGGTCCGATCACCTCCCCCCAAACAAGTAGTAGAGTTCGCAAACAGTATGATTTATTCAAATGCAACATTTACAAACCAGGTTTTGGATGTCAGTACAGGAAATTGTCTACTGCAGCGTGGGGTTTTTAGCTAGCTCTGATGTACAAATGTGCAATCATCACTCACCCCAGAAGATAAGAGAGGGCTCTCAGTCTCGAGTCTCCTCAGGCAGCATCCCAACCCAAGAGGAGGAAAGGGGGATCAGTGCATCGACTGACCCAAAATTTACAGTGGAATCTTCCCTCTCACTTCTTAGGCTCCTCAGGCAGCAACCCAGTCCAAGGGGAGGAAAGGGGGATCAGCCCATTGGCTGACCCAAGAATTAAGATGGCTTCTTCCCTCCTCCTTTTGATCCTTAGTTCACCTTTTATGCTTTTCTTTACATTCAGGTGGAGCTTGAGTGACCATAGTCATACTTAATATTGTTATTGATCAGTGAAAAAGTTTCTCGCTTTCATTTAAAGGTTCAATCAATCGAAAATCTAGAGTGCATGCTCAGTGAGGGGTGGTCGTACCTTGGAGGTAGGTAACTTTTGGGATAGAGATGTATTTTGACATTATAATGAGCTTATAATGAGCAAAGTTCAAGTAAAGTTCATCCGAAAGGAGTGATTTGCCACCCTTGCTGACTCAGCACTGGACATGTTATCGTATATCTCCCATTAGACAGCTACTGTGCAGCTTATCAGCAGCCCAGCACAGGGAGTGCAACAGAGTTTGGCCGTGGTGTCTTCACCCCGCTCCAGCCTCCGTTACTCCCCTTTGCAGCTGCGAGGAGGGCAGATTGTGCTGCCCAGGGAACCGTGGAGGAGCTGAGTCCGTGCGCACCAGCCATCCTGGAAGTGGCAACTGTGTTATCACCCCAAGCAGGCCTCTGTAATGCCAAAACTTCGGTTAGACCCTAGTCTTTCTCTCAGTTGCCCCTTTCAAGCAATTCTTCCACAGTAATTAAGTGATTTAAAGCAAAAAGAGAAAGGATGTGCTTCACCTTCCATCACAGATATATTGACAGCTTGCCCAGAAAGCATTTCAATAGTGAGGAAAGCCACAGCTGCATCTAGAAAAATCTATGAGAAAAGCTGTTTTGGATGTTAGGTATTTCTGGGAGACAGAGAAGAGAAACTTCTTGCATTTCTCAATTCTTTTTTTTTAAAAAAAAGAATTTTGAGAAGTTCTCCATTGCGAATCATTGTATGTGTTCTGCATCTGTTTCAGTGGAAACACTAAAGCATACATCGGTTATAATACATATAAACAAAACATTAAAATCTAATCATATGAAAACCATTAAAATCTAATCATATTTCTTCAACTTCAACAAACACTTCAACTTATGCTAAGCATTCTAGTTGATTGTCATATAAGTGCATCCCATGGAAGTTTGAAAATCATGCAACCCCTCCCAATATTATCATATGCAAAGCAGTGACTAAAAGACTTTTTCATCCATGAGAATGAGAAAAACTTAATAGATTTTAGAAAATGTATCATATAGAGTTTTATAACTAGCCATACAAAGTAGGAGCATATTTATTGCCAGAAATTGTTGTTAATCTAGAATAGCCACTGCTACATTTAAAAACAAATTAAGGTTTACCATGTACAAAAAGAACATATTTCATTGTATTGCTTTTAGATTACATCTATATTAGCTGTATTTGTGTAAAATTATTTTCTTCAAAATTTTCTCTGAGCAAGAAAGCTGTGTACATTTCCAGTAGCATAACTTTCTGTATTTTCATCTGGTACAAGAAGTGATACCTTGAAAATTTTAGCTCATTTCTTGACCAGTTGGGGTTGATGAAGCCATCTTCTAAACTATTTTCAAAAATCATGGGAGCAGACTGGTAAAGACATTCTCAGAAGTAGTGTCATGACTATGTTACATATAACTCTTAATATCAGTGCCTGTGGCTCACTATAGATAAATATAACATATACCAGCTGGGATCCTTCTGTTTTGATTTCCTTGACAAGTTCTTTTGTTTGTTTGTTTTTTAAGATATGACTCTAAAGATGTATGCACTTGACATGTATTGACAAAGATTATTTATCCCTGGTATATCACAACAAAACTCAGCTGTGAGAGATATACCATTCATAATATATTCTAAAACATGATAATACAATTCATAATATATTCTATCTTCAAACATGAACCTCCTCCTTCCCTGAAAGAGTCTGAGAAGGGAAAGGGAGCAGAAATGCTGGCAAAGGTTTACAATTCACAGGTTTTCAAGTTGCAACAGAAATAACTGACATTTTAAAAGATATTAATGCTCTTAGCAGATACTGCCATACTGCTATACTTTGCTTTATCATAGGAGTATTATTGAGGCTTATTTAAAAATTGTGAGTAAGACACGTTTCTTCTTGAAAATATTATTTAGAGAGTATATTTTGTGGTATTTTTGATTCCTGCCAATACCTTACATTAAAGTAGGAATTATACCTGAAGAAAACATATATACTAAATAAAATGACCTAATTTTGACATATTTCCCATAATATTTAGTATAAGAATAAGCAGAAGAATAAAATTGGGTTTAAGCTATGAGTTATGAACCAGTTTTTCAAGTCATGAAAATTACTAATCATATTTCTTCAAATTAAATATTTAAATGATCTTCATAATTTAAAAGTAATAAGATCATCACTAGATTTCATTTAAGAAACTGAATACTGCTTAAGGTGGTAAGTTACACCTAATTTAGTGCATCTTGTGTTTCATTACCTCAGGATACCTGTCCTAAAAAAAATACCTAAAAGCAATTGTGGAGCCATACAAGTTTTCTTCCAAATATGGACATGCTGTCATAAATATTTTTAAAAAGCAGAAGTCAGGAATATTTCAGGTCTTCTGCAACTTCAGTTTCATTAAAAAAAAAAAACAACAAAAAGTCAACAATCAAAACATGAAAATTGATCACATGATCACAAATTCTTTCTCATATCTCTATCAGTGTAAAAGTAAAAGCACCTTACTGTTTCCTTCACTTCCTTTTCCATTCATGATCTTACCTGTCTAGAGGAGGCTCCCATATTGACTCATTGCTGTTTCAAGGACTTAAAAAACCCCTATTACTTCCCCAAAATTATTTCTTCAAGATATTTTCCAGTAATAATGAATAAATCTTCATCCTCCCCTCAGTATGCTTTGTGCTCTTCAGTTTCTATAAGGCAGTCAATATGCCACTGTTTAGCACAACTTTCTTTTCATATACCAGCGCCATGCTGCATGTGCCTCCAGAAAAATCTAAGTCCACTGACAGAGAGAGACATGACTGCCAGAAAAAAAAAAAAAAGAAATGTGCAAAAAAATTGCATTTTTTTAGTATTATGTTTTGAACTTGAATTTCATTAGTGGAAAAGTCATGCCATATGTAAGCTATAAAGTATGTGAAATAGTTGAGCCTCCTCCTTTCAGAGGGAAAATGCTATAAAACAATAAAATTTATTTCTATTAAAGATTAATGAAAATAGTGTAAGAGACATGACTTAACAAAAGCTAGGTGACTTCCATTTAAAAAGAAGTGTCAATGAATTCAATGTAACAATTTAAGTAGACCTATTTTAGAAGTTCGAAATGGATTAATTAAGGCTCACCTTAAGCCTGGTGAAGGCAACCTGTATTAGATCATCTACTATATGAAAGTTTAGATATGGACATGATGTAAATGTGATAATTGTCATTTTGACTAATTCAGTAGGAATTTGAGGAAAAGATCAAAACATCAGTAATATGCACCCAATTTAGTTAAAGGTTAAGGTTTTCTAAGGAAGGCTAAGTCAGATTCCATTGCTTCCCTTTAGGAAGCTACCATCATCCGGATCACTTTCAACACTACTATGGTTACATAAAACTTAATTAACAAGTTAAGGTCTCCTTTCATGAACAGAATATCCCAGCGTATAATTTAGTAAAGTCAGAAATAATTGCTTCTTAAATTTCCTCAGGGCACTGGATTATTCTTGGATTGTTATTTACTGACCTAAAGCCAGAAAGGGAGAACAACCAACCTCTTGAAAGGGGTCTTATAGTAGGAATGATGACTGATCTTTACATACAGCATCTTTAGTGGAGCTGCAAAGAAATTATTTTGATGAATGGTGATTAGCTCTGCATAGAAATGGAATTGTTCACTAATAAAAAAGGCACTTCTGAAGTGAAAATTCACCCTGTTGACTTTCTAGACTGTTTTAAGGACTGCTTTTCATCAGATTTTGCACTATTTTGTCAACAAAACCCATTTTGTTGCGAAACAATCATAATCTGTCAAGCATGGATATTTTCCTTCTTCAGGTTTTATCTGCTCAGCAGAAAAAAAATTAATTTCAGAATCTACTTCAAAGATTCAGTCACTATAATGCTTTAAAATATCAACTCAAATCAAGAAGGAAGACACTTGTAGACAAAAATACTTGTCAGTCATAAAAATGTAGGTTATATACAACCTACAACCTATATACTGCGTAACACCTCAGAACGGACGGGTAAGCAATCCGTTAGATTTAAAAGATCTGCTACAACATTTGTCTGAATCTATATATGAAGTGAACTGTGTATTAGAGGCATACTCTGGCATACCACTTCATTCTAGGCAGCAAATACAGTTATTAGATTTTCCATTAGAGTGGCTGAATGTTACCTTTTTATATTCTGAAAAGTTCAGAATATAAGTCAAAACTACACACTAGCAAGTCCTACTAAAGCCCTTTGACCTCTTTCTTTTCATACACCTTAGTCATAACCTCAGATCCAGTCCAGACTTAAACCTTAGCAAAGAGATTTATGCCAGGTTCAGGTATCACACCATAATGGTAGTCTTAACACAGCCCCACTTTAGTTCAAGCACTAGACTTCTTAACCAGTCTCTACAAAAACTAAGCCTAAAATGAACTGTAGGCTTAGGTTAAGTCTAGCCACGTTTCCAATGTGTGAGCATATCTGGAGTCAGGTTTCTATATGAACTCAAAACCAAGTTCAAGTAGCATCCTGAATTCAAACCTAATACATCATTATGGTCATCCCTTGCATAAAAATCTCTCATCTTACCCAAAAGTCAAGGACACCTGCCAGTATCATCTATAAATATAACAGAGTCATGTAAGTAATGACCTAAGTTTTGTTTTTGTTTTGTTTTTAATCAACATAATGTAGAATCCATCAATGTTTCAGCAGTGTTTCCTATTTCATTGTTTTTTTAGCCCAGATCCTAGTCTCATCCAGAATTGTTGCTTAATCCTAACAACAGTGTATATCCTAACAGTTGCTTAATCCTAACAACAGCCACTGGGCTGTGGCAAATAATCCTTATTTACACAGGAGTTAACTGCAGCCCATCAAAGTACCAAACTAATCATAGCTAGAACCTCTTATTGAACAGATTTCTTTTATTTTCTCATCTACAGGTCTTATCCCCAGCTCAGGACTTAGATAATGAAATACAAAGTGGACAACATGAATAAAACCAACCCTAAATTTAGGGGTGGCAGAAACAGATGAACTAATGTAGAGAGGTGCAAAACAGATTTCTCAAGTTAAGGCTTGGAGCCTTAAGGGCTTTCTTGGCTCCATTTAAGTCTCCTCCTGCTAAAACTCCATTTGTTAGAATAAACACAAGATTTGAATAATAATACAAATAATATAAAAGGCGAAGGTCGAAGTTTGACCTTAGTGCAACTCCAGTAGAGATTTGTCTTGTGGTACTGTGCCAGAAGCCTACTTCAAATTTTAGGACTGATGCAAGTTTAACAAAACTGAGTTCATTTTGGAATTATACTAATGATAGAATCATAGAATGGTTAAGGTTGGAAGGGACCTCTGGAGGTCATCTAGTCCAAGCACCCTGCACACGCAGGGTCACCTAGAGCACGTGGCACAGGACTGCGTCCAAGCGGGTTTTGAAGATCTCCAGAGAAGGAGACTCCACAACCTCTTTGGGCAGTCTGTTCCAGTGCTCTGTCACCCTCACTGTTAAGAAATTTTTCCTTAAGTTCCTGTGGAACTTTTAGTGCTTCAGTTTGTGGCCATTACCTCTAAAGCTGCTTTTAAATGGTTATCTACAGTGTAATTGTACTACCTGTCAAGATATGCCTTCATAGTTTTTATGTAAGATCTATATTTCTGATCAAGTTCAGACTAGTAGCAAAAATTATTGGAAACTTCACACACTGATCTATCTGTGCAGTCATGGCCATATATTCATTGAACTAAAAGAAACAAAGAAAGAAAGAAACTCTTTTAACACAGCATTATACTTTTTAAGAAAAGAGAAGGGGGCTTTTGAAGAAAGACCTTTGGGCCAATGCCCAAAACTGAAGAAATGAATGAAAGGCCAAACTCTGCTTCTTTACCTTTCACATGTTGCATTGATGAAATTTAACAGGTTTTTATAACTAAAAAGATTATCAACTTTGCTGCAACTTCTCTTTTGGTTTAGACTTTTCTGTAACAATTCATAATACAGAGTCAAAGGTCAGCATAACAAAGAAACAATGCATAATCATCTCCTCATCACTCTAGTGAGTAATATATTTATTTGCACAATTTGCTGATAAGACTAACTGAGCCATGTTTCCCCTTACTGTTTAGTTCAGTCTTCCTCTATTTGCAGATAGCTTGTACTTCTCAATCTTTCCTATTTACACAGAGAACGACTTAAAAAAGATTCACATTTGACCTGGGGACTACCAAGTTTCTCATTCTTTCTAAATGGAATAAGAACTCCAAATTCAGAATAACTAAACAGCTTTCTATTCAGGGTTCTGCCTTAAGGCAGAATTAATAATCAGCCATCCAGGAAACTAACCTCTCTCATCAGGTTACTTCTTCTCACATTCTTTATCTGATCTTTTTACAGTTACTTTACATAACAAATATTGTTACATTTTTTCAGGCACAAATTTAAAAGTTTTATCAGCTTTTATTACATATCTCGAAGTGGCGAAGGGCTTCCAACAGTAACCCGGTCACTTTATCATGAATACACAATTACAGTCATCATATCAATGCCTATGTAGGAATTTATACTATGGAGAAATAACAGAAAATGGGAGAAAGCCTCAATGCAAGAAAAGATATGTAGCACTTGTATAAAAAAAATAATAGAACTCACAAAATGGGTGGTGCCCAATTCACATGCAGGCACATTCATGTCTTATAATAAAATATTATTGCCATTGCTAGTGTTAAATAACCTGTCTCTTTACCAAGATTTGGGGGGTTTAAATATGTGCATTTAACATTTAGGAAGAAGACTGAAATGATATTCAATCTTCTCAAAGCCTTCTTCAGTGTCCAGTAACTGCTTAATGTCAGCAGCTGACTAGTAAGCACTGGGCAACAGAGCATCTTTGTAGAATGTCAATGTGCTTGAAAATTGCTTATTAATTATTTCAGTTTTCCTCTTATTAACTGGTCATTAACTAAAATATTTTAAATTAACATTTTTCAGTTTGCTTTATTACATCTTTGTACACAGGGAAGTATTTACATACAAGTATGAAATTAAGTTATCATTTTATTTCTAGTGCTTTCTCATAGATTATGGAACTTTATATCAAGCACATGGAAAAGTATCGCTCTAATGAAGGCATGTTTCATATTAAGCCATAAGTAAAAGTGCTCAAAAAGTTAAACAGCTTCTTTAATCAATCTTACTCAAGTAGTTCACCAAGTTTAAATTTAGCATTTCAAAAGAAGCAAACAAGCGGAACTAATGTTTCTTTTATCTTGGAATATTCATACAGATGTAAATTAGGCTCCCAGCAATTCCTCTTCCAAACATATAAAACTTTTGTAGCACCTAATAGAATTCCCATTGGAAATTGATGTCTTTCCCAAGGCTTTTCCTTATATGTGAGTCTTAGCAAATCCCCGCTTTTTCTGATAAGTAGTTCAATGAATATGAAATATTAAGGCTTTCTAAGAGTTAAAGAGTAACAAACCAACAGCATTTACAACTCTTATAGTTCTTTTACCTCAATCAGAGAAGGTAATGTTAAAGGTTTTTCATTACAACCATAACCCTTCTATTTTAGTTGAAAAATCTGTTTCAACTATAGTGATAGAATACCACCTCTATTTTCTTCTCCTTGCTATAAATATATTTTAAATAAGCAGAACAGAGGATTTTTAATATTTTGACTATTCTCAAATTATTATCTACTCTGTTATGTGATGCATTAGTTTACACTTTACATCTTTCCAAACATAATCTGAGAAATCCCCCTGAAAGTTTGAAACCTTAGCAGATTCTGTGACAGCAAAAAAAGCAATCAGCAGTGAATCACAGTTGAGTTGGCACCTTACGACACTCTGGAAGTATTACAAATCCATAAGTTCTCCATGTTGGCTTGGAAAGCTGTCACTGTATTGATTGTTATTTATTATTCAGAGACTCATAACCAAGCTCTAATCTTTCTAAAAGTTTGGAGAGCTAATGAGGAGTCAGAATTTCCACCTGATTTTTAAGAACTGGCTTAACTAAGTCATACTTAAGTGCTACTCTACAGTTGATGTATATTGATGTATATTATCACCATACATAACCATTTTGGTAGCAATTAGAAAAGAAGCATGACTTGATTGTATCCCGAGAAAGAAAAAAAATGCCATTACAGGAATCCACGGCTTCCTCTGAAAAGATCAGCACAAAAAGTAATTAACAAAAACTTAAGTGCTTTTCCTTTTTTTTTTTATTTTTTGGTTAAAATTATAGCACGTACATAAGTACATATATTCTTTTCTGACTTGGAAACTGCATAATTTCTCATGAAGTCTCCTGGCTCTAAAACATTTCTTGATCCTAGATACATGCTGGTTCTGGAACTGCAATAGTTTCTTAGGATCTTGAATTTTTCAGATCACTTGTATTTAATCTTTATTTAATCTTATTAATTAAGTTTAATCTAAAGCTAAAAATTCCAGTACCCGTGGAAACTTCAAAGATAACCTGTTTTGGATTTAGATACCAGATGAATGAGGGTCATTAAAGGACATAAAACTGCAATAGAAAATAGTGCTACAACATTTCTGCTTGTGAACCAATACTGTATTTGGACTAGTTTAATAGAAACTATGCTGCAGGTACTGGTTATCAGGTAATGGGTAATGGATAGAACAAGTTTCTCAAAATTTTTCATTTAACCTTCGTTCAGCATTTAGTTTCAATCCGGTCCATATTCTTTCCTTGTCTTCTTTACTTGTCTTAGTAAAATATGGAGATCATCTATAATTGTAGAAAACAAAAAATACAATAAGTCTCATCATATATTATTCACTAATTTAGTGAATTTAATTGTAAAATTATTATAGCTATATATAAGGGTATGGGCTTTTTATTATTAATTTTTCACAGTGGTTTACGAATTTGTCTACTTGGTCTTTTGCTATATCAGATGTCATATCTGAGGACTGTAACCTATTTTCCCTTCTAGGTCTAAGCTCAGAAATATTTTTAACACTGCTTAAACTCCTCAAACACTTGCATGTCCACAGCAAACTCTCAAAACTTCCTTTTTAAAATTTTCCTAGAAAGTCTTTTTACCTTTATTTCCTTATGCAAGCCATAACAATTGTGAAATATTGTATCATTTAATGGATTTAAAATATTCAAGATATGGTCAAGAAAAATCTTACCTATAAATACATTTGGCAGATTATGTTCCAGTTTAGCAACTTTAAGGAAGAAAACTCTTTCAATTGTAAAAGATTTTTTCTCTAAAACTACTTTACATAAGCTCCTTTGAGGTGGCTGCTGTTTACACTTTTGTAATACCAGAGGGAAAAAGAGTAAACAAAGCAAAAGAAATCATCTCCCCTATTCCTACAAATCCTTGCAATTTTACAGTTCTATTCATCTAGCAGATTCAAAGCCCTTTCTAAAATATATCAAGGGATAATTTGATATACCACTGGAACAGATCCACCATTATTACTAAGCCACATTCCCTTATCTCTGCACACACAAATCAATGAATAAACAAATACTAGATTTCTTCAATATTGTTCAGTTTAAGGATAACTTGTTATTGTGAATCACTTATTAAAACTGCTGTGAATTACAGCAGTAAAAATAGGTTTGCCGAAGCATATGAATAGTTTGGAGCTTTAAAATTTAAGAATAGAGGTAAGTAATTTAAACTGTCCTAATCAGAAAACATGGAAAATTTGCCATATAAAAATTTAACAATGAAAACTCCTTGTACATATTGGTTTACAATATGTTTTAATATAGAATTATTAAAAAAAAAAGCAGCTCTACTTTACTATCTTTCTTTGTTTACTTTCATTTCTCTTGATGTCTTATGATTTGGCACAACTATGATCCCACTATATCATAAAGACATTTCTGTTTGCAGCCTATGCCATAGTAAAATGATATTCATTTTTCTACTACTACTGCTCCATCATTTTAATACACGAAGGTATTTGAGCCCATATTAGATAGCATATTGATGTGAACTGCTCTCTGGCTTCTCACTGAGTTTGCCACAATATCAAAGATATGCTGCCTTTGTGGTAGCCTTTTGGCTGTTCCTTTTTTTTTTTTCCCTAGTAAAATCCCAAGCCCTTACTCTGACATAGTGTTAAAATTGCTGTAAAATAAGAACTTTCCTTAAACACTGCAGAATGAATAATGCTGCAGAGCCATAACAGCCTGATCAATTTTATTTCAGTTAGTCTGAGATCTCCAAATAATACCACTGCTTTGATAATTTTCATCATCTTGTTTGGAACACGGGATCCATTGGAACATGGGATCCACTTCCTACCCGGGCCTGGAGAGCATCTGGGATAGATTTATCTTCCTCCTGTAAAATAATAATAATAATAAAATAGTAGTATGGTCCTTAGTAAGGAATCAGTCAATAGCATCTAACAGTGATGTGAATACTATGTTCCTGATCAGGCCAAAAATGCAAACCTGGCCCTTCTGGAGTAAAAGAGAGTCCTGCCGTTCACCTCACATTTAAATGGATGGAGGTGATTAGTTGCAGGGAGAGCCCAGGAGTGGTTATCTGAAAACACAAAAATTGTATGAAAACTTATCAATCTGTTTTGTATTTTAAAATAAATAAATAGTCATAGTCTCAAATGCTGATAATTTTGACGTTTTACTAATATTTATAAAAAGGGAATTATTTAACAAGGCTAAACTTTCAGTCTGAAGCTGAACTCAACTTACCAATTGGGAAAGTTATGATTTTCCAGTCTTGTGTTGTGATATCCCAGTATTAAATATTAATTCACTAGGTGTCCAAACTGTGTTTTGTCAAACACTTGCTAAAATGTATGCTGTCTAACTCAAATGGCTAAAGCATTTGAAAAAGTATTTCCTTTTTATACTTCTGGAAATAAAACATCTCCTTACAGAAAATTAATATGAGAATTTGAGAGCTTTATAATATATTGATAAAGTATGTCCTCTTAGGCTCAATTCATTTTGCATTACAGTGTTGGTTTGACCACAATTTGGAAAAGAAATACTAGCTCTGTCAGCTAAATTCACTTCAGAGACTAATCAAACATAGAGACATACAACAAGAGTAGCTATCAAGAAAGCAGGATGGTAACTGTACTGAATACAGACTAAAGACAGAGTACACCCTGGGCAAGTTTGCGGATGATACCAAACTGGAGGATGGGGCCAAACTCGTCTCGGTGGAGGCCAGGGACAGGACAAGGGGTAATGGGTACAAGTTGAAACACAGGAAGTTCCACCTCCATGTGAGGAAGAACTTCTTTACTGTGAGGGTGACAGAGCCCTGGCACAGGCTGCCCAGAGAGGCTGTGGATTCTCCTTCTCTGGAGATCTTCCAAACCTGCCTGGATGCCACCCTGTGTCACGTGCTCTAGGTGTTCCTGCTGGAGCAGGCGGGTTGGACTAGATAATCTCTAGAAGTCCCTTCCAACCTCAACCATTCTGTGATTCTGTGATAAAGTGGGCTTAAAAGCTCTTTCAGATAAATGCCACTGTATGATCTCAGGTAGTAGGTTTATATATATTTTAAATGACAGTGCTAATATTTGGAAGGTTGCATTGTCATTGTACTTAGTCAAATTAATAAATATGTGAAGACTCTTTGTATCTTTCCAAATGGGAAAAACATAAAAATAAAACAGAACCCACAAAAACAACTTTCTGTGTATGAGACTGAATACTACTTTTTTTTGTATGTCATGATTAGACATTTTCATGTCTGCTGCTTCAATGAAGTCTGTGTGTCTTATATATCAACACGTGTCAGATCCAGGAAAGATAAGTGTGTTATAGTTCTCAACTACAGAGCTAACTCTGATAAGCTAAGCTAGGTGTATAACTTAGGTAAATCTAAATAAATATATAAATAAAATCACATAATTTTAATTAAATTTTCAGAGTTCAGCCTGAAAACAGCTGCAGTGTCAAGGTATTCATTTAACTGCCTACAGTAAGCCGATAAAAAAATGGTAGCTTTTTTTGCAACTTTCCCTCATATGTTTTAACTCCAATATTATTTTTAGTAAAATAGGAAGAAAATCTAAATTAGGAAAATATCATATATATTCAACTTAAAAATATGTTTCTTTTGAGGAAAAAAAAAATCAGATGTGAAATACTAACAGGATTAATAAAAAGAAATTTACATTCCAGGTGACAGCTTAATCCATTCTGGCCTTTTCTCCTTGTTCTGGTTCTTCAGTACAAAGCCATATCCAATTTTTTCATGAAGTTTCTGGCACTAAGAATAGAGTGCTATGTTTGAGAGATATTAACATGCACATTAATATCTCAGAATCACTGAAGTTATATCATTAACTTATTTATTTTCCATAGTTTTACTTGGATCTTATAAGCAATTGAAAGAGAGACAGAAAGATCTACTTTTAATCCTGCATATGTCCATGGCATCTTTCTGCAGTATTACTTGTAATTGTTTTTGTAAACTTCAAGGAAAACGATGCTCACTTTTTATGCAACTGATGGGTGTTAATTTATCAAGGAATATCACAACATGTTAATTCTAAAACTCATTTTAATATTTATGTTTCATAAATATTAAAAATTATAAACAGAAATATAAACACTCTGGTAATTACCAGAGGTTAGACAGGAAAATCTTATCAAATAGAATATGTGATTTCCTGTATACTTGAGATGAAACTAATGTGCCACAAGATGGCAGATGAAGGCAGCTAAAGTGGCAAAATGTGGAAGAACATAACTTTGTGACTCCTTGAAAATAGCCTGCTTTGAAAGTAAAGTTTCATTGCATGCACGAAAAAGCTTTTAGAAGCACTATTACAAAAACAGACATATTATGACCTATTAATGCTTATATATAGTATTTCTCTCTTGAACTTGAGCATCTCAAATTCAACACTTAGACTCAAGACTCAAGTGTTTAAAAACCAGAAATACCCTTTGAAGTCGGGAAGAATCTTTACGCATATGTCCTCCCATCTACAACCCCAGAAAAGAAAGCAGTGATTTATTTATTTATTTATTAGTTTATTTTAAATGAGAATTAGCAGCTCTTGCTCTTCTCCTGTGCACAAGCGTGCTCAACTGCCAGGTTAGAGATCATTACACAAAATCATGCAGTTTCCCTTCATACTCACTGTTGCGGTGGCTCTGCCTTGACCCTCTACCACTAAATTAAGCCAGCATCTGAACATGACCCCCTGTAGTACTAATTTGTAAGTAAAAAGTAGAAATAGAGTGACAAGGTGTTCTAGCCACTAGTTTAATAACTACCTGATATAAATTCACTTAAGCTGGGCTACTGCTTGGAGTATTTAACTCCTGCATCTCAGGCTAAAATGCTTTGTGCAGGAGAGCAGAGAGAAGTCTGTGAAGTAATGGCTAGTTTGTAAACTTCGCTGGGCCAAGCGACCGTTCATTTGTGACCAGTGCCAAGACATTTCACACAAAATCCTAACTGTTGCAGCATTTTAGGAACATTCGACACTAAATATTAGCTGAGATGGCTGTTTTAGGTACTCCTTCTGTGGCTATTATACCAAGTGCCTTACCAAAAAAAGCATATAAAAACTCAGCTCCATTGCTCAGAACTGGGCCTGAATTCACCATTTCTCTTTAACCTTTTCTTCCTGACACTTGATACTCACCTGAATATTTTCTTGAAACTCTGTTCCAGATCTTTCACAGTTATGCAAAACAGCAATCTTCCATTGCATCCAGATCATTCAATCTGCACAGCCAGCATAGCCAGAAATATGTAGCTTAATTAACAGACCTATTCTCCTCTATTTTGAAATCTATGCCTGTAACTTCTGATGGGAAATAAATAGGATAGGATCATGAATGAGAAGGTGAGTTATGAATTTTGTCTCTTCAAAATTATATCACACAACTGACAAGTCACATTCATCCCCTGACCCTGCCTATTAAAGGCACACATAGGACAGATTTTCTACAGGTAACATGCCCTGAATATCCTGCTGATATAAGTTTTTTAGTAAATAAATCATACCTGGAAATTTCTATCTTGTATTTGGAAACTGTTCATAAAAACAGGAAAGAAAGTTTTTGAAAATCAAACTATTGAAAAACAACAACAACAAACAAAACCAATAAACTCTTAAGAATTAACATTACAATCAATGAAACTTTCTTCAGAGGCAAGGAGCTTTCCTAGATTTCAGTACGAAAAGTCATATGTTTACATGCTAGGTAATGCAATGGAGGCATTAGAATGGGCAGTCATCTCTCAAGTTAGAAACAGAGTCCAGTTGTCTCAGCTGTGAAACATTGGCGAAGATACCTCGTGAGGTGTGCAGCTCACAGAGAGATCTAGAAAAAAAATCATCTGCATCAAGGTATGCACTGCATCTAAATCAGTCATAGCAGGTCATCTATAATCTTTTTTTTTTAGTCACACAAATGCTAATGAAAAATAATACAGACAGACCAGGTAATACCAAAAAACAATGACCATGAACTGGATGTATAAAGTTAATAAAATTCTCAAAAATCTAGGAATGCATTTGAGCCAAGATTAATCACATTCCAGGCTTTATCAGGAATATAAAAGTTACTGCCCAATATATGCAGAACAGGGATCGTTCAAATACAACATTAAACATGACCTACATGTATAACATCAATAACATAGAAACACAAAAGCCTACTTAGCATGATGAAATATTAAATCTCTTACAGAATACATTCTGGTTTTCCTGATGGCCATGCAGCACAGTGTAATGCAATGCATAGCAAACAGTGAATGTAAGGACAACCCCAGCACAGTGAGTCACTTGCTAGTATCCATACAACAGACTGCTGAGCCATCATAAGCAACATCCTATTCCGCATTATTCCCCAGTGAACATTCTCCCAGTGAACATTATTTCCCAGTAACATGGCATGAACCTGGTCCATGGAAAAGCAGGATCTGAAAGATGTGCTGGAGCAGTTCTCTGCAGCTAAAGAAGGAAAGGATATTTAAGGTCCCCAGGTAACCACAGTGCTGGGACACTGGCTGCTAGTGGCACAGGATGGCTACTGAGAAAAACAAACCAAACAAACCCACATACAGTCTCAAATCCCTTTTTGCTCGGATATGAGCAAGTTCTGGTTTCATAGCCTGCTATTATAGACTAAGCACAATGACATAACAGCAGATCAAACAATTTTTGAATTAGGCCCTGTTGGCATTCACTAGCCCTGAGCATGGGATTCCAATTGGATTTTCTGCACTTAATTTCAGAACTATTCCTATAAGAAGATCCTCAAAGAAAAGTAAAGTAGATAACCACCTGGGCTTTACTTTTCAGCATTATTTCAGAGACAAAATTACTTTTTTCTCCTTAAATATAATTCCTTTCTGTAAAAAAATAAGATGTCATGATCATCTTTTTGATGAAATATTGATTCTTAAACAACAAAAAAAATCCACCAAGGTTCATAAGTTATCATTTCATTCTAAAGGAGAAAAAAAAGAAGTGAAATTCTTGGGAAAAAAAAAGAGAATATTAAATGATAGAAAATGCTATCAAGTAAAAACCATAGAGGCAGTAGAAAAACAGAGAGGAATGGATCAAAGCTATAACTATGACTTGAATTTTTATTTTCTTATGTTATTGATATTACATGCACATTGATATTACATGTACATTGATATTACATGCAGATGCATTTACTGCACATCAAAATTCACTTATGGGTAGAAGCACCCATTGCAAGTATCTAGAAAGGAGGGGAAGCATGTACTTTTCAAGTTATTTCAACTCATTACAAATTATAAAATTCCTATTAAAATGAATGGATGGGACCAAGTCCTAGTTAAGAAAAAAGATATTTGAAAAAAATATATATTTTTTCCAAAATAACCTCAAAACAAATAAACATAAACAAAGGCACAAGAAGAAGCTTCATAGAGCAAAAATCAAAAGATTTTTAAGCAATGCTGCGTTTATTGAAACAACCATGAAAAACTAATGTATTTTCTCCGCACCATCTCTGCTGGTGAATGGGGTGGGAACCTTGGTTACGAAAAACACAGAAAAAGCAGAGTTGCTGAATGCCTTCTTTGCTTCAGTGTTTACCAAGGGCAGCCCTTTAGAGCCCCAGGCCCTAGGGACAAGAGAAGAAGAGGAGAAAGGGAGACTAACCTTGGGTGGAAGAAGATTGGATCAGAGAGCACCTAAGGAAAATCGATACCCACAAATCCATGGGCCCTGATGGGATGTATCCCAGAGTGCTGCGTGAGCTGGCAGAGGTCATAGCTAACCCGCTCTCCATCATCTTTGAAAGATCCTGGAGAACGGGGGAGGTGCCGGAGGACTGGAAGAAGGCCAATGTCACGCCAGTCTTCAAAAAAGGCAAGAAGGAGGACCCAGGCAACTACAGACCAGTGAGCCTCA
>NW_010585603.1:253537-266184 GCF_000705375.1 Tinamus guttatus | reverse complement strand
AAAGTTCCACAGGAACTTAAGAAAAAATTTCTTGACAGTGAGGGTGACAGAGCACTGGAACAGGCTGCCCAGAGAGGTTGTGGAGTCTCCTTCTCTGGAGATCTTCCAAACCCGCTTGAACGCAGTCCTGTGCCACTTGCTGTAAGTGACTCTGTGTGTGCAGGGGGGTTGGACTAGATGGCCTCTAGAGGTCCCTTCCAGCCTTAAGCATTCTATGATTCTGTGTTTCTATAATTTTAGTCACTTCCTTAGATGCGCTGATTACTTTACAGACTACTCCATAAGCTGAGAGACCAGTGCTTAAAGTTCAGAGGCATTTTCATTGAAAATTGACATTTTCCTCAGCACTTCCAAAGGCAAAGCAGCATTCAGAAGACAGAAACAAACAAACAAACAAAAAAACCCTAGCATATCTAATATACAAGTACTACTGTAAGACAAATTACATAGTGATTCTTAAGAATTTGTCTTAGGAGAGAATAGAATGACTTCATTCTATTAAATTCTTTCTTTTCCATCATTGTATCATAAATGGATATTGCAAATGTCAGCTAACATAGCAAATACAGTGTTTGTAGGATGCAATGACAGTAGGACGGGCAGGAAATTGCCAGTTTATATATGAATGAAAAATAATACAAAATAGGGAAAGTCACTGGTAAAGGAACTGAGTGGGATAGGGAGAAACAAAACCTTTAAGGACTTTTTTTTTCCTTGAAACTTGAAAGGAAAAAAAGTAGAAAAGAAAAGCCTGATTTTGTCACCCAAAATAAATTAATTTTAGGGGGAAGGGGAAGTCATGAAAAGGAAGAAGAAAAAAAATAAGAAAAAAAAATAATGTCAGCCTAATAATGATTTTTTTTTTAAGTAGAAGACTTGCATGGTATTTCAAACTTTGGTGGAAAAAAAATCTTATTTGTCATAACTTCAATTTTCTGTATACCCATGTCTTGCTGGGAAGGATTCATTCAGCTTTAGAAACTGATTTCAAAAACAGCAGTTGACAGAAAAGAACTTTTCTCTCTAGACAGAAGCTTTTAATAAAAATGTATATAACTACAACAGCTTTTTTGGCTATGTGAAATACAACAGAAAACCTACTTTAAAAAAGTCACCAATTTAATGCTCATAAAAAACACTGTAATTATTCCCCATAAAGTTTTAAGAGAACAAAATTTATTGTTTGCCGCACTTAAATGATGGCAACAGATGTAGTTCTCATTACGAAAACAGTTTTAGGAGGAGTCATATTGCTATGGTAGAATAGCATTTCTCAAAGCTGCTACAACTACAATGTTTTCTTTTATCCAGTACATACCAAGTCATTAAACCATACTTCTGAACCATTGTAAGTTTATTCCCACTAGCAAAGAAGGAGTTGAGGACATCAGAGGCAAGAAAAAGATCTTCTCCTACTACATTAATAGTCAATGACTGAGCTGGGAGGCTATTATTGAATAGGGTGGAGGAATTTAGAGACAGGGAAAAACATATGGCTGACATACCTGGTACCTTCCTCTGGTACCTGTTTTCACTAACAGGCCATTCATTCTTAGTGAAAGGGTTCAAAGAAGAAAAATAAATAAATAAATAAAGTCTATGAGCAGTGCATGAAGATCAAGACAGGACTTATATGCAAGAACTTGACCCAGTCAGATCCATGGGATCCTCTGACTCAACAGCATTGTGCCCTAGTGGGTACTGGTCCCTGTGTAGCGTTCATAATTGAGTCATTCATGTAGTGACTTGTAGAGTCGCAAGCTCAGCTCTAGTGAAATGGAGCTTCAGGCCGAACAGGGGGTTTGGTACTCCCTAATTGTTGCCACTGGCTCTAATGCCTCTGCCATCCTCAGGATTGACTTTCCTGATGGACATAGCAGAAATATTTTGAGGTTTTGGACAGTCAGTGTATTTTTCACAGAAGAGAACCAGTTACAGGCCTCACCATGACTCTCAACTGACCCCCAGCATTATTGGATATGCTCACAATCAGCTATCTGGTCTCCTTGCAACCAAAGCAATCTTCTGAAAGCATAATTAAACTAAGGAGCCTTTGGCAAAATCACCAGGTCTCAAAACACTTCCATTTTGCAACAGTCCTGATTGTTCTG
The DNA here is from genome assembly GCF_000705375.1 of Tinamus guttatus. The sequence continues at coordinate 264,073 of NW_010585603.1, read as the reverse complement.
TACACTCTCCTGGAGAAGAGTGGTTCACAACAGATTTCTGTGCTCTGGATGAGGTCATGTTACTATCAGTTGTTGTAGTTCCAGACATATTGCAGCTCTTGTATGAGCTAGAAGCTGCCTCCACCCCGTAATACATATATATATATACACACACACACACATACGTATACACACACACACACTGCATGGTACCCTTCAAGTTGCAAGTGCTTCATTTCCAGTTCAATGGCCAAGAAAGTCAGTTTGCCTTCATCTGGAAGGGTGGGCAGTACATCTGGATCAGCAAGACATAGCCCATGCAAGGGCATTGAAAATGACCCAGCAAGGTAGCATGAAGAAATTGTGTTAAACAGAAATAAGATAAATAATTCACTGGGATGTTGGAGTTGTAGCTACAAAGAATCAGATTATTACACTCCCCTGAAATAAAAGGTCTTGGCTGCATAGGACGGTCATCTGGCCACTAAAGTATTAGATATAACAGCCACTGCACTTATCCCCTAGGCTACTTGCCTTGAATTTTATCATCAAGGATTCAAAAATGCTTTGGAGAAATAGCAACCACTGTTATAGTGGCTGGCAAAAACAGATCCTTATCCAGAGGGCATATATTGTTTCAAGCTCCAGATTAGTTGAGTTTATGAATCAGTAGTCAGAAAAACAACAATAGGAGGAAGACCAAATGCCTTGGGCTGTTGAAGCCCCAGTGCACCGTGAATTAATTACTGAAAATAAATGACGGGGTTTGTTTGCTGATGTATCCTATAAAAAATCACCATATGAAACATGAGGCAGCAAGCTGCTGCCTGCAGAAAGGCAAGACAAACCTTATAAGACAAACTGTCACCTGCAAAGCAACTGGATGCTCCAGTCAGTAGAAAAAATATTGGCCTTGAAAATAGTTGTGGAAGAGCCCTGGGAGCATTCGAGGCTCCATGTATATGTATGTACAGCAGCAGTGTGAAAATAACTCAGAGTCGAATAGTGACAACAGGCAGCGAGAAAAGCTGTTTGGGCAACAGAAGAATACAACAGTTACTCAAAGAAGGACCTGCTTTAATGCACTGTGTTAACATGCATATCCCAAATTCAAAGGTAACTCAAGCAGAGACACAACAATGAATTTAACAAGCTAGCCCAACTTGTCAGCATGGATTTAGGATGGGAGCATACAAGAGAAATATTTTTCGCCAATTAGACCCAGGAAACTGCTGGGCATCTTGGGGGGGATTAGACTTACCTCTGAGGGAGAGAACACAGCTTAGGCTTTTAAAGAAAGAATTAGGCAGCGTGTGATCTGTGGAATAACATAGCACATTTACGCAGTACAAGTTATGAAACAGTATGCATAAGGATAGCTTCAAGGCACAGCAAGGACCACATGTTCCCTAAGGGAAAAGGAGCTGGAAGCCAAACAAAATAGCACAGCCAGCAGCTCAGGGCCCTCACCAGCCCAGGTCTTTTTCCACAGTACCTCCACTGAGGTGAGCAAGGCAGACCCAGAAGTGGTAGCCAGGCTTAACCCATAGTCCATGCAACTTCGGACAAGCTTGCAGTGATGAGGCAAGTTTGATGTTAAGTCAGGAGGCCAGTCAGCGTCAAGATCAACACTGCCTGTAGCTAGGCAAGCAGGCATAACTGTGACTGAGAAACCGAAGATACGACACAGATCAAGCAAGGAGTAAAAGCTCCAGGCTGAGCTAAAATGGACTTCCAGGAGACAGGGGCAGGGGGGTGTGGGTGGAGGTCCTAGGTGAGGCTGTTCATGGAGATTAGGGCTCATTAGTGCCCTCAGGGCCCGAAAGAGAGAAGTGAATGTTTGGAGAAGTCTGGCAAGTGGGTTATACAGGCTGCTGCTTCTCCAGCAGCACTCGTAGGTGTTATATTGCTGTAAGGTAGAATTATTAGAAAGGCAGTTGGAAGCTCTCTCTGCTTAGAGAGAAAATGTAAGAAGCACCTAGGAGAAAGGAGAAAGAAAACACATAAACACATTAGTTGGCCCTATGGAAAGCCACTTAAGATAGAAACAGGCAACAGAAGTAATTTCAGAAAAGCCACCATCCTTATATAAGATGAAGATCATGGAGAAGAGCAGGAATATCTTATTCCCTTTCATCCCTTGGCCACTGGAAAGGTAAAACAATAGATTAGCTTACTTAAAACCATGCTAAAAGCCCTAGGAAAAGGCTCTCTGGGAGTGGGAATCTCACCTCCAGGAAGATGTATTAAGACAAAGCCAAGAAACTGTCATAGTAGCTCTGCAGAACACCTGGTAGCATGGACTCATTTGGATGAAAAATACTAGGCACCCCTAAGGTTCCGGGAGTGTGAAGAGGGTTTGTGTCTCTCATCCTATAGTGGTTGCAATCCTAAGGAAGGGGTCCCTATGATTTGAGGACTGTGGTTTACAAACTGGATGACCTTTGGAAACTTGGATTTGTATTTTGCAGAGACAAACTGAACATTTTATTAAGCATATACTGAGACTAGTGTGTTGGTAGCCCCCCTAGTTTGGCTCCCAGAAGCAAGGGTGGAGTTTTACTTAGTGTATGAAACATATTGTTACAGCACCAAAACTTATGGTCTAGGAGAAAGGATATAGCACCCAGTATAGCACCCTATACACTCAGTTGCCTTCCCTGATGTGTACAAATGAAAAATATTAATGGGTCATTATCTCAAGTCTGTGCCCTGCAATTTTATTAAAATATTTTCCAAGATATGGATATGCTTTTTCCACCCACTATTTCAGCACAGCTATATGACTGATCTTTTCTGAGAAATCATTCAATCATAACCATATTTAACAAGGAAACTTGGAGACTATGGGCATAGATTGAAGGCATTTTTTCACAAATCCTGATCATTAATGTTTTAGCAGTAGCTTTTCAAAAATATCTTTTTGTAAAGTCGCAAATATTTGAATTTTCTTTGAGTGTTTGTTCTGAATTACCAGCCAGCCAGAAAATACTCACTTCACAAAGCATTTTTCTGACATTTTCCTTCCACATTACTCTTATATTAACAACTGTCAGATCATCTATAAGCTCATGTAGTGTATCTTGCCCCTTGCTTGCTCCCATAAGGGCCATATACCTATTCAGCACTATCTCCAACCAATATTTGTCTGCCTGCTAGAGAAAACAGCTTCCAATGATGGATATTCTATAACCTCCCAGTACAGTGTCAGTGTACCCTTGTCATTGCCATTAGAAAATTATTTGTATGTCTAATTGGAATCTTCCTTTATGCTCTTAATTCCACTATTATTTGACCTAGCTATATCGTTATAGATAAGGGATATTATTCCCTTTCTCTTTTCCCTGGCAGAAGCTTTAAATCCATCTAAACTGTTATTGTATTCTGTTCCTATTCCATAACCTTTCTGATGTCTGACTACTCTAGACTATTTATCTTGTATTATTTCAAATATTCTAACGGTGTCAGATTTTCTAGACCTCTGATTATTCCGCTTGTGAATACACAGAGTTGATCCATATCTTTCTCAAAGTGCATTGTCTAAACCCAACAGAGTGCTCTACCTGAGGCTTTACTCTTGCTTAGCAGAGTGGAAGAACTACTTTACAAATCCTTCACTTTTGCAGAATATGGTCCTTAAATACACATGGATGTCCAGTGCAGCATTCCCTATAAACATGCTGTTTATGAAGGGTAAACAATTATTAAGTTTAAAAAGAGACTTCAACATAGTCAAGTTTATTTTCAAGCTCTATTTACATTTCAGCAAAAAAAAAAAAAATTACCATACCATACTTCTAAATGAGATGTTAGCCAATGTAGTAACCTATTTTTCTCCCCAAGCATATGCGTATATTCTTGTAAATTAACAAAAAGCCTGAACCTATTTTCCTCAGACTTCTTAAAAGTTTACATGTGGTCAGAAACAAAGCATGGAAAATTTCTGTGTACAAACATGACATTTTTCATGTTATGATCAATTAAACATGTTGGGCTATGATGAAGACCTTTATACAAACTTGTCAGTACCTGTTGCTCCAATAACTCAGACTTCTTCAGACAAGTTGCAACTTCACAGCCTTGCTACACTTTTATTTTCAATTTGCATAGTGTTATCTATATTTGTTAAGGTTCAAAACCCTTTTTGAATCTCGGCTTTCTCCTGACATTACATTTTTCTCTCTGTCTGATGCATTTCCACTATTTTTTGGCACATGTCATACATACTGTACCACCTGAAAAATTTAAGTGCTTTTGTGCTCCTGCAGCAATAATTTGCCTTCCCTGTAATGGATTGAAGAGACACAATATCGCTCGATACAGTATGTGATCTATCAGTGTTTTAAACGCCATTGTTTAAGCATCACATTAACATTTTTAAATGCTAACTCAAGTGACCTTGTATTTTGAAAGTTTACTGTCTTCACAAAATTGGCATGCCCATTAGGCACAAAAAAGATTCTTCTTAATGCTTGTAAGAGGGTGCTAAATGCAACTACTATACAGCATACAAATTTTTATTTGCTTTTTAATTAGAATTTTGCAGGAAAATATTAAAGAGAAGAAGCCTGTCCTTCTGTCCCATTGCCCATGACAGCATGTCTAAAAGAAAATGTGAAAAGTTTCAGAAACTAAAGTTATCACTCTATTGGGCTATTATTGATTTTAAAAAGTGGAGAAGTTACGTAACAGTAATTACTGCACTGGCAAGCTTTAATGAAACATGCTTGAAAGAGACAGGACTCACTTCACTTTAAAACCCATAGAATTACAAAATCACTGTAAAAAATCAAAATCAAAAAATAAAAAAACATGTAAGCCTCCAAAATCTTACATTATCAGCATGTTTGAGCATGATACATTTGAAATCAATAGCACAGCTGGGTCCTAGTGATACAGTCAGTCTTTTACAGATTATATTCGAAGTCAATGATTCCAAATCTTCTGGCCTAGAGGAACATTTTCAACCCTGAATATTTTTTGCAAGTCACTCTGCATTAAATTTATTGAAAGCACTGCTTGGTGTTGCTCTGATGTATCATCTACTCCAGCCTGGAACTGGACCAGATTGATACAGTCCACAGTCAGAGCAGAAGTTAAAAGAACAGCTATGAACAGCTGAAAAACAGAACTTGTTTTTCAGTAACTGTGTTGGTAGTAAAAATTAGTGACTCCTCACTTTGTTCGTCTATCCTTTTCTAGACCATTTATTCATGTTAACATTAGCATTCAGTAACAATGCATATGTTCTTTTATTTAAATGGTTCTTATTTAAATTAATCATTACAAGTATTATGACAGCTTTGATCCTTTAGTTCCTGGAAAAGACAGAACATAAAAATTTGACTCTATCAAGTATTATATGCAGTCTTTTTTATGTCACTCCCTGTGGTTAAAGAAACTACACCATTCTGTTGAAGGTTTGCTTTCCAGTTTCACTTACTACACTTATTTTCTAACAGAATGCTTTAATGCTGTACTCACAGGCACTGAAGAGGGTATTCAAACACAATAAAAATGAGAAAGCTCAAACGTTCAGGTGGAAGCACTTGACTATATCTCCTGAAATAATATTTTATTGTAATGTACAGAGAACACTAGCACTACATCAATGACTGCCATTTCTAATATACTGCAAAGCATCATGCTGACAATTCCAGTGACTTTGTTGTGTGTTTCGTAATAACTATTGTGGTTCCACAAGCAACACAACCTGGAGCAAAGGTATGGAAGAAAAAGAATAAAAATGTGGTCCAAGCAACTCTAGAAGTTTAGAATAAAGGGGGTAAAAAAAGAAGGAAGCAGAATCCCTGACAGTGAAACAGCCTTCCAGTTCATTTAGTACATCCTCAGTATTCAATATTCCAAGAATATTTTTTATACTGTCCATTGAATCTACATTTCTATTTGTTTTATTTTATTTTTTTCTTCTGAAAAATCTTTAACTTTTTAAAAATGGAAGTAGGAAGAAGATTAGTTTCAGGCAAGCTGTTTTGAGTAAACTGTCCTCCCAAATTTCTGATTTTTCCAGAAACATTAACAGTCTAGGAACTGATTAAAGCAGATTTTGTACTCTAAACAGTATTTGTTTACATATTTTTAGGCAACTTTAAACTCCAAATGAGTTTTTAAAAGCTGAATCACTTCATCACTCCTTGCTGTATGCAGCTCAGATAAAAGATGATAAGATTCTCTAGAACTGCTAGTTCATTTTGTGTAAAAGTGTTAGCTGGGCAATAGATTTTACATCTGTCATTTTTAGGTCAAAGCCCCTAGCCCCTAAGGGATATGTAATTTGTTGTACACACATTAAAAACTAATTTCAACAGTCTTTATAGGTATTTGAGATTTTCCACATCATTAGCTTGAAAAGTAAAGCACAAACTGTGGGAATTCAGTGATCCTTTTTATAAATTACTGCCTTTCTGGCAAACACAAATATGCTGAACCACTTTCACAGTGGCTGATTCAAAAGCACACAATTAGTTTCAAAATGTATTACATTCTTTTAAAAATCTTTTTCTCCAGCCATTCATTGTCATTTTGCAATTCATCAATTTATGTTTAAAAATGTCACTTTAAATGAATACGACACATAAACAAAGAGGCATTGCTCTTTCCTTCTTGTCTGAAAACATCGTCTTATCTGTATCTCCCTGCCCTTTCTCTTAAGTAAATGAAAAGTGTTACTCTCCACACATTCTCCTTTTCAGTCTTCCAATTATCTCTGAATCTTTCCCTGAACAGTACTAAATTACTCCATTCTTATAAAATCCACATATCAATTCTTCACATTCCTTCACCTCTTAGTTTTCTTCCTCTGCAGCCTCCCTGCATACTCCTGCCCAGTAACAGCTACCCTGCACCATTTACTGTTTAAGCCACATATGGAAAAGGAGGCAATAAAGTCATTTATACTCACAAATCATGTTGATACCATCAAAATAAATGACCTGAATGTATACAACAAATGGTATGTATAAAAAGCCCAATTCATTACAAAACAGGAGAAATTACATCTTTAAATATCCCTAAGAAAGACAGTGAAAACATAAATAGCAAAAAGAATTCTTGTTCTAGCATTGTAAGACTGAGACATATTTCTGCAAATCAGGAGTGTTTTCCAAACAAAAAACATTATGAGAAAGATGACTCATGGGATGTTGAAATGATTTAGAAACTTACATACCTGGGTTACATCTCTCCAGAAAACCTGCCTATTTTAAAGTTTTTAATGCTAAATATTTATTCTATGCTGTTTTAAAATAAATATTTATAGGTATCTACACAGCAACACTTCTGAGACATTTAGTCTAATCATTACATGGCCTGCTAGATGGATCAAACATCTGAAATTCATAGTTTTCTATTAAGGATCAGAAGCTTAGGAACATAATTAATCAGTTCTAGAAATTAGGATATTTTTGTCCAGGTAATCAGCCAATGATAGTAGTCTCGGTTAAAACATGGAGTATTATTACGCTCTTACGATTACAGACACAGTACAAGAAATTAACTCCAAATTTTTGATGAAATTTCTTTCTTAGGAATACTTTGGGAAGATTAGTTCCTCTTACAAATTCTCATTGCTTATCAACTGTATTTTGTGTCTCTAATCTGATTTTGAAAAGTGAAAATATATTTTTTTCATTACTCTCTTAATTTTTGAAAAAAACATAAATGCTATTGCTAGCTAGTTTCTCTAGGAGAACTTACAGCCTTCTGGTTACTCATTTTGGACTACACAAACCATAATCTACAGCGCAATTGAACTAGAAGTGTTTAGCCCATGTTTGATGGCCAAAATCAATGTGATCTAGAGTTGTATTAATATGCCCATGCATAGGTTAAAGTTCCTTTCTGACAAGTCTATTTTTTATCTATTAATTAGACAGATAAAACTGCTGTGCCAGAGTCTGACTGTGTTATCATTTTGGACCTTATTTTAGTCCACTTCTTTCCTAAACAAACTACTTGCAGTTAGGTTAGCTCTCGTGCTTGGGTCATTTTGTTTTACTATCTCAAAAACAGCTACCAGAGAGCACGCCCTTCTTCAGCCTTAGTGGAACGACACCCCAGGTTTTCTGGCTTACAGTTTTCTGGCTTGCCCTTTCATAGAATGGAAGAATCTGACGGCTCTAGCAATGCTTTTGCCCAGCTGTCCTACTCACTTGCTCCTCTTTTCTGTTCATGCAGAAAGCAGGATAATAAAAGTATTTTTTAGGACTAGCAGAAAGCATTAATAATTTAGGATATGATGGGCTACTCAGATGTAATATGCTGCAATTTTTAGGTATTCAGCAATATACTGTGCATTCAAATATTTTGATTCATTTGCAGAGAATGCTAGTAATATAATTGAGTTCAATGATACAAGTAGAAAATGGGATACTTTCAATATATTTTGAATTCAACCTACGTAATGCAACCCACTGTTACATAATTCACATATTGGTGAATTAGTTCTTCACTATTAACTAGTCCTTAATTTAAGCTAGAAAATAGAGAGATCATTTTTATTTCCTTTTCCACCATTTAGAATAAGTAAAACAGGATTTTAATTTATTGAAGTCTAACAGTTTCTGTAAGAAAATGCCGGTTAAAATGGTTACAAAGAAATCTGATTCAATAACGGAACACTATATGTATTTAATTTCTACAACAGCAGAAGTATTTTTCTGCTTCCCACACAAACACACATTGAAAATATGTACAGGAAAACTCCTCGTTGCTATTTGTACTTATATGTGCTAGGGACTTCTGTAGATCTAAAATCTTTCCCATCATGAGAATTCATACTTCAGGCTGACTACTTGCACAATAAACATAAGTAAATGTGGCAGAGTCATGAGTTAATAAACCAGTTTATACTTTAGGCACATGAGAGTGCCTATCAGGCATGCGATGTAGACAAATTCATGCTTAGTTACCTTCCAGAGTGATTAAGCAAATTGCCTACAAGTACACTGCAAATCTACAGAGAACAGGAAAATAATTTGCCTTCTATCTGATGGTGCAATATTTTTTCTTCCTCACTGGAAAATCCAATGGAAACAACAACAACAACAAAAAGTATTTGATAGAATGCTTCTATTCAGTGTGAGCATAATAAACATTGCCTTTCCTGGTGAGAGAAATTTGCAGTTTAGTCTTCTGCTCCACTGTCAAAGTGGTTCCTCCTCTCTAACTAAAAGGTGTTTGAACAGCTTGTTTTGGTGAAAGTAATGAAAGTATTCAGGAAAGACTAATTTCAAACTAGTTCTTTTAGGAATTAGTTCGTAAATACATTGTTGCCTTGTATGTAAAAATGGTAAATAGGACAAAAATGGCTCACATGTCTGGAAAAAAGACAGAATTTACTGGATAATTAATGCATTTTTGTATCTGGCAAGCAGAAGCAGTAAGACGTTCATGCTCCTCTGTTTTTTTCTTTTGAATATGAGGTCCAGGGCACTTCAGAAAGTCAGTGAAAGATCACAATAGCACATTCATTTACTGAAACTGAGAAAGAAAATACAGTAGTTATGTTACTATGAATATTACCACGTATTGTTGGTCATGGGCTGCAAAGCAAAATAAAGCCTAGAAAGATTTGGATCTGTATTCCTGTATGCCAAGTTGCTCTCCAGCATCTGTTAAGCCTTTCCTATCCTCCAAAAGGTTCATCTATTTCCCAGGCAAGAGGCAGCAAACTCTATGGCTAATTCCATAAGAGCTATGGACCCGTATTTTTGCACTTACAGATTTTTTTTTTTTTGGCCACTGTGTGATCTCTTATCTGTTATCTGTTAAACCAATCAGTCTCATACCACTTCTGTTCTCCCCCTATTTTTAGAAAATCTGCAGGAACTGAAACTATGTCCTTACATCAAATTCAGTTGGAATTAGCCCAACAGATTCAAAATGCAAAGAAAAGAGAAGAGGGAAGTGACTATATGATTTTCCAAGACCTTAATTTCTTAAGAAATAGTCTGAGGAATATATTTTTTTTGTGCATAAATGAACTTGCATACTCTACAATAACCCCAAACTGTCTTAGCTTTGTTAGTATGTTCTATAAAACCATGCATAGCGGTTTGAATTGAGAGGGCTGAGTTTATTTCAGCTTCAAATTCAAATATTAAGTAAAACTACTCACTAAATCCTCAGAAAAGAAAGATGAAGATAGTCTTCAGGATATTTAGAGCAGACAGGAGTATAGATTTTTTCCCTGTTTTACTGGAATAATTTCTAAAGGACAATTACTAAAATATTACACCTTCCTCTATGTTCAGTGACAATCTACCTTTAAAAGAACTATTTGAGCATTATTTTGCCTAGAAAGAAAGCAGCAAGTTTAAAATTAGGACTATAGTCTGCTGAGACTCCAGTGACAGATTCAAACCTTGAGAATGTCATGCAGCAGAAAACTTAGTAGTTGGACTCTGACAGTGTGAGATGCTTCCAGCAGCAGAAAGTGAAAACAGGGCAGCCTCCTGTCAGATGAGGAAAGAGAAAATTTGTCCTAAAAGTCACAAGGGAATCAGAGTAACAAAGTAGCAATGGGAACATGCAAGG
>NW_010585603.1:204927-253517 GCF_000705375.1 Tinamus guttatus | reverse complement strand
AGTGTGGAGGAACAGAAACAGTACATGCATAGAAATAGGAATGGTAATTAGGCAGCATAGTGTGCAGCATTGTTTTTTTTTTAAAGACAAAATAAAACAAAAAACAGAAAAGGCATGCAAAAGAGTGAGAGAGAGCAACCAAACAAATGATCTTCTGATTTGTTTTTAAAACATAAGCAAGGAGAAAAATCTATCTGCTTCCCATAGTATTATCCTGTTGTCTTATTTGGAAGACCAGAAACAGTCTTTGCAACTCAGCGAGTCTTAAAACAACCTTTAAAAAGCTAAGTGCTCAAATGCAACAATCATAAAAAAAGAACCTCGAAACCTGCAACTCTTCCAGTGCTCTGTTAACCATCATTTTGAGTTTTGGTGTCTGCTTAACCAGGGGACCCCATCCCTACCAGGTAATATAACAGTGAAAGATACCAAACATTTTTTCAAAGCTGACAATGGTACCAAACATTAAGCTCCATAGAATTTTTTTTGCAATATGATCCCCAGCACATGCATGCACATGTTTAACATGCCTGATGCACAGCAGAACAGGTTCACAAAACAAAAGTGGTCTCTGATTTGGTCATCAGATCTATGATGCACCATACGTATAAAATACTCCCTAAAAATTTTCTTGCAGAGCTGGTGAACACACATCAAGACTGCCTAAGCCTTTTAGTCGTAACCTTCATTTCTGCAGACTCAAAGTTCTGTGTAAATCTTAAGTAGAAAACTACACAACTGCAACATAATAAAAACCTAACCACAAGGTTAAGGCAAATCCTCTTGCATATAGAAACAAGTCAATGATTTGGATTCTACACATTAGAGAAGAAAATATTTTCAGAGAACAATGCACTTCTCAAATGCATTCTGTCTCTGGTACATATGTTCACAGACATGCATCAATTTGAATGAATCACCTCCATTTCTTAAGTTGCCCATTGTTTCCCATGTAATTTCCTTTAAGTTTTCACAGTGGATTTTTATTGTTATTATTTACATTAGTCCTGTCAGAGCAGTTTTTGGAATAATCAAGACAAAAAGTTTGTAATGTTTATTTTGACAACAACAATGTAATTATTTTAATGACATGGTTATTTACTTTCTCAAAATTACATGGAAATTGTATTAGAGAAATCATAAAAGGAAACTTCTTACATCTACCAAGTACCATGTAATTACAATATAATTGCTTATTTCTGTAGTTTGCCAACTAAAGAGTTTACCAAGATTTCCCATCCCTCTTTTTCTGTTAATTAAAAAGTATGCTATAAAATGGTCACATTTGCAGATCTATTGAAAATAGTTCTGTTTATCAGTATATAATCTGAAAGTGACAGTCACAAGTAACATTTCATATTTATATAACTCCATACTACTAAAGTCCTTGCTAGCCATGCATAAACCAATACATCATCACTGACATTCAGCAGCCTCTAAACAGTCTGGGCATTACTTGATGCATCGAAGAGTATACACAGCTAGAGACACAAAAGAGTTATTGTCAAGGACTGTGGGACAACTCAGTAAGTATTTCTTATTAAATGCTATGGGACCTTTAGCATCTGCAGAGAAATTTTATTTTCAAGGCTTGGCAATAAACTGCACCATCTGAATTCCTAAGATCAATGGCAGCTGAAGTTCATAACTTCAGCAATCCCTGATTGAGACATTCTGGGAACTCAGAAGCACTTTCAGGATGTTGAGACAAGTGAAGCGCAGATTAATAGAGTAGGGGTGAAAAACGTGCTGATCTCTGTGTCAATTTAAATGGATCAATTTGTCGAGCTCTGGAGAGAGTGTGAAAGCTTCAGTGATTGCTGGTTTTAGACAACAGATAGATAGCAAATGATACCTTCGATGTCAAAGTCTAACACTGCAGAGCTTGGAAGTTCTGGAGACTGTAGAAAGAAATAAAATCTAGAGGGAGAGTGAAAAATAATTTTCATTATGGAGAATTGGGGATGAAGGTATTTTCAATAGTAGGAGAGATTACTAAAGTATTCAAAATTTTCAAAACACAGGACAATGATCAAAATACCTAAGTTCCATCATTTACACTGAAAATCTTACTGTGAACTCCAAAATGCTAACACTTTTAGAAAGTGTCTCTCAATACCGGACACTCACAAATATGTCCACGCACCTTGTGGAATAAGACACATAGCAGTTACATTTAATCCTGTTTCAATATAGAAAATTATTTTGGATGGTGTCCCAAAATCTCCTCCATGCTTGTATTTCCAAAACATCTTAGGATGAACCCTCAATAGGAAAATCCTAACACCCAAAATGTTCTTTCATTGCTGAGCACTACTCCGTCCTGCAGTGATTTTCAGGACTTCTAGGGCTTACATCAACAGTAGTTAACCCATATCTTTGAAGAACATAGTTTCACCAGCTCTAGAGAAAAGAGGATGAGCTGTCCTGCTTAGCAATGCTAAGCTACTCATTTATTTCACTCCCCTCTCAAATCTCATGGCATGAATCCATCACTTCATGTCGGTTCTGATGCTTATCAAAGCCTCATGTAAACCAATTTAACTTACAAGATGATAGAAAATTAATTAAGCCATAAAAAGGAGGAAAAAAAAAACACAAAGGGCCTACTCCTAACTGCATGAATTAAATATACTTAGCTAAGGGACATTTAACATTTGGGACACAGAAATTCAGAACACAAAAGAATATTTTCCTCCTATGGTGAATATATGAAATTTTGAATATTCCTGTCAAAATTAGCTTTCTTTCTTCTTGTCAGTAAAGCATAAGCTCTTTGCATTTACAGAAGATCATCTGGGTAAGATGCAGAATCCCCTTAAACCTACCCATAGGCCTCATATTCCCAAATATGAAATAAGTGAGCAAACTCACCGACACTGAGGGCACTCCTTCACTCCTTCCTATCCCTTTTCATCTTTCCTGCTCCTATCCAGTGTCCCATTTTCCATCTCCTGTAAGCTACTTCAAAAAATGAGCCCACTCAAAGACTACTTTAGCAAAAATGGGACAGTTCACTGAGGGATCCAGCAAGACGAAGAGCGGCACAAGGAAAAGGCAGGACTCTGTGGCCAGAAACAGAGAGGAAAGAGCAGAGGAGACAGAGCGGGAGGCCATAGAAATGAGTTGTTACAAATGCTAACACACTTGCAAAGCCACAGAATTATTCACAAACAACCCCAAAATCATTCTGTCCACCTCCACACTGGCCAGGCAACACAAATCATCTTTGTTCTAAAAGCTGTATAATCATTTTATCCTCCCCCTATGGTTTTTCATCTCCAGCCCAGCACAATTCATGTTTTACAGTTTTCCTTTAGGAGCTGGTTTCTATTATTTAGCTTGAAATATAGGCAGAACATAGGCAGTTTGTGTTTGACAAACACAATTCTGTATACACCTCTAAACACTTCTGACTAGCATTTATAACATTTACAGAATATTAAGCAGACAAGGTGCCTAATACAGCCAATGGGCAAACATGAAAAAAATATAGTCTGAAATATCTTTTCTCCCTCAGACTTAGATGCCTGCCTTGGAAGTAAAAAACTGTAGAGTTTGGTGACTTAAAAAGTATGAAGAAAGCAATGAATAAAAATATAAATTTGTATAAATCTACATGTATATACATTAAATGTAAAATGATAGTAAGGAAAAATAAAATAGCATTTGAAAATTTCCTCTTGGTCTTGTTTCTGAATTTAAGCTTTTTAACTTTGCTGAACTTAGTGCTGAATGTTGCTTAGTATATCTGTATACCTACAGAACTGGGCCCCGTGAACAGCATGACAACTACATAACTTAAGTAAAAGATGTGGTACCCTATGTTCTTCTACCAGACATGTCCATAGCTACTCCCAGTGTGGCCAAGGTGCTTATTTCTGTGCAAACTCATTTCAGATTTACAAACTAAATATGCATCTGAACGTTTTATGCTTTTGGCTTAAATTATACTCAAGCTACTTAGCCTTTTTTTTTTTTTTAATTCGTCCTTTAAATTAATTTCAATGTAGATTCGTATTAATCACTCCTTTGTATTATTCAACTCTAACAGACACTCGTCTAGTGCTTCCTCTTTAGGGTTTCAAACAGACACACACAGAGTTTATACAAGCAATTTTAAGACAAGACGCTGAAAGGAAGAAGGAAGGCTTCCATTTTATATAAATGAGGGAACAATGTTGGGGAACAGATGACTTGTTGCAGAAAGTGCCTGTTATAAAAAGGAGAATAAATAAATAAATAAATGACAGTATTCTAGATTAGCTTGTCTCTATCATCAAGCAAAATTTGTGATAACACTGTAGAACATAAATTCTGCATTGTCTAGTATATACTAGACTACTAGTACGTATATAAACTTCCAAGAAAGTAGCAGGTTGGTGTCTAAGAGTTGTCTGGCTAAGAACACTGCACTGTGATTTTGAGACCATACAAGCAAACTCTGCAAAATGATTAATGATGTTTTTATTAGCATAGGAAAGATACTTAAATGGCCAACATAATTACCAGAAGAACAAGGCACAAGTGTTTCTCCTATTTCTAAACTTAAAAAGCCAATTCTGATCTAGCAACAAGTCATCTGTTCTCCAAGTGACCTGTTACTAACTTTTAAGAAAAAACACAGAAGAGCTGCAAGATTTAAAAAGGGTGGTTTAGTTTTACAGGTTTACTGCAACTGTGTGTGTGTGCACATGCTCACCAGCTCAGAAATTGCAGATAGATCTGAAAGGAGTGTTGAGAAAACTGAAAAAATTAGGCTAGTTGTCTAATTGGGATTTCGGTTTGTCAGGAGACAAAACTTCCTGTAAAACTATACTCACTGACATGGACAGCAAGGGTAAGACACTTAAGACCTCTCCCTGTCTTTCTTACTTAAGACCCTGTCAAGTTCTCCATTAGTTCAATATTGCCTCTCAAGCGGCAATCAAGGGAAAACTCTTCCCTTGATCAGCCTGTTATAACCCAAATAACCCAAATAGAGCATTTTAGCAAGTGACTGAGAAGGGTTGGTCTTTAAGCAACTGCAGAAGTTTGATTTTTTCTTCAGAAAATTTGAGCATTCAAATTTCAGTATAGTCCATCAGCAGAAAGACTTGGACAAATTGGTATGATAGACTTGAATCAATAACCTTAGTCCTATAATAAATAAGTATATATATATGTATATAAAAGCATAAAAACAAATATACCATGAGTTGTTTAAACTGATACTATCTTAGATTACTGGGAAAGGTGATGCCTAAATATGAAACAGGTATATAATTTGGTATGTGAAGGAGATGTTAAAAAGGGAAAAATAATAAGAACAAAACACTCTTGGTTTATTTTCAAAACAGGAATAACTAGCCATCTTGAGTTGACTTTCCCCAGGAATTAATTGAAAGTGAATTAATGAAACTGATGAAGAAAAGGAGAATATTACTCTTGCTCCCTCCCCTGTTCAATTAGTAGAGTGCAGTTCTACTTTTAACAAAAGTATGAAAAATTAATGCACAGGCTTGTTAAAAACTATTTCAGTTTCAAAAAAAAAAATCACAGAAATTATCAGACTTTGAAGTGAGCTTATCGGATAAATTCATCTATACTGAGCCCAAAGAATCATTTTCATGCCTCCAGGGAACAGAAGAGATGACACAAAAGCTTAGGAAATTGTTACAGGTCACAAAAAATGCCTTAAGATGGTGTGAGTCCACTTCCTTAAAGGTACGTCCCTGATAAAAGCATCTTTTTCTAAGGCTTTATTTTTTAATCATAAAAATGTATCAGTTAGAATCATAACAATGTATGTTCATATGAAAAGATCACATGAAGGAGCGCAGTTTTTCATTTGCCCCAGAAGCTAATGAAAACTATGACTGTAGCCGTGGCCATAGTGAGACACCTGAAGCAAGAAGAGCATGAGAGAGCAATGGGGAAAATGAGATCCAGAGGAGCCTCTTGGCAGCCAAGCTATCACGTTTCAGGCAGACTCCTTGGAGGACAAGCTGTGGAGGTAGCTGTCCCTGGGGAAAGCCTTGTGAGGACGAGCACCTCCCAGATTCCCAGGAACTGTCATTTCACAGCTTCAAGCAACCGAGAAACTGAGTGACAAGCCTGTGGCTGAATATCAAGCGCTACCTACGGAGTGGAAAGTTCAGAATGCTCGATAGCAATGCTTGGGTGCCTGCATCTGCAAAGAGAAGGTGTCCCTGATACAAGCAACAAAAACTTTAATTAAATTCTACCTAAATTCTTTCCCTTTGTAAAGATTATATTTACCAAGGTCTTTCCTCATTTTAAAATTCATTTTGTAACTCACTGTTTAATAACAACATCCCTAAATAAAACAACCCTAAATATGCGGTTAAGATTTATTAACTCAATAATAACTACTGGAAAACATTGATAAACCACTATAAAGAGTGTATTTCGTATATTTCTGATTTAGCATAATTTTAATACTCAGGCCTCACACATATAGAGACAGCAGTAAATCAAAATATCTATGCTAACACAATTTTCAAGGCGGTTAAGGAATACATTTTTTAAAAAAACATTTTCATTTAATTGTTCCTCTGTGCTCTTTTACATTCTTACCATCGAAATAGGAAGCCTTGACTACAGCTATCAATGCAATATTTGGGTACCTGGAATTAAGTATGTACTTTCTAGATGTCAGATGGAGAGCTTGACTGAAACTGCCTTTTAGTAAGTATTAACATCTTAAAAGAAACACTTTTTTTTTTTCAATAATCATTCCTTTTTCTTTTTCTCTTTTTTTTTCCCTTCAGACTTACTTTCTTAATGGTATACAGTGAGTTATTAATTGAATTTTGGAAATATTTGTGTGAGTTTACAAGAACAGCATGTTGTTTACATCTTTTTATAATATACTAATAACAAAATATTTTTCTTTATTTCTATGTAAAATCACTGAAATTTGTGGCAAAGTCTGTATTGCAGGGAGGCATTCACTCTCGCTTCAGGGCATATCCTTGTGAGGAGCAATATAATTAGGAGGCATTAGTAAGGCTGCAGCTTTTCTTTTTGTTAGACTCATGTAAACCAGCAAGAGGAATAGGACAAAGAAAACTTTTTTAACTGAAAGTGTCTACATCACTAAGTAATGCAAAAGAAGACTGTATTAATCCATATAGATTAGAAGAAAGATTATCAAAAGGTCTTATTTCTGGGACTTGAAAATTGAAATCTGTCTATAGAATGTTAGTGGGTAACAAAAAACAAAAAAACACAAAATTTCTTCAATTTAGCCAGACCTTCAACAAAGCCATACACTCAGGCATTTTCTAAACTAAGGATGGAGAAGAGAAAGCTTATTTAAATATATGGACTGACAGATAACCTTTTGTTTTTATTTCAATCAGTAATTTAATATGTCAGTGATGATGCCCTGAGAGACAGCCTAACAAATCAAGCAAGCTTTATTCACCCTTGCAGCAACATTTGAGAGAAGAATTTCTGGATGAAACATTCACATAATAGGGGAACCACCATACCTGCACTACTTTTCACCTTCATGTTGATTTGAATTTATACTCTACATAAAAGCACATGGATGTTCTAATCTGCAATAAAAATCTATAAATAACATTAGCAAAGTCCGTGTGGAAAGAATTTTATAACCTTCTAGCTATATCACAGCACAGATGCTTATCTTGGTCACTCTCTTTTCCCAGTAAGAGCAACTGAGAACCAAGAAAAAAAAAGCTGTTTTTAGTTTAGATAAATTCAAACTCTAGAGTAAATGATAATCTTAAATCTTCTCTTCCTAGGGAAAAAATATGCAATCCTTCCTTTATCTTCCAAGTAATTCACTTTTTTGTTCCATCAGCACCACATCATCAGACCTGCCTGGATTTTGCTTCAGTCAATTAGCCTTCATCATTAGCCCATGTTGTGATTTAATCAGGTGAAACAAACGGTTTAGACTCACCACTTGAGCAGGGCACCTTGGACTCCATAACTGGGGATGCCAAACAGGAGGAAGGGTGAACAAAGACAAATGTTGAGAGCTGTTCAGGAAAACACCCAGCCCATGGCTCACCACTGTGCTATTATCGACTCTGCTACCCACACTGTCTCCAAATGGGAGAGCATTTTGCAGCTTCAGCTCCAAATTTCTAAGCTTCATCTTTTCATCTGGCCAAAAGATTTGACATTTACTGTAATATTTCTAGAACTGTGAACTATAATTCAGGACACACTAGGCACTAAAAGTGCCTAGAAATAAGATTTACCTGCTCATGGTCATCAGCTATATACATTTTTTTTTCAAACATGCTTTTTATTTGGGTACATAATGATTCTGTTTACAATTTTGGCCACAGATACATATTTCAATATAACAGAGCAAAATATTTGTGGAATGCAACTGCATCTTTAGTTAGACTTCTGGACTAGGATATTTGCCTTCCACTCTCTCCAGTTAAGTCCATCATAACTCTGTCCTTTACTGGCCATAAACTGATGCTAAATTTGTCACTACAGCCTGACCATAATGGCATACTGCACTTTTGCTTTGCATACTGTGATACATAAAGCTGTTATAAACTACTAAAATACAGAGAAATGGTAATTTGTCCTGACAGCTGAAACATAGGAATATTCTACTCCTTTATTCCTATCCATCTGTCAGAAGTGTGCAATTATGACATTTTCCCAGGCAATTAGCCTAAATTTCTAAATAAGGAAGTTTCACTAATCAGATAGGACTACCAAAAACTAACAGACAGTTAGTTTTGAGATAGAAGTGATCGTTATCAACATATTTGGTAATGGTTCTACATTAGTATTTAATTCTATATGTGTATCTCAACTCTTATCCACACAATCAAGTTTTATGTCCATGAGTGTAGCACAGACTGTGGAGTAACTTCACCAGTGGAGCAAGACTGGTTTGGGGATAGAGTCCCATGGAAAAGTTCTTAAGGTCTATGCAACACACTGTCGTATCTAACGTAAGACTGTTATGCACCCACACTTATATATTTTGGGAAACATTAGAGTAGAACCTCACTCAGCAAATACTGCCAATAGTCTCACAAAATCAAAACTGTACTGTCAGGAGGTGCTATTAGTTTTCTAATAACATCTCCCAATGGCAAAAGTAGTCTTTTGAGTAGTCATACAATGATGTGCTGCACTCTGGATACTGGAAAGGCAGATTTAAAAAAAAAAAAAAAACACAGCAAGTTTGATTTGACAGAGAAGGAATGTTTTGTGAAGTATACAAAATAGCATTAATTTGATTCAATATTTTCTAAGTTGTCAGAAGAGCGCAATGTTTTTCAAGATATTAATCCTGTTTAAAATTCTTGGATGATCCCAAAGTGCAATGAAGTAGAATATCAACCTTACAAAAGTGCAATAGTATCACTATATTGGAAATGTTGGAACTACTTATATTTTTAATTCAGAATGAATACAGAAGACCCAGGACTGAGACCAAGCCCAATTAAATTAGGACTAAAATAAATTAGAAAAACAAACAAACAAAAAAAAAACAAGCAAAAAAAAAAGTTTAAAACTAATTGAGAGAAATACAATCCAGGGCTCACTGTATAAGAGAAAATAGGAACAGCAAAGCAATAAGATAGGAACTGTGCTTGGGTAATCCTAAAAATATGCCCAAGCTATTAGTGACAGATCAATTACAGCGAGGTTATATCCAAGTGTTAACCTCATTCTAAATAGCATCTTATAAAGAGTTAAAAAGAGCAAATTCATAGGCACTGCAGGATCTTTTAGAATGCCTCTGACAATACAATTCAGCATAGAGGAAATAGTACTTACGTATGGTGACTACATGGAACTGATTGTTACAAAATGCATATGCCTTCAGCTTGCCTTTCACACTACTTTTTGCATTTCAATTAGACTTTTCTGAAGTAGTTTATTCTAGCCCAGTGGGGGGCAGCAAAACTCATAAAACTGAATCTATACTGCCTCAATGGAAAACTGTGCCTGTAAAAAAGACTCACAGGTATGATTCACAGCATCTCATTTTCTCTTTTTTTTCTAGAGCAGAAGGGTATATTACAAGATGTATATCCTGTTTAACTAGACACCACTTTCTTATGTAGCAGAGACATCACTAGAGGTATTTATTACTGAAGCGACGAGGAAGCTGAAAGTTAACACAGAATTTAAGAAACTAAAATATTCACTCTAACATGTTAACTCTTTTCTACTATACATGAGGTGAAAATAAGGAGAATCTGATTTTTAGTAATTCAGTATTAATATAATAAAGATTTCTAAATTTATACTGCACTGGGTATTATGTGACAGTTATTCAGAAAATGACCCCTATATCTTAAATGAGCACAATAACTTTTAGATAATGAGGCATATCAATGTGTTTACTGGAGAGGGAGGAAAGATAGGAATTAAAGGAGGAGTTTGTACCACTTTCAATCACACAGAATAAGAAGTAGACAAAGTATAAGATATTTTATTTCACTAGCAGAGAGGAAGTGTATTCAAAAATGGATCGTTTTGTTTACATGCCCACTTCATGTCTTTCAATTTATATTAGACCTTCTATTATAGGGAGAGAAAAGTACAGGTTCACGATATAACAAATAAAAAGGAAAATAATCTGCTAAGAAGTTGCTCTCTTCCTCCTTTTTTAGAGAACCAGATCCTTGAAAAAAAAGTGCTAGGAAAAAGAATTTCTGTAAGAAAGAAGGCAAATTTTGTCTAAGGGAAATACCAACCAGAAAAATGACATTATGAAAAGCACTCCTTTAAGGAAAATACTTATTTTCTGTCTTAGTTTTGACAAACATGTTGTACGATAATAAGAAAAAGGAAAACAGAAGTATCACAATATGTACCAAATATATGGTTTAAAATATTTTAAATATTTAGATACTTAAATATTTACTCTATTTTTTTCTTTGAAGTTTCAAGTAATACATATTCATATACTCAGAAGAACAACATACTTCTGATAAGGAGGAAGCTATTTGTTCTAATTTGGGGCATCCTTTGACAGATGGAGGTTTTCTCAAATACTGATACACTTTCCTATAGGATGATGATTAAATAAACAACATTTTTTGAATAACACATTTTGTCTAATTTTCTTTCCTGTGAACTATTTTAATGCATAAGCTAGGTTATCAACTTCAGCTGAAAAACAAAATGGATTTAAATCCCACTCACCAACTTGGAAATCTGGTATATCATATCTTCTCATATGCACAGTTATATTACGTTACTAGTTGTTAAATGACAATAATTTGAAATGAAGACTTCTACTCCTAAGTCATTTGCCTAAAAAGATCATTTTGTTGTGATAAATGATACATCATCAATAACAAAAGAAGAATGTATTTAATCCACCAAATAACTAATGAAATTTTCCACAATATGCTTTTTTATTTTATTTTATTTTATTTTATTTCCAAACCCAATGCTTAAGTATTCTTTAAGCTAAGTGAAGCATGAACTGAAAACATGATCATCAGCGACTGGAATGGGAGCACTTGGTGAACTCATGATACAATTACTACACTCTCTTTTCAATGGTTAAATGCACAAAAGAAGGTGAAAAAAAAAGCATACAATGTGTAAGAAAGGAGAATGATTTGATTATTTTGAGCTAAGCTCTTGCATGATGAAACCCAGGTTTGAACTCTTGTAAATGATAATTTAACATGACCCTAAATCAAGAAACTTTCATAGTGAATCCATTTTTGTTGCAGCTGAGATTGAACTCCATGAAAAAAAGAAATCCTGGAATGACTAAAAGTGGACAGGGAGAGTGTGTTGTGCTTTACATTGACAATGTTGATTCAGCTGCACACCCACCACCTTTCTTCACAGTGGCCTCTAGGACAGAGCAACCAGGGGAGCAGTCAGTTACAAGAGCAGGCAATTACTGTCCTAAGTATGTTGGAGAATAAGTAGCCTTTATAAAATGTCATGGTATGAACTTTCTTTCACTGTTAGGATGGAATTAATTTAAAATAAAACATTTTCCTAAAGGGTATCCCTGAAGTTATTCTATTCAATTTGTTTAATTATTTATTTTTTCCAAAGAATATGCAATGTAATAATAGTTTGAAATGTCTGCTCTCAGTCAGATGAATACAAGGTCTTAGAGAATAATTTTTTGGAGGATTTTCTTTTTGTGTGTACATCATTACTGTTGGAGATTAACAATAATATTTTTTAGATGAAACTATTTTATCAAAAAGTTGAGAAGAACAATCAATGGCTGAAATGTGAAAATTTGCAATTAATGAACTAATTGTGTACATTTTATGTCACTCTTGATAAAATATTTCTTATATGTATAACAGTGTTTTAAAGGACTTCTCATTTTGAATCTAGTCAGTTAAAGAAATAACCCCGGAAAAGCACAGTCCCTTCAGTATAGCCCCTAGGGTGCATATATTTAAATCCCAAGACTTTGTCCTGCATGCTATGAGCTAAAGGCACCTTTTGCCTCAAGGGAGAATGGATCAAAGTGAGTGTATTTCAATGGTTTGTTGCAGTATTTACTAATCCAAGTTCTAGATTTCGTACATTGTTTTTGAAAGGCATTACTGTATGCCTCAATGGATGAGACTTGAGTTTATTGTGTTAAAACAAAATTTTATCCTCAGCTCTGCTTGAAACAACCTTCTGCAGTGTCTGAATATTTTTGAAATTAGAAGAGAGTAATACTCAACTGCCTTGTATTGAAGAGGTGCTTCAGAAAGACTGTGTGAAATGAACAGAATTGGCAATCAGTAACCTTTGAGTGTCTGATCTTTGCTTTCTGTTCTCCTGCCTGCCTCTGGGCAAAGGTGTGCATGGAAAACTTCTTTCTGTGCCCTCGTCAGGAGATTACAATTGCATTGCATGCACACAGGAGAAGCTACTTGTATCCATCTGAAATGTCTACTACATTCAAAAGTCCTGACTGACTGCAACTTTTTTAAGGTCAGCAAAACAATTGTTCACCTGGTGAACTCCAGAAGAAGAGAAGCAAGATACTAGTTCCGAAATAATTATAAACATACCTACACCAGTTCAATTCCATGGACCAGGTTAAGGATCCTCTTCAGAGGTCACTGTTATGATTCTGTGGGCCAGCTTCAATGAAACAATTCCTGCTTCCATCCAGTGTGAAACAAGAACACTATGAACAGCAATGAATCGCTGTGGAAGATTCCCATTCTCTATGTTAAAAAGAATGCATGCTCAAGGCCCTTTTTCTTTAGACTTTTCTAATATTCACCTTCAAAGCTACAGTATTTTACCAATACAAAACTAGTTTCTAAAGCACCACCAATAGGGGCATAAAAGATATGGAAACTCAAACTCTATCCTCTGTGCGCTGGGATGCAGGCTTCTCTTTTTAACAGCCTTGTCTCTATACTTTTTCCAAAATAAGGTTAGACAGAACAAAAGATCTATATAAATGCCAGTCTAAAACATATGCACTATGTCTTTATATCTTTAGTTTCCTTATGGTCCTGATCAGTGGAAAGAGAGCAAAACAGAGAGTACAGCTATCTTTACACAAATAGCTTCCAATAGACCTGTTTTTTTTTTTTTTTTTTTTACAGATTTTTAGGGGGGTTGTTTCTTTTTTCATTTTCTTTAAGATTTAATCTTACTGACAGATTCTGAGAAGCCACAAACGCTTTCAAGTTTTCAAACCGTAATATGATAAGCTACCTAAGAGTCTTTGGCTTTAACACAAATGAGCTGAAAAAAAAGATCCTTCAATAAAAGAAAATACACACATCTTTCTTTTAGTTTTTGTTTTTAGACTAAGGCAAGACATCACAGTTTAAATAAAAAGCTTTTGGTATGCAGATCCCCAGCAAGTATTATGATTGTTATCCAACTGATTTTGGTTAGCTGTGTAAGTTACATAAGACTGCTTTAACTGGATGACATATAGCATGTAGCAAAGCAGCATGGATGAACGATAAAAGTTAAACATGGAATGCTTGCTTTCGGTTTTCAGTATTAAAAGTCAAGTTTTAAGTATATTGAATCAGGAAAATTTCAACAACTTAAATATTTGAGAAAGTTAGATGCAACTGTCAAAAGGTCGCCTCTCTCCAATTCTGAATTTTCACTGATTCTTTTACTAAAGTCTACCAAAACCCTATATGTAACTTAGGGAAGTTCTCATTTGATAAAATGGTAAATATAGTTGTTTTTATATACACGCACACACACACACATATATTTATATATGTATGCATGTAGCAATAAGGATTTGCCCTGCTGCAAAACATTCTCTGAATAGAAGAACTCGTTTTCAGCAATGAAACTGATGAACTCACTTTGTCTGCTAAGTTCCCTTTCCTCACCTCATTGATGGGGCCAAATCAAATGGTAGAGACCAGCATGCTAGGGCCAGGCATCTCAGTAGAACTTAAATCTCAGTATGACCTGCAGGGCTATAGAGAAGACAGCCATATCAGATTCACTCCTTAAGGAATGGTCTAAATATCTGTATTGGATTTTTCCAAATATTAATGAAACCAATAACAAGAACAGAGAGTGGAGAATTAGAAAATATTTAGAATCTGAGCTACTAATTCAACACCAATCTTTAAGAACCACAGCAGTAAGTTTTAAACCATTACTCTCTCTTTTTCAGGAAGAACTGGCAAAAGGGACCTTTTTACATGATAAATACCTAAAATCCATTTTACACATGGATTTTCCCATGATACTTTAATTAACTGTATATTCACAACAAAGATAGACTTGAAAATAATGTTTACATAAGCAATTGCACAAAGTTTACATAAGACATTCTTTCTAATTAGAAACAGAGATGCTAGATACGTGCACTAAATTGATGGAATACTGATAATATTCAAAGCAAGAGAAAATATTATTCCAGATCACTGTGCAAGAAGAACATATAGATTGTCAAATAACAGTCTATTCTGTAGCTCAACTTAGAGCTTTTTCTGACAGTAAATTTGGTAACAATTTAAAGAGCTGGAAGAAGTAACTTCTCATATTTTGCAAACAGAATAGAGTCTTACACACAAATTCATCTGTATATTGAAAACAATTTGTGGCTCAAAAAGTCTCCCAATTTACCTATAATTAATTATTTTCTTATACTGAAAAGTATGTTATGTGTTTCAAAATGAAATTTTCTTCTTAGTCCAGTCATGGTGTAAAACAGGAAGGGATATGTCTCATTTTGGCCTAGCATTGAACAGAACAGCCAGGTCATTCTGCAGTCTGTCAGGACCCTAAGCAGCAGGGCTATCAAGGCAAAGCTTATCTGAATTACTGTGATGAATTGGGAGTCAGGGTGAAGACAAAGACTATAACAGAAAGTGTACACTGTAAAAGCACTTGCATAAATAAACTCAGCATGGCTCTACAACAATCATTTTGCTAATGTGTATCTCAGTATGATAAAAAGATGCTACAGGAGAACCAACTGATATCACAAGTACATTTTATCCCATTGCTTCAGTAAAACCATGTCTTCTGCTCTTTTAAAAGCTCTGTTAAAGTTGTGCTCCTCCCAGTACAAACTAAGGGTCAAGAAATCTAAGATGAAGCAGAAAGAATCTATTATCTTTCAAGCTTGGATTTCAGAGAACATACCCATTAATAAACTCTTCTGACAGCATAACGCCTATAAAATTAAATTTTGTATAAAGACACCTTCTTGATTAATGTGATTTATACATCACAGATTAATCAAGGAAAGATTTCCAGTATGTTAATTAAACTGCCATCTCTCCTGTATGCTACTTATCACACATCGTAACAGCAGCCACGTCTTCTGTAACTGTGTATAAGGTTGACAGAAGTGTGATTTGGATGAAGTCATCTCTTAGCTTCTAGAAGAGCTCTATTTGTCTGCAAAATGTTATGCAACTATCTTTTCTTTTTAGGCAGAGAAGTAAAGGTATTCTACATTGCACTATCTGTATCCAGTTCTTCAGTTTTTAATTGGGAATTGATGTCTTTTTCTATAGACAGTCTATGGCTGCCCTCTCTTCATGAGAATCTCAGCTGTTGTTTAGTTGAGCTTCTAGTTTTCACAAGAATGCCTATGTTTAGCCTAAGGACTCCCAGAAAATGAAATAGCTACCTGTACAGCTTTAATGCTGTGTGTACCATTTTATAAACTGAAGGAAGAAAGACATACTCATGCTTAATATTAGATGCGCGTATGTTTTCCCTCCACGAAACCTCTTTCGAGTTGTAAAATATGATGTTGACATTCCTTCAAAGGTTTAAGAATCCGATTGTTTTATTGCAATTGATGTATGTTTTATTACAATTGATGTAGACACTAGGAAGCCAGAATTTCAAAGAAAATATACTGTATTGTTGACCTGTAAAGTCCATTAAATCATTGAAATCTTTTTTTTTTTAGCATTTTGTATTGCAAACATGTATATGAAATATAATCTCAATGAAGACTGAAGAAGACTATCCATCCATCATGTACCCATCATTATCCAATTGTTTCCTAAACATGAAAGTGGCAGGGGATTTAATAAAGAAGAAAAAATGGCCTAAGAAGTCTCTTCTTTTCTGTGTGAGACTAGAACACCATATCTTCTCTTACCTTTGTGACTAAGTTCAGCTGGTTAGGAGATTTTCAGCAATCTGGGACATTTTGGACAAAAGCAAAACAATTTCTTAGAAGGGATTGAATTTCCTGCTTAAAATATGGTATCAGAGGAACACACCTGGCAACAACACAAATTAACTGTTTCGACATTTCCTAAAGAAGAAAAAAAAGTCTTTTCTGTATGCCCTTTTCCCTTCAAGTTTTAGAGAATTTGTATTAAAAACAACTGAAGAAAAAAGGTCAACATCAAAAAGAACCACCCTTTTAACCCATTAAATTATTTATCCTCCTGTAAATTCTCTGCTGCTTTGTTATTGAAAAATAAACATTGAATAAGATAGTAATCTTTATGTTTCTCTAATATCTAGATTTTTTCTTTTTATATCGCTTCAAAGTAATCAAAATTTATTAATCAAAATTGGCTATGTGGATCCTGGCTACTGGCACTGTCTCTTGATTTCTTTGCACTGAGTTTTTTCAAGATTCTTATATTTGTTCTATCTGAATAATTCTGACAGGGATTTTCACTGAAATAGTGTTTTCTGTTGATTGGTACTGTGTCAATGAAAAAAATGAAAAGAAAAAAAAGAAAAAGAAAAAAAAGCACAATTAGAAAGAGAAAGGGGGAAAAATACTTTAAGTCATCTGTTCATCTGTTAGTGTTTTACTTCCATCCTAAATCACAAACCCTTCAACAAAGTTTGTGTGTTCAGCAAAATGGAGAAAAAGCCATATACGTTTTTCCCATATACAGACCCTCACTGCATAATGTAAAATAATCTCAGTTATGCAACTTTAATCTTATTCGGTCTTCTTTTACTTTGTGTCAGAATAGTCACACAAAATGAAAAGCAATGAACAGTAGCAATGGTGTAGGGGTGTTTTTTAAACCAATTTTGTTCCTGACACACAGATGATAAATCTACAATGAGAAGCATATGTCCTCTTAAGGCTAATTCCATTTATATCGAATATTTTGGCACTAGGAATTTTCAGCCCTTATTCTCTTTAATACAATACTTTTCCCAAGGAAGGCAAGATCTGGTTTAGGCCCAGATGCAAGCTTTCCATATTGTCCTGCTTATCCCTCAGCAAGCAAACAGAAGTCAGCAGTTAAATATCTGGCATTACCTTGGTCAGCAAACTAGTCCTATGCTCCAACAGAGGTAGTAAGTATTGATAGCAAATACACAATTGCTTCACTAAGGATTTCTAACCCTACCCTGTAGTGTAAGGAAAGTCTGAACATCTTGAAACTTCTGTGCAAAATTAGAGATAAATCTATTGCTTTTGTACTCTGTATGTAATCAAGGTAGATATACTATGTAACACAGTCTTTCTTAAAGAAGACCAGTGTGACTGAATCTTGCATGTTTATTTTCCTAAGTGAATGAGAAGCATAAACCTTACAGCTGGAGTGTGAAGTTTGCTATGCGGAAAGAAAAATCAGAAGGCAGAAATGACAAGTTCAGTGTTGTAAGATGTCTTGCAAGAATAAAATCCATAGCTAATAAAAAAATATCTGGTGAACACTTTCAGCTTATGTAAGTATAGCCTATAAGAGAATACAATTCCCTCCAGTGCAGATCAATGAAATGGCCATTTAAAAGGTCACATCACTACAAGAAGCAAATAGAGGATATAACTGAACTGTATCTAGACTTCTGCTGAAAATCTGACATACAAGCATGAAGTTCAGATAGGACAAAACATCAAGGGCTCGAAAGAAAACACAGAGACAGCCAGGAAAAATGGATGATTCCAAGTTTCACAAACAAAATAGTTGGTACATTGTATAACACTGAGCATTTAGAGGAATTTTTCAAAACCCTCACCACTGGAATGATGACTACTTCAGGATGCAAATCAAATGAAATCAATTATTAATCAAAGCTTTGCCAGGGTGCATACTGAGACCTGCTTTAAAGAACAACTGAAAAGCAAGATAAAATAACCTCAGAGGGACCAGAGCTAAGCCAGACTTCCTTGCAAATAAGAAATCATTGATAGCCTGACCACAGAGTAGCCTTTGACACTGAGAATCTGCTGCTGCCAACAAGATATTCTGAGAAGTGATCAGGTCATGGTACAGAAAGCCTGTTTTCATCCACCAAGGCTAGTAGCCACACAATAACTTCACGGTAATTGTCACGGCCATAGTTTGAAAAAAAGAGTGTCCTAATAAAAGGATAGTCTGCAAAAACAGTAAGTGCTGTGAGTAAGTGAGTGTGAGTAAGTGAGTAAGTGCTGTGCCTTCTAGAATTTGCTTGCCAAGATTCATTTGAAGTACCTCTCATTTTATGATATTCCAAACATGATACGAAATCTATTTAATCTAAAGGGATTTTTTAAAAAGAAAAGGAAACATGTTTATTGAAGTAATTTTTTTTCTCTTTTTTCTTTTTTTTTCGTTTTCTTTCTTTTTTTCCCCCCCCAGAGATGTAGCATTTGGAATAGAAAAAGCAGACCTGAGAAAATCTCCTATGAAAATGAGTGACAACAGCAAACCTGGTCTGTGCTTTATAGGATCAAAATGAGCAGTAAAGGCATTTTGGATAAAAAAAAGGGGATGTGTGCCTTGAAGCTCAGCAAAATAGTGGCCAGCAGAGACACAGGCAGAGGCCAATGTGTCAAAAGTCCCTCTTCAATTTGTGTTCTATTGCTTGCTGTCAGAAGTATAAAACAAGACCTTTCAGAAGGAGAAATCAATCAGCATCATGGCTAACGTGAAGTGGAGAAGGACTCTGTAGTTGAGACTCTATTATGAAGGCTGAGAAAATATAGACTTTGGAAGGGAATGAGAAGCAGTAAAGGAAGAGTGTAACTTTCTTCTTCAAGAACGTCGTCAGCATGGAAACTAGAGGGGAGGATGGATCAAATTGGGCAGATATTAGCACAAATTGAATAGGATCAACACCTAGTCAGCATCTGGTGTGGTCAGGTAGACTCTCTTCTCCATATTCTTTTTGTTTGGCTAGCTTTGAACTTAGCGAAGTTAGACATACAGCATTCACTGTCTTGAAAGCATGTGAAAGGTGAACTCTGTAGATCAGGTTCAGGAAACTCTCGGCCTTTTTTGTGCCTCACAAAAGTGCATCTTTTGCACTTTTTTTGTGTGAAACTGTGATATGGAGCTGCAGCTTGGAAAGCTGCGAGTAGAACCCTACCTGAAAAAAGCTTCCCTAGGCCACAAAACACCTTTCTTCTAATGCGTGCTTGACTGACCTGTCCCTAGTCACCTGTAGCACGTTTGTCATTTGTCACTTGCTTCTTCACTTAATGTAACAACTAAGCAACAGTGGCTCTAACGTTAAGCAAACTATCTTGTTATTAGCAAAGAAGGTGACACCAGAGAGAAGACATCACAGACTCACTGAAAAAATGAAGAAGCATCTATTAACTTGGATATGTGAGAACGATGTCAACTTTGGCAGCGGACATCTCTGTCCACTGAAATTCAATGCATAGAAAATGTAAACAACAAGATTGTTTATTCAAGATGATTTTTAATCAGAAGATTCTTGACAAAATAGTTGCTTTCTTCTCTTATCAGAAAGCTGAAGACAAGCAATTCCAAAATCTAAATTCAAAATTAAATTTGTGTTTGAAAATAAGGAACAGAACTTTTCATTAATCAGTTTTGTCAATGCATATGACATCAGTAGTAGTTTATTTCAATTAAGCCTGCTTTCTCTTGCTTCCCAGTGGCATAATAATATTGAGATATCTTCCTCTTTCTAAGAGTGTTATTTTGAAGCATAAGGCAAAAATCATCTTTTGATCAGCATAAGTAGTTCATAATTGAATAGAAGAAATATTAGAACACTAAAAGCTAACAATCATTTACCAAAAAAAAAAGATGTTGTAAACTTTGGGGTTACATCTTCAAGATAGAAAATACCAAGGTGCTTGTCTGAAAATGACAGAAAATGACAGCTCAGTGATTCATAGAGTGCTTACCTCATCCCTTGACTGACAAATTAAATTGTAATTCTATGGGGAAATGACTGACCAGAATCCTTTACAAATCACCTTAACCTAAAACAACATTCCTGTCTTTTTTAGGTTCAAAAGTTGTGAAAAGACTCTTTAAATCACGAATCTTTTAAAATTATAACTTGATGGGGACTGAAAAAGAATTCATAGCTCCCATATCCTATCTTTTTGTCTAGTTTAGAAAATACATATGAGCAACAGAGTTCTCATGATGCTGCCATCCTGAAACTGGACTGAAAGTTCAGTTTACTGCCTGCCAAAACAGAAGAATCAAATGAATTCTGCATTATCAGCTCCAACACTCACTATTTCCATGTCCATGTCCAAATTAACAGATCTATTACTTGCATGAGCAAACTCATTCATAGGTACCCATTTCTTAGCATTCACACAGGTGCTGTGATGTTACAATACTAGAACTGAATCTCGCACTCATCGTTAGGGCCCTGAGTGTCCCCATTGGCCTTGTGGCATTGATCATGGTTTCTCTGTGCCCTCCTGCAAGGCACCTGATGCCCATTGCTTCAGGATCTCCACTTCAGCTCAGGCTTGTGCATTCAGACTGGTTGCAGCAGAAGTGGGGTTGGTCAATGAGGGGGGAATGAGATAGGAGCCAAGGTCAATTCCCAGTTCAGGGGAAGCAGTATCTATCTTCATCATCCAAGCACAGACTCAGTACACCCAAGAGGGGCCACACTGGTGAAGGGGGATCCATCAAACCCTTGGTGATCATCAGATAAAGTCACACACTGAGGTCAGTCAGGGAAGTTCAGTGAACAAGTGAGGAGCAGCAGAGGACAAGGACAAGCACAAGCACGGAGCTACATATTCATACAATGTGCAAGGTCCTTACAGGGACCAGAGCTGAGACAGGACCAGCTTTCCAACATATCTCTCCTTGGAGTTGAAGGCTGTGCTCTGATGCAGTCCATGGAGGAATGAACAGCAGGTGTGTGGGCTGGAGACTCCAGGTGATGCTCATCAGGATAAACTCAGGGTCCTGACACAGTTCTTCTGCATCAAACACACCCAAATACCACAGAACTAGTTACATTTTATATTGAAAAAGCTGTGATCTAAAGAGTTATTCTTTTTATTGCTGCTTCCTGATATTACAGATACTGCCTGCTGAAAAATACTTTGGTTAGGGAGCAGCAGGGGGTCAAATATACTTTAGGCTTCATTTTTATTTAATTCTCTGAATGAAAAAGGCAATATTTTAAAGTTCCCTGTGTGTAGAACATAAGAATATCATTCATTTCCTAGTGATCACTGCATGGGATTTGGGGGTAAAACCAAGGTACCCACAGCTACTGTTAATTATTTTGTCTATGCCTTCGGTCAATTAATACAGCTGCTTTTACGCACAGTAGTAAGAAAAAAAAAAGAGCCATGCACATTTATGGTTTTTATTGCTTGCTTTAGCAAGCAAGGTGTACAAACTTGCTAAAGACTTTTTTCCAGGACTTTTGTTTATTATCATTTAGTATATGTACATACTTTATAATGCAGTTTTTATAATTCCCCACTTTTTTTGCTTTTACATCATATATATTCTATGCTTAAAAAAAATAAAAAGTGTTAGCACTAGCTTTTGTGCTTTGTCTAACACTTTTAAGTATATAATTCCTTGTCAGAAATACTGTGTAGTAGGTAGGTCATAAATTCAAGGACTATTTTCATATAAAAATAGAAAAGCTATACAACCTTCACTTCTGGAACATGAAACCAGTTCGGTGTATATCTCCTGAACCAGTTTATAAGGCATTTGCTTTCAAATAATATAAATTCACTTGATGAAAATTGTGTGATGCTACAGACCGCTTATCAAAGTTTAAAAACAATATCACAAGAGAATACCTTTTCCATTTATCCTCACATATGTCTCCCTCAGATTAAAACTCTACAAATGTTTTTATTGAAATTCCTTCTACAAAAAAAATCCTTTTAAAAAAAGAAAAGTTTATTTTGAAGATCTTTCATTAAATGTGCCAGTTGTGTTTGTCTAACCTAGATTCCCTTGAAGTGGTTCCAAGTAGATGTCTTCTTTCAAGGCAAGAAAAGGATACTGGGTGCTGTGGAGGAATACAAGCTTTGTTTTCTAGTCTTATACTGCCAAAAGAGATAAGGATATCCAAGGAATCTTAAATTTTGAAAATATGAGTAAAAGTATAACAAAGTAAGGTGGATAAAAGTGACTGGAGGCTCCATAACATTACAGAAAATAACAACACCCCATCATGATATGATTATTTACAATTCTGCGTTGGGAACTGTTAGGTGTTTAATATTCACTTGTGTTTTAGTGACATTAAAACTACACCCAAAGGATCATCTTTTGGCTAAAGTTCACATTCTGGAACATTTCTTTAGTTGTTCTTTAAAAGAAAGGTATACTGTTGACAGAAAGGAAGGCATACCAAAATGACCTAAGCTGCCCCCAACCGTTTCCACACAATAATATATCAGTACCAAATACATGAACTTCTGGCTTATTTGGTATCTCTGTCTGGTTGCATTTCAAGGAGCACACACACCTATTTATTTCTCTATTAACTTACTCAGATTCCATTCAAATATTATCCTTAATCGCTTTATATCAATCTGAGTTTTACAAGTTCATTTGCAAAAAGTCATCTCCATAAAACTACTGAAAATTAAGGTTGGTTTAAAGTAGATTATTTGAGCAGGATACAGACTAATTGTGTTATCACTTTACAAAGCAATTTTATACCTCTTGTACACTGATTCATAGGGCATGCACATTGTTTTATAAGAAAGATTCTTCAACATAAACTTATATTTTTAGCATCTCATGAAGAACAGTTGTACAACAAATGTGGAATAAATAAATGCAGTTTACAATTATGATATTTTAATAAGCAGCTTCCTTTATTTTTAAAGTGATTTTAAGGTAATTCTTAATTTAAATAAATTGTTAACATAACATTCTAGTTTTCCTTTCAAAAATCTTTTTTTAAATAAGAAAGAGTAGTAATCACTCTATTAAAGATAACTTTGGATGATAAGCTTTACTGGAAATATAAATATTTATTACGTTAGGTTAGGGTTGGTTGTGTTGGTGTTAGGGTTAGAGGGTAGGGGTTAGTGGTTAGGGTAGATGTTAGTATTGGTTTAAGGTTAGGTTTATGTAAGGTGGCCGAGAGGCTTCCAGGCTGCTGCCAGTGGTAACAGTTGTGTGAGGCACTTTGTGCTATCCTTGAAGCATGCGTGTTACACCAAAATGGTGCATGTGCTTCAGATGTTTATGTACCTGTCGTTGCATTAGAGTTCCTCTTAGTATCATATGTGACTCTGGTTTTCAAACTTGAGGGTGCTAGTATATGCTATTTTTAAGGAAGATGCCAGAAGAAACTGGAGCCTGTGAAGAAAAAAAAAATATGTGTTTTCTAGTGCTATTGGAGTAGTTGTTGAGCTAGCAAGAACTATCTGGTTTTCAACCATCTTAAAATTTACGGACCATAAACAAATACAGTTGTAATTAATAGGATTCTTTCCCTTAAATTTAGTGAGCTGCAAACAAGATTTGTCTGGGTCTGTCTTGCATTTCTGCTATTCATGTCATTTCTAAAAGATCTAGCAGGAGATTTTATTACCTTCCTTTGCAGACCTTGAAGTGGCTTTCCAAGGTTTCCTGTACTTTGTAATAATCTATTCTAAAAGCCAGTTAAATAGATTTATACTCTGCTAATAGTAGTATTCCCTACAGAAATGATGTTTGCTTCCACTTAATGGGTTGCTGAAGAAGTATGGCAGAGCTGTTAACTAGATAGGGATTTTTATATACATATATCTATATCTATATGTATATATATATATTTCCACTTTTCATTACCATTTTTATTTCTGATTGGCAAGGTTTGGAGCTTTTCTCCTTGCTCTTTTAGGCGAGGCCAGTGAGGCTGTTTAGCCGTTGGTAATCATAAATCTGTGCTGAACTGAATCAATCATATCAAAAGGCTTGCTGTAGTGGAAACATAACAAGTTTGAGGCTACCACATGGCCATGTCAAGGACCAATGATGAAGAAACATGGGAAGAACTGTTTCTGAAGAAAGTATAGCTACCTGCCAGTCAGTCCATGTTTTCTTTTAAAATATCTTGCTTTCTGATTTTTTTGTTTTGTTCTGTTTTTGTTTCTTTGCCTTTTTAAGAGCTCTCAGAAAGATTTGAAGTATTTGCTTAATTGTGGAGAAAATGATTTAAGGAAAAATTCAATATTGAATAGCAAGGGGGTGGGGAGAGAAAGATAAGGCCTGTTGCTCTAAAGTAGAGAAATCTCAAACATTTGCTGAGAGAATGAAACCCCAATGTACCAGTCTGTTCAAGTAACAGATGGTCAGTGAAATCTAATATATATAAAGAGGAGTTACATACACCTGATATGCCTTTAGCAAAAGAAGCTCAAAACTTTCAAAAGTGCCAGTGTACTTAAGGATATAGAAAATATACTTTGAGAATTATAACATAGCCTATTAAAAGTGTTCTCTTCTAAATCTTTTTTTTTTTTAATTTATCATATTTTTTATTTGTAGCACCCATAAATAGATGTAAAATTTAAGTGTAGAATAGGAAGACTTGTTTATATCTCCTTTATATTCAGCAGATATACTCTTTATGTGCATGTGTGTGTATATACAGATACAATGTAAGTGCGTATATGAAAAAGCAAAGTAAGCAAAACAGTAAAACACTGTAGCCATATTTTTAGCTTGTGCTTTGCTGACAAGGACTCTAGACCATGGATATTGATTGAGTTATTAGCTCATGGTCCATGCTAGTTCATGCTAGCACTTTTGTACTGTTAAAGCAATAATGGTACCATCATACTGCTATTTGACTAGTAGAGGGAATGATTCTATTCCTGCGTATTGAAACAGAATTTTTGTTATAACAGGAGATGGGCTATCAGAACATTGTCTGAAAAGACCCCTTTTCCCCATGACTCCCTTTCAAATGTCTTGGTTTTCAAATATCCTAAATAGGCGGCTTCAGGACAAGATCCTTTCTTGTAAGACAGAGGAGAATTATAAATAAGATAACCGTTTACTCAGATGTGTAGGCATCTCAGATCCTCTGTTTTTAATTGAAAGCATCTTAAAATGATGAACTCGTGAATACAATGTATGTATTTGTTTTTTAGCAGACAAAATGAGAAATTAAGTTTCTAAGTATTTTCTGGGATTAGGCCTATAAGGAGGGGTAATCATTCAAAATATATTTATGAGCAAATATCTTACCTTTAAATGTAAAATGTGGATTTGCTAAATATATAATCATTTAAAATGTCAGAATGTGCAGAATTTTTATCCTTCTAAAGAAGTCAAAACAATTTAAAATTCAAGGAAACTTACTGCTTAGCAACATACAGTTAACAGCATATGGATGAATAATTTTGATTCTAGCTGTTAAGAGGTAATGATACTTATCTAAACTTTACTTCATGAAATCATTGCAATGGCATTCAAAGATGCTCATCTATGAGATGCTAATATGTTTGGAAAGTGCCGATACATAAACAAGAGCAAACACTTTATTATTATTATTATTATTATTATTATTATTATTATTATTGTTCAGTTGTAGAATACTATTTGGCTGGAATTTCAGTGCTATGGTAATAGGAAACGCTTCAAAGATAACTTGTATTAATGTCTATAGCTAATGCTCATCTCTGTTTCCCTTCTTTCCCAATATACTTTGTCTCCCATTCACTGCAGCCATCTGCTAAAATTAGTGCTGATATTACTCAATTATGCAGCATTTGAATATATTTTTATCACAATGCCATCTTCCATTAAAAAATATGTTTGCGGTTAATGGCATTTTTCTTATGTGTCGAAGGCTCATTTTGTCAGATTTATTGTCCAACAACTCAATATCTTACTAATAATGTATGTCTACTACTAAGATTAATAACACTCATAGAAAACAGCTAGAAATGCCACTGTTCATAAGAGCAAACTCTTAGTTACAGAAACATCCTAATTGTATTTAGTGTCATTAAACTAACCACGACTAAATTAAACATTTGGGCTGCACTTAGGTTCAAGTATGGCATGAAATTGATTTCATATTCATAATTTTGCTTAGAGTTCATGCATGAATCTCTTCTTCTGAAAGCAGCAGTAAAAAAACACAAATGATTTGGTGGGATTCCACCTGCAAATATGGGATATTCATCTGCAGCATGTGTTTTTTTGGAAAAGTTCCCTTTCATTCTCTAAACAAAGGATGTCGCTCCTTAACCAAGCATCTCTTAAAACTTCTCATCCGTTTAAAATGACAACACCTCACTGAAGCAAGGCATCTTTATTTCTCATAAATTTCTCATTTCTCATCTCATCTTTATTTCATGGATAGACAAGAAGGTATGCAAAAGTGAAGGATTCCCTGACTACAGCAACATAAATTTTAGGTATTTACATCCAGGATGAAAAGCAGAACCATATGCTAATGTCTCTATTTCATAGTGATAAATGTCTCGGTACATATTTCACAAGAGGTAGGAGCTAGCTGGTATCTGGATGTTCTCTGAGTCATAATTGCTCAGCAATTGCTGCAGCAATGCAGAAATTTCGAGGATTCATCAGGATTCATCTTAATTCTTCTCACATCTCATGGATGCTAGTAGGTGCTGTGGGGATATATCACTACCACGCGGGATGTATGACTTGGGAGTTGTGTATATTTTAGGTTCTTGCTGAAAAAACAATTCACCTGGACTCACACTTCCTCAGTTACAGCAAGGATACCTTGTCCTCCCTTTTTTTGTAAATGTATTGGTCAGAAACATGGAAGGCAGTAGTAGATCTAGATTTAATTTCCTCCCTGCCTAAGGAGCTTAATGACATTCTGTTATTTCCCTGGAAAGGCCCTTACTTAACAAAGTGTTAGCCTGCTCAGACTCTGCAACTAAGCAAAAGAAAAAAAAAAAAAAAGATTAATTAGGCCAGAGAGAGGTATGAGGGAGGGAGTTCACAATGCCCTGGAGAAACAATAAGGGTATGCAAACGAAATTAAAGGATGAACACAAGGAAAGACTCATATTCCATTGTACCAACTAACCATAATATATAAATTTAGAAGTAACACGTTGCTCAAGATTTCAGCTTATGATAGAACTTGGCTGTTGCACAGAAAGACACACACTAACAGTTTCCTATCTTTTATGAATGAGAGTTTTAATTCAGGGCTACAACCAAATATATTGCAGCATAACAGAGAGCTTTCCTGGAAAAAGATAATCAGAGGAAGAAATAGATTGCCTCCAATTCCTGCATTAGCAATTCTCAAATTTGCCCATGCAGATAGGTGGAAATATATCCACGTTACATATTCTGGATAAATTTGACCAGTCCAAAGTAGTCAATAAAGTTACCAGTGTTTACAAACTTGAATTAGTGGAACTGAAAGCGAGCTGTACTTGGTTTACTTAGACTAATATCAAGTGCAAATCATCTCCATTTCATTTTCTGTCCAGATAAAAAGTTTCTACTGAGTGGGAAGGGACTCAGAAGAGTGTGTACCCTCTACAGGAGAAAATCCTGGGTTAGGGAAGGATGTTAGCTTTTCCGTCCAGTCCTTTTCTTGGATTCTGTGCAGTTTAAATCTTACTTTCTTCAAGGATTATTGATTCCTGGGTTAGCTTGGATACTCTCACCCTCCTATTGTTATATACACTCATTTTTTTAGATGTTAGTATTACTTTGGCAGTCCAAATGCTACTTGCTAGCTTGCGGTTCTTGACAAAACTAAGAGAAAGTTAAGCTAAGTAGAGAAGTAATAGGAAGTACTGACAGGTTTAAACACCTTCCTCCTTCTGCCCTTCAGTATAAAGTGAGTCAATATGTAAATCTCAGGATTAAGCTGTTCTAGGCAAATATAGTATTTTTTTTAAATCATGAAAATCAAGACTTTTTTTTTAATACAAATCTACATAGCCTGAACACATGCAGCTCATTACTAACAATAGATTGAAACCAGCCAGGGCTTTAACTGATTTGGCTGCATGCTGGTCTCAAACCCATCATGCATGCTGGGTTTGGGACTAGTTCCCAATTGCGTATTTCTCGTTTACTGCAGTAATGATCCATAATTTCCCATCTGAAGTTGTGGTTAAAAAAAAAGGAAGAAATATATAAATGTTCCCATAAAAACACACGCTGGTCACACTTGGTTCATGTCAAAATGATTTAGCCTTTGATCTTTTGAAGACTATTCTAGTTTAACACAAGCTGATCCTCGAAGTATTTTTTTATTTATTCCAACAATTACAATATATTTGTTTATTCGGGGCTATATAGTGCATTTTTCAGGTGGTAAAATTCACCAAATTTCAACTTTTCTTTGAATGGACATATTTTGGCAA
Organism: Tinamus guttatus; assembly: GCF_000705375.1. Next base: position 224,551 of record NW_010585603.1, on the reverse strand, counting down.
AATTGTAACTTTGGGCAGGTATTTCAATGACAACATTTCTAACCAACTTTATGAATATCTATCTAGAATGTATACATTCTAGATTATTAATGTTTATTTCTAATTTTTGCATGATCTCTGTTTTCAGCATATGTATAGGTACTTCAGTATAGGAGGAGGATTCATGGACACAATCATCTTAGCTGTTATATGAATAAAGAGACAATTCATGTAGGCCTTTTGCCTTCTAAATATAAAGCACTAAAAGATCCAGCAGATGCACATCTCATGGGAACAATATAGAGAAAATTTTGGTCAGTTTACCTGTACAAAGTTAGCATCACATTGTAGAGATGCAATCTGAAGATTTTTATGGAGATCCAACCTGTTTGCTGTTCATCCTGCAAGATGACTACAAGTATGTATGAGATAATGCAATGCAATGGTTCTTTCCTGCAAAAAGTGCAAAAGGTGACAATGCAGTTTCTCCCTATTACTTTTCACAGCCGCCTTTAGTCTTATCTCATGACCATGTGCTTTTGCCTTGACCTTGTGGACTGGTGTCTGTGAGAATCATCGCTGAGTTGGTTGAGTTCACTAACCTGATTGAAGACTCCACATTGCTGGGTCACTTTTTTGTTATTTTAAGAAGCTGAAGCAGGTCAGGCTGGTACAAAAAATGGGTAGGACAATATGCCTTTTTTCCTCTTTTAAAGAGAAATGAGAAGGCAATAGAAGTAGAGTTTTAAGACTGAAAGAAGTATCAATACAGACCTCAGGCAAGTATTTAAAATCCGCCCTCAGCCCACCGTGTCCCATCTACACACCGTAGATTTTACATGGTGCTTGACATCTCTAACTGAAGCATAATGCTTATAATTAACAGAAATTAATTTTAATTATTTTCTGTGCTCATCATTTTGAGTATCATTCTTTGTTCTTCAGCGGTGTACCAATTTGTACTATGTACCAGTTTGAGGAAAAACACACCTCATGCAGCCACTTGCAACTGTTTTGAGATATTGCTTCTCTCCTCTATATCTTCCAGACAGTCCAGTATTTCATCTTGATGCTTCTGTTCTAGAGCAACTTTATAAGATGGAAGCCTTTCTTCAGCATTAATCATCCAACTAGTCAGTCTGAAATTCAATTATTGCAAAATGGGAAAATGAGCATCTACAAGTCAGTTTGAAAACAAACACAGAGATTTGCTGTCCTACATTTTCTTTCTGCATTCTAGCATGAGGGATACCAAAATTAAGGTGATAGTGTCTAGTGTGTTCAGGTAATAATTAGATCCTGACGTACATTGTAGAAGGAAAATTGAAGTGAAATATGCTTAAGTGAAATGTGATGACTCATATAAAACAGTCTGAAACAAGCGAAATACAACTTTCCTTATTTCGTATCTTCATTAATTACCTGGAAGAGGTAATAAATAATGTATCAAATCATACATGTACAAACAAAGTACAAATCATACTACATTGACCATTTGTAAATACTGAGAGGTTTGTTATAAAGATAAGATGAGAATGAGAAAGAAAATACCCGTGAGTTACAACTTGGAAAAAATGAAAACTGGTAGCACTTATGGGAAATAATATGAAATATTTCCACAGAAAGAAAGGTCAGGAAGTGACTGCAAACAGAAAAGAACTTTAATGTAGCAGAAAACAATTTAGCAAAGGAAGCTTCACATATATGGAAAAAAAAAACCTTGAACTTTTTAATTTTATTTCATGTGGAGATTCATAACTTCATGAATGCATGAAGGTAATAATTCCTTTTGTGAGTTTGATATGGTGATACTTAGATTATATTGTCCTTTTTTTGTTTGTTTGTTTGTTTTAAAACATAATTCATAGACAGAAAAGAGTCTAAATGAAACAGCAACACATTGTTTAATATGGAAATTGACAAACATTTTCAAGAGGAATTTTATAGCTTAATATATAAGAAGTGCTTTGTTTTGTTTTATTTTATTTTATTTTATTTTATTTTATTTTATTTTATTTTATTTTATTTTATTTTATTTTATTTTTAGTGACTGTAAACAATCACAAATAGAATGCAGCCTTTGTCAAGGAATTGAAAGAGCTGGTGGCTCCCTAAGCAACGTGGTAAGCATGACAACACTGCTAGCAGAGGTGGTGGCCTCACCAGCAAGGGCTGTGTCCCAAAGTACATGAACAAAGCAAGCAGAACAGGTCTGGTGATGGTAGCTAGCTTCAACTAAGAACCCAGGTCATGCTAAATGTTCAAGATGATAAGGTAGGTCTCTGAGGTCAAGCTGGGAAGTTGACTCAGCCAGTCAGGATCAGGTTTGGATATAACAACCAAGCTTGGGCATGTTCCGTTTGTCACCAGAAAAATCCGTAGGGATGGGATGCGCCCTCAGTTGGCATGGTCATGGTCTGGATCAACAAGATGCATGGCCAAGCAGAGGATGGCTGTGATGCAGCCAAAACTGTAGTTCAGGAAGGCACCAAGCTTAGAACCAGATCTGAAGTGAAGAGTAGCATAAGGGAAGCGTGCTTGGGGCCATGACCATATCTGCGTTTTGACCAGAATAAGAGAACTGATTACACATCTTCTAGGAGTATGAAATTGAAAAGAACCTTGATCTACTGTGTAAAGTTTTTTGTTTTGTTTTTCCTTATTGTCTCAGGTTAAAGATGGAAGGTGTGATCTTATAGTGGCAGAAATGTCTTTATGCAGTTCAGGGACAGTTTACTATTTTCCTAGTGGATTTAAAATGCATCTCTTTATAACTTACTTTCTACCAGCAGCAATCTGAAAGTATTTTACTGAATCTAATTCTGTGATGTGTAACTCTTGTCAGTTCTTGCTCAGGAAATGATGGTGTTAAACTAAGGGTTATAGATACTGCAGTTCTGAGGGTTGGAAGATTCATGGTCTTTCATCAGTTTAGCTCTTGTTTGTTTAAAGAAGCAGGGCTGAAGTTTATAAGAAATTGGTTGTCAGGAAAACAATATGTCAGGCCATGTTGGTTTCCTCTCCAAACTAAAAATAGGCCTGCAGGAAGAATTTGATAATTCTGTATAGTATGGGACAATCCAGAAAACAACATTATCACTTGGTATTAATACTGTGCCTAGCCCATGTGCTACAACAGCTTAGCTGCATCTCGTATCTCTGCATGAGGCTAATTTGATTTTTGCTATATTTTAAAAATACTGATCTCAATTAAATTGATTTTATCCTGTCTCTATGAAAAACACAGGGAGCACTGACATAAGGAAAGCAACTAGATGGTATCAGAGGTCCCTTATTAAACTTAGTGGCACTAATGCTCTCCCAAGAGTACAATTAAATGTAAAATGAGATAGTGGGACACTATATACATAAGCAAAGACTTGGCTGTTAGGCAAGAATTCATTTCAGTAAAGTAATGAGAAACTTGTTCCTCTGAGAAATTCTGGGGAACTAACACACATAATTTTTCATCTGTCTCAGAAATTTTTGCATCGCTAATAGATGATACAGGAAAAGAAAATCATTAAATGCCCAGGAATTAATCCTTTCTATCTAGTAATACTAGAAAGTGAAAATATTCAGCTTTAGCTGTCACATGTTTCTTCTATTACTCTAATAGTCTTATTAGTGTGCTAAACAATCATAAATAGTCTCATTTTGTATTCAGTTTATTTTAAAATTGTGAATTCTAGTTTATTTAGTACAATTACAAAACTAACCAAAATCAGAACATGCGTGCCTCAACTGCAGGTCTGACACTTTGCCCCTGGAGTTAGTTTAGAATAGTCCAGAGTAGGCCATGGCTTCTATATACATCATTTTTCTTAGAAAGGAATATTAACAAATCATTCTTAAAAGGAATATTAACAAATCATCCTTATCTCCATTCCCATGCCCCTTCCATTCTTTAAGGCTCTGCTTGAGACTTCAAAGTTTTTTGTAGATTTGTGTGGGTGTGTGCATGTGTGTATGTGTATATATATATACATATATATAATACTTGCACACAATATAAATCAAAATATTTGTCACTGACTCTGCAAAAAGCAGTTCTTCCATAGCATTGTAAAAATTGAAATGTATACTCAAAGGGAAGTCATGCTTTATTTCTACATTTATATTGGAATGGCAAAAAACAAGAGCAACAAAAAAACTTATTGACTCCTAGTGGATGTCTGCTCTCTGATTATTCCATGATAAAAGCCCATGAAAAGCCCATTAATTGTTCTAGTGGGTCTAAAGCTTACCTTTCTATTATTTTTTGTTATTATTATTTTTGTTTTCTTTTTCTAAAAAAAATACATAACTGTCATAGCTAGAGAAAACATTTAACTTTCTGCCAGCTACCTCTTATTCTGTCTTTTCTTTTTTGTCTAGTCCAAGTTTTATGAATTTGCGACATCAAGAAAATGTCACACTGCAAGAAGTTGGTATAACCTCTCACACTTTTTAATAGAGCAGGTCATGTCTGAGTGAAGGTGGAACACAGTGAGATAGCCAAAGACTTAAATTTAACTTAAAAAAAAAAAGCATTGCATTTCGTGTTCCATGTTAGTTATATGGCAATTTGCATACTTCTAGTTTTAGGTAGTAGTAGTTCTACAAAAGTGGCCAGAATCATGTAGAATGCTACATGATAGCTACATAATAGGATGAGTTACCACATGGAGATCTGTCTAGAATTATGCATGGAGTAATCAAATTTGATCCAGACATAAGAAAGCAGAAGATTGGTCTTGCTTTGTATTTGAGTTGTCATTAGGGTGAGTTTTTCAGTGTATGTTTACAAATATTATTATGCTACCACTTCTAAAAGGAAAGAGGAAAGCCTGTCTCTCATGATCTTGTTTCTCACAAACACAGAGTTATAAAGCATATGCATTTCATGAGAACTTATTTTCAGGATAATCTCATTTCCAGGTAATCTCAGGAGATTTTTCACAGTCTAAGAGCTTTATGGGCTTTGTAAATTTTAATAGAGCTGGGAGAAAAAGGGAAAAAGGGAAAAATTCCAGTTAGCGGAAGACAAGGCTTTTTTTTTTTCTTTTTTCTTTTTTCTTTTTTTTTTTTTCCCCAATGGTCTTTCAATCCTATCAGTGTTGCAACCAAAAGCTTTCGTATTTCACAAGGAGCGGTATTGGATGACAATACAGAAAGAGTCCATTTTCTGAAAATATACTGCTTCCACAACAAAGAATTTTTATTAATCCCTCCAGGTGGGTTGCAAAAACTGGCATTTCTGATCAGTGTTGATTGTATGCGTGAACCTCACAAGTAGGACAGCCTCATCACATAGCTGCCAGGACCCCAGGATCTATGATACTTAGGAGGCCTTCCCATACCAATCTTGTCATGGTGGCCCTCCATCTGCAGAGCTTGTCTTTTTAATTTGCCATTAGTTTTACTGAGCTGATAGTTTTACTCTGTCATGTGAAAAAACAGCCTCAGGAGAGCTAGTGAAGACATTTCTAGTATTTTTTTTTCATTGAAAAATTAGAGTTTCATCTAATGCATTGCTATTGGCAGCTTATCGGTTTTAATGAAGTATGAACTGGGAATGCTTCTTGGAGAAATAATGCAAACGAGCCTAGCACAGTAACTCAGTGATCTCAAAGGAGTTCTATGAGAGTTTAATAAAACTCCCTGCACTTGTGAGTTTTGGCTTTGGGTAAAGCTATTTCATAATTATTGGACTAAGGGGGAAAAAGGGAAAGAACTTCAAAAGAGGTCTGTTCTATAACCTGCTACAGATTTGCATAGATTGTCCTAGTCTCCATTGGACAAAGATTGGAGTTCAACATAAAAGTCTTTCCTGACAGCAAAATACGTATTGGGTGTTTTCTTTGCTTTGATTGCTCCTGTGCAATTTTTTGGTGGGGGTGAGAGGGGTTGGTACCTTTCATCATACTGATGCCACTATATAACAAAAAAAGCCGCTGCTCACTTTTTAGAAATTTGTCCCAAAACAAGAATGTTTTCTTAGTTCCATTTCTCTTTTTATTTTCCCCAATTACTTGTGCTGTGTCTTCTTTCAGTGCTGTTTTACTTGTTTGTTTGTTTATTTTTTTGGGGATTCCGTTTGTGTCTCCATTCCACATTTTTTCCCTTTGTTTGTTATTCTCGTTATATTGTTCTATTAGTTCTCTGCATTTTTCATTGCCAGCCTTTCTCTTTTCACCTCCTCTTGCATATCTGTTGTGAAAGAAGGAGATGAAGCAAGTTCAACTAAAAACATATTGATATATTCATGTAGAATATACACCTGTGTGGTATTATGCATGTGGGACTTTGTCGAAGTAGGTGCAATGAATGAGCTTATGATCTGAGGAAATATATTCAATCAATTTTATTTAAAATACCAGTCATGCAGCATGCCATAAATTTCTCAATATTGTAACTGGCATATGTATTCAATGTGTATGAGCAATTAGGATATCTCGTCTTCTGAATCTGCTTAGATTTTAACTTTTATAAAATTGATTCCGTACTAGTACTACTAAGAGTAAACATGATTAGCATAATGCATATCTAATAAACTTGTACAAATTGTAGGCAGTGAACTTGGAGGGAGATCAGTGTGATTTGTATAACACTATGAGGTGTAATATTTTGAAATTATTTATTTATCAGCATGTTTTTTTATTGTGGGATTTTACTGTCCCTTGCAATATTCCAGTTAGGCAGAAAATAGATTTATCAGTAGGCCAATCGATTGACATAAAATACGAGTTTGTTGGTAAGATAAAACAGGGCATGAAAATTCTGCTCTACCTATCAAACATTGAAGAGCACCTGTGGAGCCAATCTCTCTTGTCCTCATTAACTGTAACTAGAAAACTAATTAATTAGTTAGGCTCAGAGGAAGAATGATTTTTTTGATTGGTGTTTTGTTTTTTGGCTGTTTTCCCCACCTTCACCCTAGGCAATCCTGCTCTTCTTTCCTTTGTCTGGTAACTCTTCAGCTAGATCAGGTCACTGAACCCACCTCAGTGATTGTTCACATGAACACCAGTGCAAGAAAGGATGAGAGTGTATGGGCTGAGATGTCAATAGCTGTGATATATTTTGTCTTAAATTAAAGAGCTTTAAATAGAAGTGATCTTTGGTGGAAGAGACTTTTTTTTTTTCAAGAAGTCTTGCATCTGAATTTTTTCCCATAGACTGGACAGATTTAATCGTTTTTTGATCTACTGCTTATCTCTTTCTTTTTCTAAGAGGAACTATGGCCATTGTTCCTAATTAAAATATTCATGATTTAACTTCTTCAGAGATGAAAAGATATCTTTGCTAAACCAGATATCATATCCTGTACTTTCCAGAGCAGCAAAGGATGCTCTTTTTCAGGATGGGGTAAAACTCATCCTGCCCTTTGATAACTCAGGCTCTGGTTTGCTGGAGGAGCTGAAGAAATCACCAAACAGCCATCAAAGAGAAGATGTTTTCTTGTTTCCAGATTCCAGCCCCTTTCCCTACTCTTGGCTGAGTAGCCCCAACCCAGGTCTGGTGCCCTTCAGAAGCACGCAATTCACTCACTGTCAGGAAATAAAATTTCCTCTGTATTTGTATTAGTGAACAAAATTTATTCCTGGAAAGTTTAAAGGAATTCTAGACCTGGAGTAAAGTGATGAGAATGAACTAAGGTAAGGGAAGGTAGGAATGGGCTACAAAATGAAATCGCACAGAGGCAAGTGAAGAGATGGGACGTCTCAGACAAGTTTACAGGAGAAGGTATGCTTGCAAAGGGGTGGTAATTATGGATGGTTTATAACGCTGTGAAACAACATCTTATTCTTTAAAGTATTTCTGTCCCTAGTTGGCACTTTATATGACAAGGATTTGGAGGGACGAGGATGCTGGTATCTTTCTTCTTGAATTACTGTAACACCAGTCAGACTGGGACAAAATGTTGCATTTCACTCAAAGCAAATTTTTTTGGTAGATTTTTCACCATAATCAGATATAAGACAACACAACATTTTTGGTTGTGTTAAATTTTACTTATCATTGTTCAAGCCAAAAATTTCCCCTGTCACTTTCTTCCCTTATTCTTTTTCCTTTTCATCTTAATTGCAAGTACATGAAGGTTTGGAAATGTCCCCTGGCTGACTTGACAGTGTCAAAGGCCAGGAAAATCTAGATTAGATACTTACAAAATAATCATCATTTTATTGAGGCATACATTAAATTTAAGCACAGTTTCTGATAAGTCATCTAGTGCCCTCTTCAGTATCTCAACTTTCTATTTAGATGAGAGAAATTGCTCACTGTCAATTGTGGTTTGTAGGAAAAACAAGCTTCTCAAAAGCTATGCCAGATAAAAAGTATTGTTTCTTTTCATTTTCTTCTATGCTAAGTAAAAAATAAACCCTTCTAGAGATGCCTAACAATAAAGACAGAAACTTATGCAGCTGCCTTAGTAACTAGATTTCTTCAACAAAATTCAGTAAAGAATGAGTTATTTGAATTCATGTCTGTGCTTTCCACACTGAGATGCCAAACTCAGGTTGAGCGAGTGAATGTTTTGAGAGCACGTGTTTTGGGGACAAAAATAGCTCTTGCTAGTAAGTTTGCATGTAGATACGTAGGCAGAAAATGATCGAACACCATCAACAAAATAAAATCAAGCTGCAATAGAGCAGGAAGTTTTCACCTGTCCTAAAGTTTTTTTTTGTTGTTGTTGGTTTTTTTTTTTTTTTTTTGTAGGGAAGTTTGCACTTCCCTTGAATGCAATTATGCCAAATGGCACTCATAGACGTTACCTGGAGAATTTCGGATCAGAGACACACAGTGATGACTGGATTTAGCTTCCCACAGTAAGCTCTGACTGAGTTTCACTTATGGGGACTCCCTTTACTCCCTTTACTTATAAAGGCAAATCAATTCTTGCTTCAGGGTAAGCAAAGTCATGCTTCCTTGTTTTACTGCTAGTGAAATTCCTGCAGTTCAGTAAAAGTAGTGACTTCCTTGTGCTTCTGGATCTTCAGCTAGCTGGTTTCTCAACCAAAGACCCTAGCAATCAACTCTGCACTTGGACTCAAATTCCTTTCCCACAAAGAAATAAGAGGGTTTTTTTTTTTTTTTTTTTGTTAGTGTAAGTAAAATCAGCCACATGGAGAAGACTGACTCAAGGACCCTAGATATCAGCCAACTAAAAACATCTGTTTCTCTCCAGGCCTCTATCAAATAGTGTATATATTGAAATCTGTAATTTTAAACCAATTGTTGCTGTCAGTACTACTGTTTAACCACAACTGATGTTTTCCGGAAAACACCAATAGAGTATGCAGAATGCTACAAGGAGTTACTATGTTTTTCATTAAACTTGAACAAAAGCTAGTGACCTTTCTCCTTCCTTATGCAAGTCCTTACCTTTGAATAACAATTTGAAGTTATTTAAACATAGATAAAAGAATTACATTGTATTTGTTTAAAAACAATGGGTTGATAGTTATTCACTACACTAGAATTAAAAATGAGATATACAGGACTGCCACATTGTGAAGTGTTAATTTGCAGAGACATCGAAGTGCAGAAAACTAAACTTTCTCTGAAACCAGGTGGACAGAAGCTTCTGTGACTTAATCCTGCTCAATGTTTTGTGCTTTGGAAAGTCTTAAACACACATTCACTTAGTTGTGACAGTACCTTCTCATTTAGCCTTATGCCTTGTAAGACTCTATACTCATCTTCATGATGTTCAGGGACAGAGGGCCATGCACACTGGTGCAGGTGATGTTCTGCATGCCTCAGTGCAGGAATACCTAGTCCCCCTTCTCAAAGAGCTTGCCCACTTTCTTTTGGTTTTCTGGTAAGTGCTGTGTGCTCTTTGTATTCCTTTTCACTCTGGATTCGAATGCAAACCACTCTGGTGGGCACTGCTGAGAATGTTGTTGTTCAGGTTGTGAGCTGATCTTCCCAGAGACAAGCAGGTTGACACCCAGAGATAAGATACCAGGGTTAAGAGGTGCAAATGGTGAGACATCTTCCCAGAGACAAGATGCCAGGGCATTGTTCAGGTAAATGGTGTATCAACAGTGTCCAGACAAACACAATCCATAACAGTCTCTTACAAAAGTTCACATATATATATGAATTTGGAGGAAGCATTGATCTAGGTAGGGAACATGCACACCCATGCTTGGTTAAGTCAAGGGCCAATCATTGACTATTATAATATAGCCTTTGATTTTTGGAAGTGAGAAGCAGCTTATTTGGTGACTGTATGTTTTCCTTTTCCTTTTTTTTTTTTTTTATTATTTTTAAGATGGTGTGCTGTGGGAACGCTCCCATGATCTGCCTTGAAAGCTTCAATCCTAATTTAGTTTAAACCACATTAACCATGTAGTTTTTCCCTGCAGTATGTACTTTCAACACTCCAGTGGGCTATGGAGGAAGAAAGAGTGAAATGAGTCTTTTTCTGAGTTCAAGTTTCTATATAAGCAAGATTTATTTTTTGATCCTTTTTTTATTTTTATTTTATGTATCAGTGCCTTTAATAAAAAGAGCCTAGGAATTTTTTCCTTTTTCTTTTCTGAAAATCAAGAAACAAAGTCTTGGCCTTTTTTTTTTTTTTTTCCCTGTGTGTCTATGCACGTGTTTCTGTCCAAGAGATTAAAATGCCATGCTGCATCCTGGCTTTTGGACATTATATTAATTTGGTCCTTCCATATTTCTACTTAATAGTATGCAGACATGACATGAGTGTTCATTTTTTTCATAAAAATGACAGGGATTGTTCTTTCATCTGTTTCTTCAGTACCTCTTTTCATTCTCAGCACGAGATACTGAAACGTGAGACTATCAATCTGAGTCTCTGAGTTTTTTTCTGATTCTACATGGACAAATTCACAGTCAATTTGCTCACTGTTATGATGATATGAGACTGTCTTTCATTGATTTCCTTACTCTTTAGACTTTCACAAAGCAGCACCTGTCACAGTGGCAATATTTACTAAATCATTTGAATTTCTGAATACTATTTTTTGCAGCTCTTATGCTGTATCAGTAAAATAAAAACACTTCTTCAAAACCTGACAAAAGGGCGATGAAGAGATGAAACAGTGCTACAAATGTGCCCCTTATATCTTGAATATGTCAATGCCATTCAACATAACCTGTTGGTCACATGCAGTTAACTAATAAACCTCACACTATTAGTGGAAGGGTAAATTGCTGTAAAAATGACTAAGGAATGCCAGTTCTATCTGCAGTATGTAAGTCTATCTACAAGAAAGCTTTGCTTACTTAATGGAACCATTTACCCACTAACAGCATGAAATATCAGCAAAGCCATTCCTGGGATGTGCAATATATTCAAAGTAATAAAATTATGCTAAAATGGTTCTAGAGTTTCCTGAAAGTTAGTCTCGTTTTACTGCTTCTGGGTATCAGAACAAAAAATGAATATGTGTGGGCTAAAGTGGACATTTGTTTTGTATTTACAGTGTTCAGAGATGTTCTGATGCCTGAAAGAATAAATGTTCTGTAACTCTTCACATACGCAGTGCACTTGGTGGCTTTCTATACAGATATTATACGCACTCTAATAGTATTACACCTTTAAAAAAGCAGAATTATTTATATTAATATAGGAATAATAGTACATATTCCTTTTTAACAATCTGTTAACCATTTTCTCAAAGATTTTTAAAAGATAGATGGATATGCTCTACATTTTTTAATCATATATTTACATATCTTTTGGAGGGCTTCTCAGAGTAAGAATAGATTCACTTAGTAGCTCTATCATCTGCCTTCATTTTTTAAAATTTTGTCTGAATATTTGCAGCATTGTTAATTAAGAAGAACATATAAAAACACTCTGCACAGAGAATAGCCTGATGGGGAAAATTATATTAAAAAAGGGTATTTTTGAGCCTCACAGTCTATGATAAATGTTTTTGCTTTAAAAACAGTCGAATACAAATAGCAGAACACTATAAAGGAGTATTTTTTTTCTAGAAACGAGTCTATATAAGTGTTTAGCTAGTGCCATACCTTTAGCTCAGTAAGTTGATTTTTCAATATACATTTTTGACTAATGACAATAAAAGATAGCTATCTCTGCACAGCCAGCTATATGCATTGAATCAATGTTTATGGTGTGATAGTTTAAATAGAAATATTATTCATATAAAGTGAAAGCCAAAGGCCTTATAAATCTTTTCATGAGCATGCAAAATCTTTCTATAGAATTTTTTCCAATAACTTTCCTAATACAATGATTATCATCGATGAGAGATTTCTTGCTACAATCAACACCGTAACTGCAGTGCTGAAGCTACAGAGCTCACAGAGAGGCTGTGTGATTCAAAATCTGATTTACTTTGCCAGCTGGGCCAGGTAGTCATATTCGCAGCTGTCAAGGCGCTCTGAATGGGTAGGTAAGATGCAAGTAGAGGTTAATGGCTGCAGAATTCATTCATACTTTGCAAATATCTGCCTCACATGCAGATGGAAATGAAAATGTTGTAGCATAAAGTTTTCAGTACTTAAACTTTAGTAAATAGATCCTCAGATGCTCATCCTGCTGGGGAATACCTGGTGAGGGTAGGTAAGAGATGTGATTTGTAAAACCTCCCACGATACAGATCTACAAGCACAGTAGTTGTATGCCTGGCAGGTTGTGAAGTTGCCTAGTGTCTCCCATAGGCTTTTGTCTCAGTTGTGAATTCACATGATATATTCTTTCTTCTCATGTCTCTTTTGAAAACATCTAAAAGAAGGACAGATATGATACTAGCTAGCTCTTCTGAAAACATTTTGCCTTTGGCATGCAAATTTTCAGTTGATTTCCACACATTTGGACAATTTAGCTGTCCTTGCTGTAGTCTGAGAATTTCTTTATTTTTATCTTAGTAGAAAAAGAAAAAGTAATTCAAATTAAATTGCAGGGCTGAATGGGAAGGCAGTTTTAGACATTGAGGTGGAGAAAATGTGGATGTGAAAATTAATGTTTCATTTAGACGTATATCTTGCTTTAGTTTTAAATAAATAAATAAATAATAAACTCTGTAATGGGTAGGAAGCTAGACAATTAAGTACTTTATGAGAACTGAATCAAATTGCTATAAATTACAGTGAATATAGAGAAAAATGACGTTTGAGAAATTTTAATAGCTTAGAATATTGCAAACACTCATATTCTACTGTCTGTAATATTTTGGCCAGCAAAAGTGAATGACTCAGCTGCAAAATCAGTGATGACTGGATGTGCTAAATAAATGCTTTTGAAATTGCTTCACCTGACTGATCATTGTCATCATTTTCCATTCACATTTTGTGCATCATGGTATGACCTTTATCAACAAAGCTAAGAGAGGGCACCTTCTCTTAAAAAGTTATCCTTACAGAAAGGGCAGATAGTGGTGTAAGTCTGTGAAACAACCTTATTGCAAATATAATAACATTCTAGGAATGTACCTCAGTTTTAATCTTGAGTTGATAGTGCAGGAAGAGGTTTAGAAAATTATCTATATGCCATGCAGAGGCAGAGCAAAATTCTAGATGCTGCATATCGTGTTTGCAGGAGTGGCCATTAGCAGGTGTGTAGGAAAAAAATAATCCAAGACAATTCTATTTCTTCTGAATAATCCTACTGATCCTACTGATATAACTCAGATGCTCCCAGGTGTGATATCTTTCCACTTAATATCTCCTGTATGAGTTTTATCTTCATTAATTTGTCCAGTCCTATTCTGAATCAGTTAACTTTAAGCTTCTACTATGGGATATGACATGGAGTTCCACAGCTTAAACACACAACATTTCTTTGTTTTGAACTATGCCCCTGTTACTATATTTGAAGATTCTTAATACTTGTTTTGGAAAGCAGTGAACAACTGGTTCGTATTCAATATCTCCATTCATTCATGATCTTATATTGCTTTAGCATTTCCCACTTACTTATCTTCTAGGCTCAAGAGAAATAATCCGTGTAGTTCTTTATATGATCTGTTCATAGCTTTTATCATCTTTGCTGACCCTGTTTGAGAAAGAAAGACTAGAACTGCACATGCTATTAAAGATTTGATATCTCATGGATATATACAGGGGTATACTGTTACATTTCATCTGTATTCTCTTCATTTTCTAATAACTTCTGATGTTCCATATCTGTACCTCTACTGAACTTAATCTTTCTATTCATTTAGCTGTCTATTAAAATGCCAAGAATTCTTTTGAGCCTAATAATTTGGAAGCTGTCAGCATATCATTGCATAAATAAAAATTAGGATTGTTTTTTATACATCAGTACATCACTTTCTATGTTTATCTGCACTTTCCAATTTTTGCCCAATTAGTAGCAAGTGTATTCCTTCAGTTCTTTGCAGCCAGCTCTTGTCGTCATTCTGATTGGTTTGTATTGTTAAACTTAGTTAGGTCTCTGACATTTCTTTATTAATGATGCAGATCTCACCTGGTGTCTCCTCTGGTGACTTTTCTGCATAACTGAAAATGAAAATTTATACTGTCTTTCAACCTATCTTTCTATCCAGCATTTTATCCCTGTGAGGACTGCTTAACCCTTGGCTGTTTCCTTTCTTTAAGAACTATTGGTGATAATGCTTACTGAAAACTTCCTGGAAACCCAAGTAGACTATAAAAAATAGTTCTCTATTATTGATGTACATAGTAACCCCTCCAGGGAGCTCCGCCAGGTCTTTGGTGTCTTAGTGTCTTATAAAAGACATGTTGTCCCTTTCCAGTACATCTCATTCATCCTCTAGATTCTGCTCATTATTACAGTTTCTAACAATAACTGCCTGATGCAGGCATCAAAGTTAGTGGTCATTCTTCTCACAGAGCTCCTTGGGAAAAGGAGTTAAAGCAAAATGATTTTGTTTTAGCCACCTTTCAGCCTTCTGATACTGAAGAGGTTTATGGCAAGGTTTTTACATCACAATAGTTGCTCATTTAAGTTGCTTAAGTTTCAGGCTTAAATTCTTCTGGCCTTGTGAAATGGATACATAAATAAGCAGTAATCATTCCCCACCACTATACTTTTTCTGTCACTTATGTGTTTTTTTCTTCCTTTTTTTTTTTATTCTGTCTTTTTTTACTCCTTTCTGTATTTCCCTTATGTTTATAAGCTTTCCAAAGTAAGAAAGATCTATATTGATTTCTTGCTTGCAACTATACATTAAAAATAAACAAAAATTAGAAACTTGGAAAAAAAAGATGAATCTAAGCAAACATACCTAAAATGACAACTCACTTCTAATAAACAAAATAGTGTGGAAATGGAAATCAAGGGACCAAGGCCTAAGTTCTGGGTATAAACCTAACTGATAAAGCAGGAAGAGTGAAATTTCTCTCTCAATTTGGGTGTTGCTAGTTTGAAACTGATCTCAGCAAGAAACTACTTACTTTCTTATGGATGATAATAAATACACCTTTCCATCACATCTGTCATATCCACCACCTCCACCTCAAGATCCTCAAGATCCTCAGGATCCATATCCACCCCAGGATCTAACATGTTGCTCTCTCTGTACCACTGCAGGAAGATGCCTTGAGAAGAACAACCAGGCAGAAGGATCCAGCTGATTCACGGCACTGATGTTGGATAAAAC
The DNA here is from genome assembly GCF_000705375.1 of Tinamus guttatus. The sequence goes on along the minus strand of NW_010585603.1, from coordinate 208,997 downwards.
TTAAGGCCATGTCCTGAACAGGTAAGATTTCATGTCTAACTCCTCTCTTCTTACCCCTTTTCATGATCTCAGTATATTTTCTTTTTTTCCCTATTTCTTTGTGTTCTTCGTGTTCTGTTTAATATGGATCTGATATAGCCAGTCAAAATATTATGAGTTGTGACCAGAAAAACAACTACACTGACTGTCTTTCTTAAACAGCCTGACATACATAGTTTTCCTTATGGCTACCTTAATCTGAAGCAGCAACGTTGCGAACAAGAGTAAGCATCATGAGCAGAAACTGCATTTTACTTCTTTATTTTGTTCTCCACCATTCCCTGTCTGTCTTCTGTTATCAAGGCAGCAGGGTCATTTTTCAGTATAGCTCCAGCTTATCTCATCTTACTTCCTTACCTCAAAAAAGGCAGTTGTTTTCATCCTTAGCTCTAAAATTTACATCGTCAAACTTTCTTTCCCTGCTCAGTCTCTGGAGTGTTAGGGAGAAAAAACACAAAAAATGTTGTCAAAATAAAAACATAAATACTTTATATTTCAAGCTTTAACTGTTTTCCCCATCTTTTTCTAGCACGGTACCTCTAACAACTAAGCCAGCTGAGACCTATGTTCAAAACTCTGAGTTTGTTTAAGAGTTCATTGCTGACGGTGACAGTGACAAGGTTTTCTTCACAAGTTTGCATGATGCTCTGGGCCCAACTACTCCATCAAAGGTTATACACATCCATATAGTCTTCTTTCTTCTGGGCAGAAATCCTACTTCCTTGTCAAGAAATAAATATTTACAACAAGCACCTTCAATAGCTGGTGCAGGTTTAGATTAGACTTTGCCAGCCATCTACAACAGGCTATGAAAATAAGAAGCAATAGTATATAAAGCAAACAGGCCCTAGGTGGCCTAGATTTCACACCCTGAAGTATACTCTGATAGTAAATTTAATAAGTAAGGAGAAAATTGCAGAAGGATTGCAGTCAGACAACTCTCTCTTTCAAGAATGTGAGTGAAGGATCAAGGCGGACTGTCTAGAAAGTACATTACAGGTGCATACAATCTCTGTGTTAACCAGTGAGTATAGCCAGCGTCTACACTATTTATGCTGTGCATTTCCTATATGTATATATATGTAACAGAGTTGGACCACCATTTTTTAGTCCAACATTGTAGGAAGGGCAATGTTTCCCCATGAACTCACCACCTGATTAGTAAAAGATGAGTCAGGATCATAGATAAAACAAGCAGAAACAGGAGGAGTGGAAGGATGAAAGAAACCATGGTGAGAACATGTTTTTAACGCAACTAACCTTCTTTAAATTCTGAGATAAATGACAGCTCCTGTGCTGGAGTGAATATGAGCAGCTGTTCAGCTAGCTGTGCTTCTTTCCATGTGTGCTAATGCTCACACTGTTTCATTGAAAACACCAGAGGTAGAAGCAAGAATGTCAGACTAAATAAAATACTTTTTTCTATTTGCAAGAAGAATCTGCTTTGCTGTTTGTTTCAGTGCCATTTAAAAGGAAACCAACCCTAGATAGTCTATGAAAATACATGCTATTGTTTTGTTAAATATTTTAAACTCTCCAATGTTGATGCATTATAAGAATATGGAGACATTCACATCTTACAGGGATTTTTCTTCTAACTCATGAATTTTCAAACCCTTAGTGATCAACATAAACCTTCCCGATTGTGTTAATGTATTTGTTTTCAACCCCTCTGTGGCACAGGAGCATTGTTAATCTCTATTTTATGTGTATTGAACAGATGTAGCAAAGGGACAAATGGGTAGCTCCGTGTCAGAGGAAATCTGGAGGTTCAATAACAAATATATTCAGGAGACCCTGGTTCTTAAATCTACTATCTAGCCATTTTTTTTCTTATTCATTTGATGAATAAGGTAAAAATAAAAAAGGGCTGTCCTGCCCCAAAGATCTATGTGGTTTCCTTGGTAGTATCCAGTAGTACATGTTCAAATAAGACAATTGAAGACAGCATATGGTGTTCCATCTCTTGGAAACTCCCCTTCAGCTGTTTGTGGCTCAAAGAATTTTCAGACCAGATGAGATGTCCTTCTATTTCATACTCTTTAATGGAATTTTCTCAAAATGATTAGTCCATTTAACCTTTGAGTGGCTGCAATATGTTATAGATATGAACTACAAGTTTAAATATGCATTTCTGTTTTGGAACTGCCATCTTTAGCTGTATCCAGTATTCTCTAGCTCTTACTCTGCTAGTCTGTGAACTCATATTCACCTTCTCCAAGTCAGTTATTGTATTAATTACTGGAATGACTTCTCAATTGTTCCTTTTCCAGCTGGAGTTCTTGTTTCTGCAGTTTGATCTAAGCAATTACTGTTGCTTTTATCTGTTCTTACTCCTGTCCCACTCTCTCCGGGAGAGAGGGGACTAGTACTGCATTCGGTATGCATGATGCAGTCTCAGTATGGATTTACATTGTGATTTATGCTGTACTGTGCTAAATTTCTTTCCCAATAACTGCCTATCAGTCTGCTATTTTCTCAAATATGGGCCCTGATGGGATGAACCCCAGAGTGCTGCGTGAGCTGGCAGATGCCATAGCTAAGCCGCTCTCCATCATCTTTGAAAGATCCTGGAGAACGGGGGAGGTGCCGGAAGACTGGAAGAAGGCCAATGTCACGCCAGTCTGCAAAAAAGGCAAGAAGGAGGACCCAGGCAACTACAGGCCAGTCAGCCTCACCTCCATCCCCAGAAAAGTGATGCAACGGCTCATACTGGCCGTTGTCTCCAGGCACATGGAGGACAAGAAGGTGCTCAAGAGTAGTCAGCATGGATTCACCAAGGGGAAATCTTGCTTGACTAACCTGATAGCCTTCTGTGATGAAATGACCGGCTGGATAGACGAGGGGAGAGCGGTGGATGTCGTCTATCTCGACTTGACCAAGGCTTTTGACACCGTCCCTCACAACATCCTCCTGAGCAAGCACAGGACAGTGAGGTGGATTAGGAATTGGCTGGATGGCAGAGCTCAGAGGGTGGTGATCAGCGGTGCCGAGTCTAGCTGGAGGTCTGTGGTTAGCGGTGTCCCCCAGGGGTCAGACCTCGGTCCAGTCCTGTTCAATTTATTCACCAATGACCTGGATGAAGGGACAGAGTGCTCCCTCAGCAAGTTTGCTGATGATTGGTAGGAAACTTGGAGGCGTATCTGTTAGCCCAGAGGGCTGCACTGTCATCCAAAGGGACCTGCACAGACTGGATAAGTGGGCAGTGAGAAACCTTATGAAATTCAACAAAGCCAAGTGCAAGGTTCTGCACCTGGGGAGAAATAAACCTAGGCACAGGCTGGGGACCGACCTTCTGGAGGGCAGCTCTGCAGAGAATGACCTGGGCGTCCTGGTGGATGACAAGCTGACCATGAGGCAGCAGTGTGACCTTGTGGCCAAGAAAGCCAATGCGACCCTGGGGTGCATTAAGAATTGCATCTCCAGCAGGTCTAGGGAGGTGATCCTGCCCCTCTACTCAGCCCTGGTGAGGCCACATCTGGAGTATTGTGTCCAGTTCTGGGCCCCACAGTACAAGAGGGATGTGAAGCTGCTGGAGAGAGTCCAGTGCAGGGCTGCAAGGATGATCAGGGGCCTGGAACATCTGCCCTATGAGGAGAGGCTGAGGGAGCTGGGCCTGTTCAGCCTGGAGAAGAGAAGGCTGAGAGGGGAATCTAATCAGTGTCTATAAGTACCTCAAGGGAGGCAGTGAGGAGGATGGTGCTGGTCTCTTTCCAGTGGTGGCCACCGACAGAACTAGAGGAAATGTCCAGAAACTGAAAATTTTTTCACAGTGAAGGTGACACATTTTTCATGAAAAATGATTTTTTTCTAAGTCAGAATGTCCACATGAGATGTAGTATAATTTCCCAAGAAATAGATAATTTTAAAACATCTATTTTTTTTCTAGAATGTGTCATCCATCCTTTTGAATAGTCAGCAGGGCAAAATGGACACCAGCCTCAAGCTTAGGCAAGTTTTTAGAGAGGGACAAGAACAGGAAGTTAGACTGCTTTTCATTAGAAAGCTCCACTGAAACTGTCTTGTCTCTT
>NW_010585603.1:167485-204876 GCF_000705375.1 Tinamus guttatus | reverse complement strand
ACATTTCTAAATAGGTTTTTGCAGAGCATTTTAACAGTATTTAAGATATTTTCTAATGCTCTATTTAAGTGCAACTTCCCAATAAGATGTAGCACATCAGCACTGGGTTCAAAAGTAAGATTAAAGGCATTACTCCTCCACAATCACCTAAATCACAACACCCAGGAAAAAAAAATCCTGCATTACTGGTGTAATGCAAGAATGCTCAAAATAATGCAAAAGAGCTTGTTCTGGAACCAGAGCTTCTCCTAATCATCTATATTAGCTTGATTCTTGACTTGAGCTATATTTAGTGCAAGGTGGTAAGCAGTATCTGTGCAGCATATTGTGGTGTGCTACTAGCTACTAACTACTATATGGCCAAAGGTCAGCTGAGGATCTCTACAACAGGCTGCATCATGTTCCATTTTATCTCTGAACTTCTGAAAATAGAGCTAATAACATATACTCCTACATTCATATAGCTCTTTTTCTTTTTAGTCCTGCAGTGTTTTTAGAATCCACTTAATTGCTAAAGAGTAATGTTTGAATATCATTGTGCTTTATGAAATTTAGCTTTTTTCTCTCTCTTTTTTTTTCTTCTTTCTTATGCATTGTGGTTTTTGGTCTGGTATGTATTTAAGAAAGCTTTTCGTTTAACTATTTTTATTTTTTAGTGACAACACAAAATAATGAAAAAGAAAGCCTTTATGATTTCATTCCTGGCAGTTCTAGTGAAGATAGCAGCATAGTGGAATGGATACTGCTGCTTCTGATGTGTATTCAGTGTGTGCTCATGAAAGCATTTTTTTTCCCTCATCAGCATCATTTCCTATATAAAGTTCATTTCTTATATAAAGTGCATGCCTCCCTCAGTTTTAAAATCTCTTTGCAATAACCAGCTGAAAGACAAAACCTAAGTAGAAAGCATGGGTGTTATTAGTAATGTTGAAATCATTTAATATCATTAGTAAGGGAGAGAGCTTTAAATGGTTCTTGTAGCAGCAGTTGCGATTTCATACAGTTACAAATTAAGTGCACCTATTCTGGACCGTGGCAATTGTTTGCCTTTCATGAAATGAATAGAAGAAACATAATATGTCTGATTCAGATATCATTGCTGGGAAATGCTGAATTCCTCGAACATCAGATTACCAAGATATCATACATTGTAGCTATTTTTCTAAGCACGCTTTTGCAAAGATCTTTAGTTACAAATTATTTATGTTTTGCAGCTCATTATATTCAAATACTTGATTTCAAACAATGGCAAACTAATTTTAATACAAAAATGCTAATATTCTATGTAGTTTTGTTTCACATTCATCTATACATACTCATAACCTGGTAGATCCCATTATAGACTATACTTTGTTTATTGATAACTATGATGAGTTTTCATTGAAAGGTTCTTTTACACTTTATTTTACACACTTTACATGTATGAATATTGGCTAATATAGTCAATATGCATGACTGTTTTTTGCCAATTAGTGAGTCAGACAGAATATCTAATGAATGGAAATGTTTTTTCAAGATACCGCGTCTTGAAAAAAAAACTTTGACAATGCAGATCACCAACCTCTTTGCCATTAATGATGGTAATCTGTGAAAACAGTTTTTGTATTATCAAGGCTTTTTGGAATTTATAAATATTTTGGGGTAGTTGTTAATCTTCCTGGCAAAGACAGGGTAAAACAAGCAAACAAACAAAAATTATAAACCTCCTGGGGCATTCCAACCTGATCTTCTACTGCAGCCTTCTGCCCAAACTGTATCACTGCATGGAAATAGGTTTAATGTTCCTATATTTTACTGAAGTGTACCAGAGGTATTTCAGCTGATTGATAACAGTTATGGAGAAATTTGCAATGAAGACATAGTTATTTAAATGCAAAATATGACTAGTTTTGATTTTCTGGAAAACACCTATAGCTGTTTGAAAGACTGAAGGTCTTTCTTCACAGAATTTGATGAGTTTTCTTATTCTACTACTAAGATAACTTCATTCTCCTGTGTGTACATAATGCTAAACTTGGGCTCTATCTCTGCTTTGGAAATCAGCATTAATCCCAGCTACAGGCATGCAGATGTATTTCAAGTTACCAGTTAAGAATTTGGTTGGAGCCGCGCAAACTTCATAAACCCTTCCAGGTCTCCTGAGTGAGTAATAGGTGACTGAAATTCATACTGTTAAACAGAGATTAAAGAGACAAAGGATCAAGATTTTTGTTTTTTACAGAGAATTCTTTGCAAACCCAGCAAAAAAGCCTCTTCAACATTCTGTTTGGTAGGACTACTCAAGACTATGATGAAAGTAGATGTAAATCTTATAACCGTGAAGGGGAGAGTTAGTGGTAAATACAATATATAAATTTTACATATGTAAGAAATAGCTAATTAGTTTGCTACATCCATCTCAGTTAGCAGATGTTTATGCATAGTTGGTTTTACTTTTCTGGGTCCTAGACAGCCTTGCTCACCAACAAGTGACGAGTTGTCAGAGAGACTTTGCTCACCAACGTCAAGACCACATCATGTCTACAGCTTCCAATACATGTGTTGCATTCTGAAAAATGGCCATCTCAAAAGTGACAAATTAGAGCCCGTCAATGTTTCTGATAGAACTGTCTTCTGTCAGACTTCCTACTTTGTTCTGTGGTCAAAGCACATTTCAACAAATGATACAAATGAAAGCCAATGAAACAAATGATAACTTCTCTCCATCGAACTTAGCGAAAATAATGAGTTATATCATAATTAAGTCACAAAACAGAAATTTACTTGGATTTTGTCATCCTGTCAAACAAGCATAATGAATATAGGCACTCTGTCCGCAAAACAGATTGGAGCATTACAGTACGCACATTGTGTAGAATTACTGGAGTTTTTTCTTCTTCTAACAATGTAGATAGTAAGGAAGGTCATTGCTGGCATAATATGTTAGTTTTGCAAAGAGTACTCCTACCCAGCCAGACTTATTCACAGGAATCATTGTAAATAAACAGTGCTTTCAAGTTAGTAGTTTGCATTACATTGGACCTAAATACAGTAGATTTCACCCAAATTATCAAATAATTATTTGTGTGTAAAATATCAGTTTAGTCTGAATTGCAGAGTAAGTTGATTTCAAATCAGACTGAGTTGATTTCAAATGAATTACAAGAAATCTTTTTTGCTTAAGCTTGTCATGTATGTTATGTCATAGGACTAACACAAATATTGACTGGATCAGTATTTATAACACCTTTAAAATTCAATTTTCACCATATTCTGCCTAACTTCCATCTGTCTCACTTTGAATTAGCCTGCATAATAATGGTTGACCCCCCAAATTTGTCAAATTCAATTCAGATCAATAATCCAATTGTGGAATATAAATTACTCAAAATCATTATTTTGAGTTATTTCTTTTAATTTTAATTTAATTTAAATGGTTTTCTAGAGAAAAATAGAATTTCAAAAGAGAAAACTTGTCAACGTGTTCCTTATTTTTTCTCTTAAAAACAAAAGTTTTTTTCTCTTTGATTACTTTGGTTCCCTATGAAATATAATTAGTAATGTTTAGGATTTCAACTCTTTCTCTGTTTTTTTTTTTCCCATTGAAGTGTTTCAAAACATCTTTACTTTTGAAAAACAGTAAGAAAACCACTTCCCTGTAATGAGGAGGAGGAAGAAAATATAGTCTGAATGGGAATGTTTTGTGTTATTTCACAAGATATATCCTGTTTGTATTCATGTGTCTCTGTGCTTTTTAGTACAGCATCTTGCCAAAACAGTTTCTTTATCAAATTCTGTGTTTAGATTCTATCCAGTTCATATTAAATCAAAATCATTTTATTATTTCTTGTTATTTTAACAATATTTTGAAATGTGTTGTGCTGCTATAACTGCTGTTATATTCTGGAGTTTAAGAAAGTCAGTGCAAATATCCTTGAATTATAGTGGAATAGATGCCTTTGTGAAGAAATGTAGGGTTGGAAGGAAGGAAAACAATAACGTCATCAGTGAAATAGCCATCATATTCTTTTGAACATAGATAATTCTATTTATGCTGTTGCATCTCATGGTAGTTGCTTTTGTAATAGGAATAGATTTATCTTGAACATCATAAGGGTTACATTCTTTGTAGTAAAGGCATGTCCTTTAGCGCGTAAGATCTCTAGTGTCTAGACTTCTTGACAATATATGCGTGCGTAAAAGAGAAAACCATTCGTCTAAGACCGTAATGCAAAATAAGACATGTTATTGTAGAGTGTCTAAAACTTTGACACGTATGTGAATCTATCTTTTTTAAAAGTGTGTTTTTTTGCTTTAAGCCAAAAGCTAAATTTAATGCAACAGTATATGGAGGAAAAAAAAAAAAATAGTCAGTGTCTAGGTAATATTCCTGTGGAGAATTAACAAAGAAGTCATAAAATGTAGAAAACACCCCAGAGTGACTTGTTCACTTGGCTGAAGAAGCACAGAAGAGTTGACACTCAGATAGGACTGAGATGAGCACCCTGAACTACCTTGTATACTCTGGATGATTGGTTGTTCTCAGGTATGATAGTTCTGTGGTACAGCTGAGACGCATAGTGCTGCATGTTTTGTGTGCCAAGGAACAGAAGGTAGGTACAGTTAGGGATAAGAAGCTAAGTAAAATGCAAAAAACTTGGATCTTCTTCTCTGATTTTTCAGAGAATACAGATGAATACAGAGAATACAGATGAAAGAATACAGATGAAAGTAGTCCATAACTGTACACTGACGATATAGCAATACACAATTTATTCAGTGATAAAATATGCAAAACTGAAACTGTTTTGGCTTTTTTGCATATATCTTCTTAAGGGTCTGTGGCAACAAAAGTGAGTCATAAATTTCAGGAAAGTAAGAAAAAAAATACTGCCTCTTGCTAAATGTATAGCAATTTGCATCTTGACTTGTTGCACTTTACCTTAGGATGTATCTCACAATGTGTGACACTCTCATGGCCCACTCCACATTAAGTTTTAGTATGCCAGGTTGGAATTTACTTTTAAAATGTCAGGGTAGAGAGATGGAGGAAGGAGAGAGGAAAAGTGGAAGGGAAAAAGAATTCTAGAACTTGAAACATTTTTGGAAAATATTAATACAAGTTTCAGAACTTATTTTGGAATGTGAATGTTTTTAAGCAAAATTTAGTTAAATTATACTGTGAATGGAAAAATAAAATCTGCCAACTTAAATGTAACGTAACTTTTCTGGAAATCTATTTCAAATTTTAAGAAGCTATAATTGGTTGTAAATCTGTCATGTGAAGAATACTGTGAGCATCGTGTCCCACTAATGGCGAGATATACATACAAAAGGCAGCCCAGGCCATTTTCTAATTGCCTCTAGGATTGGAATCATATGCCTATGGCTATGTCTCAGAACAGCACAGTAGCTTAAGGCTAAAGATCTTAAAGGGATTTTTTTCACTATTTTTTCCCAATAAATTAAATCTAAGATTACTTCTTCTTGTTGATTAAATTTAATTATCAAAACAGATATAATGAAATTCTGAAAGGAATTGCCTTGTACGATAAGATTGTACACTGGTACTAGGAAAAGAGAAAGAGATTCTAATTTTGAAATTCATAACTTACTTAGATGGAAAACTGAAAAATATTCCTCTGATTTGATGTAGGGTTAGGGAAACCTCAGCATTAGGCTTAATGTTTTCCAGGGAAGAACTATAAGTACATGCTGTAAATATGAGCAACTAATGCGTTTTCTTATTAGTTTAGCTAAAGGTTTGCTAGTGTGATCAAGGAAGTTTCATTAAGCATTTTAATTAACTTAGGATTCTGAAGAATTTGAGGATTTTCAGTATTAGTCTGCCTCTCTGTCCCTGTAGAAGCAGCATCTTTTATCATTCTTGTTCTGTAAAAAGGAAGTAGATTTAACTTTTTTTTTTTTTTTTTTGCTTATCATGAGTATTAACATGTTCCATAGAATTATATGTCTCCATTTCACTTTCAGATGCATGTCGAAAACAGGTAAGAAAACAAAGGCAATTCAGTGTTCATATGGATGCCTATGGTGCGAATAGTATTAGTCACACTTTTTTAATTACAGTAGCACCTGTAAGCCTTTACTGTAATTAGTGTCTTATTGTGCTAAGCATGGTACTAACATACAAAAAAACCGTTCTTGAACTTGAGAGCTAGTAGTCTCAACATGGAAGATTGACAAAGACCACAAGAAATCAAGCATTAATTATCCACATTTTGTAGACTGAAGACTAGAGGACAGAGAGTGTTTTTCTCTCTGACAAAGTTTTGCTACTATGCCCCCACTTCAGTATCAAGATAACAGCCTTTTAAGTTTAAATCCAAGTCTGTTTATCAGCTGAACCTGAGTTTTGAAAAAGATTGTCCAATGGAACGACCTGCACGTTGCTTGGCACCTCATGTGAGATCTTTCCAAGATGACATCTGAACTTCTAACTAATATATTTCAACTTCTTATGAATTAATTAGGGATGAACTACATAGAACTGATTTCTGTGGGACTTCTGGCACACTAAGGTGCAACTTAAAATGTGATAAAAGATGTGTTTTTTGTGGAAGTGTTTTTCATCAGGGAAACAATCTGCTTAGGTAATCTGCAATAGCTGTAAGCATTTAAAATTGCAGAATTTTTCAGAACTTTTGTTCCAGTACAAGATATAATTTGGGCAAAACTATCATAAAAAATTTCTTATTGTATATATAGCCATACTTTCAAGAGATGATACTTTAAACTGCCATAGCTTTGATATAGGAAATCCTCCTTGTACAGTGTAAAAAAATAAAAAAAAAAAAAAAAATTAATCTCCCCAAAATAGCTCTCTAGAATTTGGGAAACTAACTTCAGAATGGTTGGAAGTTTTTTCCATGCATGCTCTTAACATTTCAGTTCTTTTGAAATTTGTTACTTGCCCATCTCTGACTCTGTCTGAAATCTCTTCCCTGGTCTTCTCCTTTTTTTGCCATTTGGCATTCTTTTTTTTTTTTTTTTTTTTTCCTGGATATTTGTTTGCCACAGATTAAAGAGAATTCAAAGGGGCAAAATGATTCTTTCTCCTTAAATATTTTAGATTATTTATTTTTTTTTTCTGGGTGTCCCCCAAAGTACCACTGCAGTACAGTATGATCAGAGGAAAAGTTTATTTTCACTTGCATTTTTTTCCTTATATTCTCGTTACCTCCTGTCTCTCAAACTTCTCTTTGTATCTTCCCCTCATACCTTTGTCTTCAGACTACATTCTAGTTAGGGTGATTTTTCTCTTAGATGATGTGTATCCATACAAATTACCTTTTAACTTCTTTAGTTCAGGAATGATTCTGGTTGTGATGGCTGCCTGTGAGTTGAGCCTGAATGTCTGACTGCCTGTGTTGTGATGGAAGATTATTCTTGGTTGATATTTTATATTTGTTTTTAATCATGATGTGTTCTCCAAATAACTGATCTGTGCAATTTTATCTTCAGGAAAAACAGATAGGTTAATGGGAGCTTAAAGTATTGTGGGCTAGAGAATATACTCCTATAGTATTAATAACAATACTTAATGGGATCCAGGCAAGGTTTGCATTTCTTCTGTCTGCTACAGATGAGAAGGGAGATTTCCAGGAATAAGATAATACAAAAGGATAGTGAAGTTTACTAATGTGTGTTAGATCTTACTTAGGAGGCTTGATTAAAACTGCTGTTGGATGCTACCTTCTAAGTAAAATTGTAGACACTGTAGCAGTCACCTGCATCTGTCATTTTGAGAAAAATCACCTCATATCTCATAGGGAAGCCTGAACATTTAGGGGCTATATAAGAGTGCATTTGTGTGCACAGGTGTGGATTATTTTCTCCGTGGCCTATGCAGTGAGTTAAAACCACGTAGAGAGCAGAGCAACAAGGGTGCTTCTGCCCTCAGTAACACTTTCTTAACTGTAAGACTATTGTGAGTTAGTTACAATGCAGCCAGCTGGCATGGTCAGCAAAGCGGGTCAATGCCTTATCTCTCCGCTAAGCTCATGCAGGATGCTTGATGAAGTGCACTCTGTAGGAAAGAATCATGAAGATAACCAGAATGTGCTGCCATCCTTTGAGTCCTGCAAATCCTTCTCTTTAGGGGAATATAGAAACTGAAGAGATTCCTTAAAAATATATATACATATTTTTTGTTCAAGACACTTTAATCTGCCTGTGAATCTGAAAATGAGGGATATCTATGCTAGAAAGTGCAGAAAACTAAACACAGTCACACTTCATAAGAACAGTATAAAATTGAGGAGATTAAGAATGCTGGCTGTAAAACACAATGTTTCTTGGCAAACATACTTATAAAATGGTACCAGGTGTAGGATGAAAGGCAACCCTGTTACCTGATTTAGCAGTCATCATTAGATTAATGTGCAGCTCAACAGCACATTAACATTTTCAAAGAGTACAATTTCTATTTTTATCATAAAACAAAACTTCATAAAAATACATAACAAAGGAATATCTGCAGAAAGATCATTAGTTAATGTATCAATTACCTGAAATGCCGAGTGTAATTGAGTTAAACTTTCAGAAACATAAATCACATGTTAGAATGAAGTACATCTCTGCAAAGATTTGATTTTCTTCAAGCTTCAGTTTTAATTTAAACATCCTTTTAATGATAGTCATCTCTTTCTTAGATGATGCAGCACATAATTTGTAAATATATTCTGCACTGATCTCAATGTTAGTACTTATGGTATACTGCAGACTAAAAGAAAAATGAGGTAGAGAAGAAAAAAACTATACTGCCTATAATCTCTGCCAAAATTGTCTTCAGTTGGTGCTGATGCTTATACCGTTTTTATGTTGGGGCCTCCAGCAGGTGCAATTCATAGCAGAGATGTAACTCAAAATATAGATACATGCCTTCCTTTAAATAAAATATTTCTTCCTTAATATTTAAGTATGTTCTGGCTATTTTTCAGGAATGAAATTATCTAGACTGTTTCATGCTCACAGCCTGGAAATATGGACTGTGTTTTGTGAAATCTATATAAATCTTCTTTGAGTTATTTCGGTTGGATCTGGTACAAAGCTAGGTTGCATATCAGAATTCTCAGTCGCACTTTTAAGCATTAACTTCTAAGGTGGTCCAGAAAATTCAGGACTTTATGCTTCTGCACAGTAACATTGCATGAAAATAAAAGTGAAATAGAAAGTAAAACAGTAGAGGCAATAATCTAAATGTTCTATATTAAGTTTTATAAAAGTAACTAGTTTTAATATATTCTGCTTTACTATGCTTGTGTTGGGTAAAAAATGCTATTGACAAATTATTTACATTAATATGCCATTAATATATTCCATTAATGTAAAAGAATGAGATTATCATTAAAGTCATTTAATAACAATGTAAGCAATGAGAAGAAAAAAAAATTAAAGAAAAAGAATATACAGCTGAATATCCAGCAGATGGAGCTTCTTACCTCTCAAATGTTTCATTTTATCAGAATAAATTTAACCTTAACGTGTCTGCCTAGATGTGATCCAAAATTAAATGTAGAAGTCACAGCAAATATTACATCAAAACCAGCTAAGATAATGGCATGGCTAAACAGCTTGAATTATTTTTAACGGCCTATTACTTGCTGTGTATGCCTTATCAAGGCAGCTAGAAATAGCAAGCAAACGGTGGTTGTCCCTCCCCACTTTCCTTTTCCCAAATACATATTTTTACATGCAAAGACTAAGCAGCAATTCTGATTCATTTATGCAGGTTTATTACCAGAGAGCACCAAGTCATACTCCGGAGAATTCAGAAAACCATACTGATTGTTCAGTTGAGTACAAGTTAGAGAAAGGCTTCCACAGCCTCCATATACAATTAATTAGCCCTGATTTCTGGCAAGATATTAAGCACAGAATAGAAGCTACTTCTATGATTTTTTTTATAAAATATTGTATTTTGAAATTAAATTTTTGAGGAAAACTAGGGAGAAGAAAAGCAGAGAATAGACTAATATGTACTTCAGAATGTAGAATGGTATTTCAACTAGTTTCTTACATGATAGTTTTGATGAAGGAAGATATTTATCCTGTTCATGAAATATAGCCTCTTTTTTGAGAAAGCTTTTTGAGAAAGCATTACGATAGAAAGCTTACTTGAAGAAGAAAAAAAAATGTTTTTTGAAAGACAGACTTTTCAAACCAGGAGAAGGCAGTTATTGCACCTTCTCATTCATATTCTGCTGGCGTATTCAATCATTCCCTCTACAGTATTTTGAATTCAGTTTCTGATATTTGAAAAGATACTAAAACTTTGCTTGTGTTAGCAGAATTCCAATTGGGGTAGGCACAAGGCCAAATCTCAGCCTTATGTATCTGTCAGTCAGGCCTACATATAGGTAGATGCTAAACAGTTCTTAAGCAGCATTTGGAGTTCGTTAAGGGTGACAGGAACTCATCTTACTGTGGCTGTGGTAGGGATCAGTAAAAATTAAAGGCTGGGCTTTATTTTGGTGGTGACAGATTTGTAAATCATTTAAATGATAAAAGCAGTGAAAAACAATATGGTTTATGTGGCTGCTGTAAGTTTTAATTTTGCAGTTAATATTATGCTAGTCTCTATAAAACCTGGTAGTTCTGGAATGTCACTAAAGCCAATTCAGGGTCTAATTACATAAAATCATGAATAGCTTAGAATTTCAGCCTATCTCAGCCAAGCTTTCACTCTCTCATACTCTAAGACTGAAGTCACAATACAAACGTAGAGACCCATATTAACAATCCAAGATGACAATGGAGAACTGGAGAGAGGTAGGTTGCATTAGGTAGGACATCATGCGCCCTGAAAATTTGTGGTAAGGAGATTCAGTGCTGTTCCAATCAGCAGAGTGGCTTTCTGATCATCTATGCCTGTCAACACAGATGTGTCCTTACATCTTCATGTTTTTCAAGCTATATATTGGGTATATATGTGCTGGGGATTAGGATGGGGCGGCAGGCCAGGGAAGAGGGGACAGTATTGATTTGGAGATGGGATGATTTGTAAATGATTTCATTAATTAATAGCAAATGATTTCTGACTTTGTCCCACCTCCCTAAAACCAATTTTCATGTAAATCTCCTTTTTTTTTTTTTTTTTTTTTGTGTGTGTGTGTGTGTGAGAGTGTGCATGTCCCAGATTGCTCTCACCCAGGACATGAAACTGGTATAGATTTTAACAAATACGTGAAAATGTAAATTTCATTTGGAACACTGATTAAACCTTCTGCCTATGTTTTCATGAACATGCTGCTTTTTCTAGTAATGTACACCTTGTCTCTACTCTCTTTGGGTATATAAATCTCTCTCCGACAAACAGGAATTCCTCCTTCCCAAACCCACATCTCCCTCCTCTGAAAACTTTTCATCCCTACTTTAGAGAAAACTGTCACTTTTCTTTCATTCTCTTATTCCTCCTCCTCTCTGTGTTTTTTGACTTCTCTTTAGAGAATTAGTTTCTGCTTTGATAAATCATCCATGCTTCAACGGGAGCTTTGTTTCCTCCCTTCCCTTTAGGCAAACTGGCACCTGGAGGAAATCTCTTGCAAGTTTCTGTTTTCTGTACGAAGCTATGAAGATCCCATGGGAGGTACTGCTTACAGACCTCTGCCCCAGTGACCTTTGGGAGAAGGTGCTAGGAAGACATTTCCTTGTCTGGTGCTGTAGGACAACAGACACTACAAGAACTGGTGTTAGGCAGAGTAAAGGTGACTGGAAGGAAGCACTCTCTGTGTCAAAGTATCCTGAGATGGGGAAAGAGGTGCAGGTGACAGTGTCAAGCAGTTGTGAGCCACCTCCTTTCCGATTCCCATTCCAACATGACCCTTTTCAACCTGAGCCTTGGCAGAAGCCTGCAGGGCAAGCAGCTTTGAAGTTTGCATGAAGTTTGCTGGCTAGAAAGAACAGAGAACTGGAATTGTCAATTGGAAGGAGAATTACTATATGACCCTTTGGGGATCCTGGAGGCCTCTGCTTTCAAATCAGAGCGAGACTAATTGTGTGTGAATGAATAGGGGGCAGCTTTCTGCCAGAGTGGGAGAATGGGCTCCTGAGGCTCTGCTGAATGAGAGGAGAAATGAAAAGGAGGGAGTGCTGCTGAGTGAGGATATTTTGTGTGCAGTGGTGTTCTGCGCCCTCCTACCAGTTCAGAGTAGTGCAGTAGCACAATATGACAGATATTAAGGGGAGACCAGAGGGCAAATTGAATAGCCAGAGCCATGGAGGTTTATGTGTCAGTCAGCTCCCAGACAGTAGCTCCTCAATGGCGGTGATGGCAGAGGAGTTGCTACTCATACAAAGTTGCTGAATGGAAAAATACCAAGATGCTAAACGGCACAAGTTGTTGCTTTCAACAGATCTCTTAAAATACATTGAAGAAGATAGAATATGCAAAGCAGATGATACTAAATACATGCCCTGTTTGCAAAAAGCATCTGATCATGCACAGGAAGGAGAGCTTAAAGTTAGAGGAACTATTTATTCCTATAATTAACTCATAAAACAGCGGAAATGTGATTGGGTGGAAAGCGTATGACATTTATGGTTCGTATTCCGGTTTTGTATAAATCTTCTCTGTTACTTGGTCCAACAATATACACAATTGTTGTAGACATTTTGAAAACCATATAGCAAACCACGAAGCAGAAAACCTAGTCCCAGCAGTGTGTATACTTCAGACAACACCATTTTGTTAACAACATCTGAGAAAGAAAATATAAAAATGTTATCTAACCATTTAAATTGCTTTACAGCACACTCAATGGTGTACTTGAATGAATGCAATGCAATTAACCTGACTGGTAAAGTTAACTGCAGTAGGCCATTTCTTACAAGACAGAAATCTGCACACTATAGCTAGCTGTATTTTAGTGACATTGTGAACATTAAATAACTTTCACTTTATATAATGATTCTGCATTTGTTTTTTCTGTTCTGTTTTGTTGTTTGGAAACCTGCAATTAAAAACACTTGTTTAATTATTTATTCAAATAAACATAGGTGAAACTTGACTGAGAGCAACTCACAGAAAAAAACAAGCCTGTGAACCGTGCAAATAACAGCAGTTAAGGTTTAGTGCAAAAACAGTTCAAAGAAAGCAGGCCTGTAATTTAAAATAACATCTCATTAGTTGGTTTAATTACTCACTGCCAGCAATAATTGATTTTTAAGGCTGGAAACAGGAATATATAGCACTAAGGAACCAGAAAGTAATTTTACCTCTCATAAATTGTACAAAAGATAAAGTTTCCCTTGGAACAATACGAGACTCTGATTAGGTTTCTTAACTGCTTTGAATTATTTGGAAAATGTAATTGAAATCAAATAGCTACAATATTGATAGTATTTTTCTATAGCAATTCAATTTTTCCCATATGTGACAAAAATAATCCAAAAGTAACAGTCTACTACTAAGATTTTTAATTTAAAAGGTGATGAGTCTATGTGTAGCATGCTTCTTTCTCTCCTCACAAACCCTCTGGAATATCATTTACTCTCTGTCATGTCATAGCATGTACCTTTAGCAGGTAATGAGTTCTTGCAGCTTTGTAAGGCATAACACAATGACCATCCCAGTTCCCTCCAAAGGATGATCATTCCACCTGTAAAATGAGACTTAATGAGAAAGCAATGCTTATATATGAGTTTTATTATCCTACCATGAAGTCGATGCTAAATTTTGAATCAGAGTTCAATAGTCGGGGTCCTAGTAACTAATCAGTGAAGAGAATCATATGGCTTTTAGTTTTTTTGGTCAAAACTGCTGTGAGGAGGTGTTCAGTTTTCTCCATTGCAGACTATTGCAGTCGCATCCTGACTGTCAAGCTGTGGCATCATGATGCACTGTTACCACAGTGTTGCATCAGTCCTGAGCCTTAGTAAAATTAATATTCTGCGCAACTTGGGATTTGAAAGCTAATAAGCAGGCTGTGGGGGGAAGCTGCTTGTTTGCTTGCTTGCTTTTACAAATCGTCAGTTAAAATACTTTCATCAGTTTTATTTTAACATCGGTTAAAATAAAAGTAAATATGTGTAACTTCATAATAATCTATAGAATCCAAGGCTGAAGATGCAAAGGATTAGAAGATGGAGGTTTTTTACAAACGCAGAAACAAAGATTCGTGTTTTCTGTGTTCTGTCCTTCTCCAGAAGTATTCATGTGCTGAGATGAAGCCTTCTTTTCTTCTAAACAAAGCATATAGGTGCACTTTTATTCCTTTGTTTTTGTCATATAATCACCTCTCATCCTTTTAAATAAATCTGGCAGATTGAAGCTGACAATAGTTACTCAATTTATCTAGGCAGTGGGAATATTGTGGGGCTCCTCAAACCCTTTACAGCCTGTGTGTCTTATAGCAGGCAAAATGGTGTGAGGCGCTGTCGGAATAACAGCATCTCTGCCCCATTTTCTGTGATTTGTGCCTCTTGGACATGGAGATATTTTTTCATAGAAATACTAAATTTCACCTTCAGAAGGTGTTCAGGAGTAGTCAGCATGGATTCACAACGGGGAAGTCATTTGACAAACCTGGTAGCCTTCTACAATGGGATAAGTAGCTGGATAGACAATGGGAGAGCTGTGGATGTTGTCTACCTTGACTTCAGCAAGGCTTTCAACACTGTCTCACATAACACCCTCATGGAGAAGCTCAGGAAGAGTGGGTTATATGAGTGGACAGTGAAGTGGATTGAGAACTGTCTGGATGGCAGAGCTCAGAGGGTTGTGGTATATGGGGCTGGAGGCCCGTGGCCAGTGGTATCCCCCAGCGGGTCAGTAGTGGGCCCAGTGCTGTTCAACTTGTTTAGCAATGACTTGGATCAGGTAACAGAGCACACCCTCAGCAAGTTTGTGGACAATACAAAACTGGGTGGAGTGGCTGGCACTCCTGAGAGCTGTGCTGCCATTCAGAGAGACCTGGACAGGATGGAGAGTTGAGCAGAGAGGAATCTCCTGAGGTTTAACAAGAACAAGTCATGCGCCTGGGAGGAATAACCCCAGGCACCAGTACAGGTTAGGGGTTGACCTGCTGGAAAGCAGCTCTGTGGAGAGGGATTTGGGAGTACTGGTTGACAACAAGTTAACCATGAGGTAGCAATGTGCCCTCGTGGCCAACAAGTCCAGTGGGATCCTGGCCTGCATCAGGAGTGTTGCCAGCAGGTCAAGAGAGGTGATCCTGCCCCTCTACTCAGCTCTAGTGAGGCCACCCCTGGAATATTGTGTGCAGTTCTGGGCTCCCCAGTATAACAGGGGTGTGGAACTTCTAGAGAGGGTCCAGACCCAAGTGACAAAGATGATTAAGGTACTAGAGCATCTATCTTATGAGGAAAGACTAAGCACCTGGGCCTGTTTAACCTAGAGAAGATAAGACTGAGAGGAGATCTGATCAATATTTTAAGTACCTGGGGGTAGAATGTAGGGAGGATGGGGCCAAGCTCTTCTCAGTGGTGGCCAGTGACAGGACAAGGGGTAATGGGTACAAATTGAAGCACAGGAAGTTTCATCTCCATATGAGGAAGAACTTCTTTACTGTGAGGGTGACAGAGCCCTGGAACGGGCTGCCCAGAGAGACTGTGGAGTCTCCTTCTCTGGTGATCTTCCAACCCGCCTGGATGCCACCCTGTGCCACGTGCTCTGGGTGTCCCTGCTGGAGCAGTTGGAGTTGGACCAGATGATCTCTAGAGGTCCCTTCCAATGTAATCCATTCTGTGATTCTGTGAAAACACAGGCAAAAATCCCAAATAACAATTTATCCTGTTATCAAGAAAGTATTGTCTACTTGGGCCTGAGCTTATCAGGTTTGTCTCACTTTTATTACCCAGTGTCTCCGTTCTCCTTTTAAAAGAATGCTTACATGTTCTTTTCATTCCAGGTGCTGGAGCATTCATAAGAACAGCAAAAAAGATAACATGTTGACAACACAAGAATGAACATAACATTCTCTGATATGATTCTCCTAGATTGAGATGAACCATAAATTGTGCTTTACCAGCTCCAGTTAAATTGAATTTCTTAGACAAGGCTGTGAAACCTTTGGTTCACAGAAAATCAGGAAGAAAATGTTTAATCACAGCTTGTCTGGTCTTAAGGTGGTAAGAGGCTTTTTCTTCAGCTGCTACAATTGCAGCTGGAGTGTCTTGCTGCTGCTGTTGACCCTGGCCAATGTTTTCTATGCTTCTCCTGAATCAGAGAGATGATGTTCTTTTTCTTATATCTGGTGGCATAGGAGAACTAGGACTCCTCTGTAGTCTTTTCTTGCTGAGATTTCTCGTAACATATAGTATTTCTCCTGAGGATATTTCTATAAGTTCATTTTTAGAATGCTTCCTTCCTTTCTTTTTTTTTTTTTCTGTCTTGTGTTTGAATGTATACAGGGAGCTGTAGAAGATTTTACTGAGGAGGCAGATGTTAGGACTTTGATGCTATTTGGAGCTGTAACTCTTATCTTATACAGCCACTTATTGCCTTATTTAGCAGCTGGAGAAGATTAAGGCATTTGTATGGTCTGGATGACTAAGATTGATAAGAATTCCTGTGCACATATTATTTTTTAGGCTTGCAATATAGAGTTTTGGTAAATATCTAATATTGTGCAAATTGTAGTCAAGATATTTTTCTCAAAATCTTTGACTTAACTCTTCTAAAATGAATATGAGGTAGACATGGTTCATTTGAATAATCTTTTTTTGTGTTTACTTTCTGAAAAAAAATAAAATGATGCTTTTTTAATATTTAAGTGTTATTAATTTTTGTGCATATTTTTCGAAACTGACGATGTCTAGGAAAACCATCGGTAGATTTTGCAGTCTGCCGTTTTTATATTGTAGGTGGAGTAACTGGTCTGGAATCTTTCATTTCGGGTGTCTGTCTTTTTGCGCACTCTAACTTGCCACATTAGCAACAGTAGCTACTGGAGGTCCTCAGTCCGGAGCCCTTAATTTTAATGAGTGTTTTTTTCCAGAAGCATCCTTGACCATGACGTTTGCTCTGCCTTTGGCCCCAGGTTCTAAAATCTCTGAACTTTTTCAGAATGTTTCAAAGCAAAGATTCTTTTTCATGCCTGTGATGTGAAAGTGGGAACATTTCTCATTCTGATTCTTTGCTGATTCAGTCTTGGTTGGTAACTGTAATGATGCTGCCAGCTGTATATTGATTATGTATATAATTATTACCAGAAATGCCTTCATATGGTAATAAGTAAAATGCAGCGTACACATCAAGATAAAGTAATGGCATAATAGAGTGTTTAGTTAAAAGTAGGTTTATGTCTCAAATAATTGACAAAAATCACCAATATTCTTAAGCTACATTTGCAATTTAGATGCAGTGATAGTTTCATTTTGGGGTATGACCTTCTTGGCATGTTTCCCTGAAGCAAAATCAAAACACATAAAGAAGGGAGAGGTGGGGGGAACGTAACTAATTACAGTTTCTTCCTCCCAGCTTTCAGATTCTCTGAGGCACCTTTATGACCAATCACAGTATCTCCTCATTTCAGAGTTAATGAGGCAAAAAGATGAAAGTTGCTTCAGTTTTTATTCTTCTATTTCCACTGTCATGGCTATTCTTCAAGTCTTCTAAACAACTGAATTAAACAAAACATATATTTAGCTGCTGAAGCTGCAAAGCAATAGTCGTATAAAGCTGATTGCATTTGTATTAATGGCAGACCATAATATATTTTTTCTATCTGTGAATTACCTGGGAGAGGGCTGCAATAAGAAGGGCAATGAAAAAAATGGATTGCAGACAGAGCCTGGTCCCCTGAAACTTGCAGATTAGCTCCTGCGAAACAAGTACATATATATATATATAATATACTATATTTATAGTATAAATATATACTAGTATGTAAATATGTAAATATATACATAAAATGTAAGTAATATATAAATAATTTGTAAATATATATATATAGACACACAAAGACATCTATATATGTATTATATATGTATGTATATATGTGTGTACTCTAACAAGAGATTTCTTAGACAACACTCCTGCTTTGAGAAAAGGAAATAAAGTGAAAGATTTAGAAGCCATATTACTCCTTTATCCATAGCTATTGGAAAATATCCTTAGAGGTAGTTCTAAGACAAAATACATGCAGGATATTAGTAGAGAATGTATTTAGCTTTACAGAAACGTACCAGTCAGTGACCTCTGAAACAGATATGTTGTATAGAATAATAGACACTAGAATAAAGAGAAAATCGTTGTAAGTATCAGAAGGAAAACATGTTGAGTGGAGTAGGAAGAGGATATTTCTTCCTGATTTATCCTTTTTACTTTATGTTAAAGACAAAATATTTGTTGTGACTGATATCTGCCCTGGATATCACTATCGTTCTACTTTAGATGTTTTCTCTCTGGTGAGTGTTTTATCCATCCACATTTATTCAGAGTGAAAGTATCAGTATCAATAGTCTATTTTTATCTAATCTCTGATCTTCAACATTTTCTGCAGCCCACACACATGACTGCTTTTTGAATATGCATAAACCTCGAAACATAAGATTTCAATGAGGATCACTAACATGACTAAACTAAGCATGTGTTACATGCATACATTTGGGAAACTTAGACCATCCTTTGCAGGAAAGCTGAATGAGAAAGATATTTTTTATTTCAAGAGCTCAAATTCAGCAGAGGAGTTTTGGGGTGCGAAAGTAGGTGCACGCGCACGCATGCACACACACACACACACAAATCCCTAATACCTATTTCTTCAAGTCACTTTGTTAATTTGACATTCCAGTATTATCAGTCCTATTAAATTGGTTGCAGTTGAATATTGTATAGTCTTTCTGGAGTGATTTTTTTCTCATATGTATAACCAACCTAGCACATTGTCTGACTTCAAAGAAATTTTCTTGAGCTTTTTTTTTGAACTTCTTTCTCTTTACTTTTTGTGATTCTCAAAATAATCATAAAATAAGAATTATGAAGGCAAGAACTATGCCTTTTGTAGGATTAAGAGGTGTTTGCTTATGTGCATGAACATGTGCCCTGGCTCCAGTTGAGTAAAAAAATAAGTGTCTCACGGGACAGCAAACATATGATGATATGTTTTTCCTGTCCGCTTTAAAGAAATGTAATAAGTCAATTTGCATTTTGAAATCTATTCAGAGCAACTATGGATCATTAAGTTCTTCTGAATTCCACCTCATGGAGCGTGTAGAGGAGTCCTCTGCAATATCATATGGTGACACTTTCATTATCTGAAACTATTTTTGTATGCAGGCTAAACCATTTCCTGTAATATTACTGTCTCAGTGTGCACTGTGTACATGGAAGACTGATTCACATTGTTATTCTTGGGCCTTTATGATTTAGTAGGGATTGCTGAAGTCACATGTGTGCACTCTGGATCATAGTGGCTATATCACTGCTTTCATACTACTAAGTATAGGACTATGTAAGGATAATTAGGTAAAAATTTCTTTATTCAATAACTTTCTGTATATTGATGAGAAGATTGTAGCATGGTGAATAGGTTTTTAAAAAATCCCCCAAACTAAAACAATGCAAAAAAAAGACAAAAAAAAAGTAAAACCGAAAACTTTAACTTTGTTAAAGTAAGTGACTTAGATGAGGATTTAAATTAACTCCAATTTTCACCATCCAGTTTAAGATTTTTAGAATGTAGAGCAAAATCTTTTTATATCCATTCTTATTTCCTCTCAATGTCACTAGCAGAAAAAGAAGAGTGCACAGTCTTCAGCAAATTGATATTGTAGATAAAAAACAATCATTTTTTTTCTAGAACTAAGCTCCTGGACCTAGTCCTGTCTGTGACACAGGACAAAAAACATACCTACCAGGTATTGTACAGGTACAGCAAAGAGCATCTCAAGGATCTATTGCTATGGTAAAGAGAGGAATTCTGGATTCAGAGGGACTGTTAAATCAAAAACTAAAATGTATTTGTGGGATTTTTAATTTATTTTTATTTTTGCTCATTTCCTACAAAGAAACATTGTCATCAACATGTTTTTATTGACTCAAAGTATTAAAAGCACAGTAGTAGTAGTAGAAGTAAAATTTAAATGGTGATCATACTTGTTATTCCTTGGAATGCCTTGGAAAATGGACCTGCAATTTGTAAGACATAATACCAGCACTTTTAAAAGATAAGTAACTGAAAAGAATGCTCCTTTTTTTCCTGCTTCCTTTCTCACTGTTGTATTAAAATTGATTCCCTTTAAAGGAGTTCTTCCTCAAACTTATATCTCCCTTGCATTCAGTCCCTCTCTTGTTTGATTTTTCAACTCATTGGCTAGCTTTTTTTAACCATGCATATTGATGACTGAATTAATCACTTTTTTTTTTTTGTCACATGAACTTGAGTTTTGCATTTGTTACTAATTAGAGATCAAATGAATCCCATTAAAAGGTTCTTGTAATCTTCCTCTACAAAGAGAAAGCACCAGGAATTTCTCATCTGAGAAAAACCTTACAGCTGTCAGCACCTAATGGGTTTGTCAATATCATGAGGAGTAAATAATAAACATAGAAAATTACTTGACATGAACTTTTGTGAGGATCTAAAAGGAGCTTCAGAACACAAATCGATATATTTCCAAGAGAGTGACTGTTTGCTGAAATCACTGAAAATGTTGCTGACAAAACAGCAACATTTTCCTATTCAATTAGCTCAGATCACTTTCCAAAATGTGAAATAAGTAAATGACAGCTGATACACAATAGTAAACAAATACTCATTCTTGGAGTCCCTGTCAGTGATCTCGTTTTGATGTATTTCAGTAAAGCGTGTTTTCTTTTGCTTCTCTTGCTCAGTGAAGAGTCATTTTCTCTTGCTTAGGTAGTGAAGAATATACTATAAACTAACTATATATTAAAATAATTTTTATTTTCTTATTCATTTTGATATAGAATTTTTGCATCTCAGTAACTTTTTATTACTAATTTCTCCAGAAATTACCTCTTCTTCTATTTGATATTATCTTTCCTATTTTACTCAACGATTTGCACATATTAGAGTTTGGTATAGAAAATGAATGCTTATTGAAACCTACCTCCCTGGTAGTAGCAGGATTTGGAAAAACTAAAAGGCTATTTCAGCTACTTTCTACAGTTGATAACATATACCTAGAAAACTGGAAGCAGTATATCCTTGCAGAGGGTCTATGAGAAGCTGTTCCAGTTTTAGCACTGCTAACCAGCTTTTGGCCAAATCTGGCTCACTTCTGTAGTGATACTGCAGATATACTTTTTTTTTTTTTTTAATACATTTTCCCCTCTTCTCCTTGATCAATAAAACAAATGATTTCAGACTTGGTTTATGGAATATGGAATATCAGTCAGAATGTGGAATATCCATACAGTTTTATATGAGTTGCTTTGAAGATTTAAAGTGTTATGTAATTGGTAAAACTATAATTATTAAGATGAAACAGGCTTTAAAGGAAATCAACAGCAAAGAAAGATCAAAGAAAAAGTCTGGTGTCCTTTATACACTACAGGATCACTTAAATCTCATTTTAAGAGCTGTAAACATATAATATACACAATACATAAACATACATCTAATTAAAAAGAATGTGATTGCCTGTAAACAGCAGAAAAAAACAAGTCTGCTTTATTAGAAAAGTGTTTCAGCTCTTTATAAGTTGTTTACGAGTCTGCCAAAATTTAATTGTTTCGGGAGAAATGCTAAAGCTGAGTTCCTTCCTCAGGCTAGCTGTTTGGAAAGTTTCAGCAAAATGATCGAAACGTTTACCCTAATTAGTTTAAGGAAATCACATTATTTTTCATCTTAAAACCACAAACATTTTGTTCCATTTTAAAGAAACAGAGCTTTGTAGCCCAGGCTTGAAAATCAGGAGCAGTTTAGTTCAGGAGCAAAGGCTGAATTCTACAGACATTGTATTTAAGTTACCTCTGCAAACTGCAGTTTGTATGTGCCCAATCATGGCTTGTGTATTATGTAAAGCTCTTATAAAAATTCCATGCAAAGATAAGGCAAATAAATACCAAGATAACAGAAAATTAAATTTCCCTAGCAGCATTGAAGTGCAAAACAGGACGATCTTTGTTGCTAGAGTGTCTTTCAGTGGTGCTTGACTAACACACAAGAGAGAACAGCAGGTGACGGCAGACAAATGTAGAGGGGATGAGCTAGACATGAATATGCTGTTTGACCTATCTAAAGATTATTCAAATACTTACTATTAACATAAAAATTAGAAAAATGATATTGAAGATGGAAAAGTAATTCCAGAAATTTGCTGTTTAGTTCTTTTCAACCTTCACCCTAAATAAACATCCCAAAAGTAAATGCTAGGATAATGATGGGGTAAAAAATGTTTCTAAGAGAGATGGGAAAACTATTTAAAATTATTGAGGGGAATTATGTTAGTGATTTATTTTATTGTGTCTTGTAAAATTTCTATGAACCAAGACATAATTTAGTTGTGGGCTGTATTCAAAATTGGGCAAGAGTCCCAGGTTTTAGAGGTTTACTGTGATTGTTCAGTGCAGTCTTAACTGATGCCTCATGATGGGATTAAAGATATGGAAGAGAGCCTATGGTCAGAAGGCTATGAATAGTTTCAGTCATAACCCAATTAATATTTGCACTCTAGAAAATATATATATATATGTTAAGAACTCCATAGTTAACTGTATGCATTTTGTCACTAGTGAATCTTTTGTTGTGACACAGGGTTATAGATAGTCACTATATGTTTCTTATATCATGTTTATTTATATCCAAATCTTAATAAAGGGTAAACAGAACCTTGAAGTACTCAATAAAGGTTAAAATTTTGCTGCATATCTATACAAGTTCTCATCTTTGTATAGAAAATTTTAGCTCTGTTATCTGTTTAATATTACACCATGACAAACTATAGCAATGTTTTAACTTAACACAGAGAGGTTAGTGCTAGGAAACAACCCACAAGCCTTGGCTCTAGGCTAGTAGCAATGATCACTGCCTTGCTCGTAGTATTTACCTTGTCAGAGCTACATTTTGGAGTGGGAGGAAGACCGTAGCCTTTCAGCCCTTCAAAACCATTTTATCTGTAATAAATAAGCTAAAAAATAAGCTTTGACGTGTAAATAAGCTAAAAATAAATAAGCTAAAAATAAAAAAGCTAAAATAAGCTAAAAACAGACTAATTAGATATTTCAAGTAAGTTTTAAATATAAGTACAAGGGAATCATAGGTGTTCACTTCAGATGCACATAGACGTGAAGGAAGAAGTGGGGTCAAGTCCTTTTGAAACGGAAGATTTTAACATGAAGTTTTAAAATCTTCATGATTTTTTTTTCCACACTGATTAAACTTTCTAGAATGTTTTGTAAAACTTACTAAGTTCCTAAGCATGTAGAAACTATTAAACTTTTTTCCACTAAGGTGGCAAAAGACACCTTTAAACAAAACAAACAAACAAAATAATCCACCCACCTTGAAGGCATATGAACAGCAAAGATCAATCAGTTGTGTTACTGCATTGTACAAGCTGTTCTAGCGGTACTCACAAAATGGTAAGTGACTGTATTTGGTAACCCAGTGAATATGAAATGTATTTCCAAATAACATCACAGCTTTGAATTATTTATCTCAGTAACATGAAATATAGCAAAGGTAAACAAAATCTCAGTGATTTGAAATCCTCATCTCCTTGACTTCTTCAATAAATACACAAACATTCCAATCCACACATTCCTGTAAAAATCTCACTATAAGGAAGTCTTCTACTCTGTTGTTTTTTCTTGGGAAAGATGAAAGAGGGGGAAAAAATGCTTATAAATGTTCTATAGTGATAAGCGAACTGTGACAGTTTAGGTAATATTGTATAGAGACAGAGAGGTTGCTAGCAAAAAAAAAAAAAAAAAAAAAAGTGAATTCTTGAGAACTGGAAGAACATGGCAAACATTTCTGCATATAGTCCAATACTACAGAACTTTGTTGAGAAAATTACTGCTTATTGTCCCATCATTAGAACTGTGTCATTTTTTCTTTTTTAGAACGTTAAAAACGGAATTTGTCTACTTTTCTATATTTAAGATATTTCTGAAATATTAATAATAGCAGTGATAGTCAGAATTACAGCTTTCACTGGATTTCGCTGGAATTTTTATCAGGATCCAAATTGAAGATCCTATTAATTGTTTCAAATTTTTGATAAAATAATTTAGGATAGCCATAGTGATCAATTGAATAGCCACTTACATGGATATATGTTTGGAAAAAGCCAGTTAATAAAAATAGTTTAAATCCTGTCTTAAAATGGGGTAAGAAATTCAAATTAATGAGGTTTTGCTACTTAGCTTTGCCATTTTTCATTTTACTCAACTCAATATCCATAATATACATTTACTTGTCAGTGCTTAATTGGATCCTATTAAATACAATAAATACCATTATGGGTCAGCAATTAGTAAGTGCCATAAACAAAAGCAAACAGTGACTGACTTAACAATATTCTCTTCTCTTTTACTGTCTTTGATAGTTTTCATATTTTTCTATCCCGTAAATTTCTGTAGGACATTTCAAGGATATCTGTTCAGTTTTTGCATAAAATTCCAGTGGTCCCATATTCATTTAACATGCATGATATTCTAGAAAATAGATTTTAAAGCTGTTATGAGAAGAACTAGATATAGCGGATCAAATTTATACTCATGTAAAAATAATAGATATATGGTACACAGGTGCATTATTTCAGTCCTTTTAAGTAGAAGCTTATGATAAGCTATTTTAAATATTCATGCTACTTTGCATGGAAATTGTATTTGCCGTGTAGCATCATGGGAACAATCTCAGGAAATTGTTTTGCCAAAAAGTGGATTATATATTTGTGACCCATGAATTCCCTCAAGCTCCGGTTAATAATGACATTCCATTGACTGCCCTGAAACTGTTCGTGCTTATATTTAGATATACTCTGTGAGATCACACATGCTTACATTTACAAGCACATAAGCTTGGCCTAAGCCAAGTAGGAAGGACAGAGGACAGATGATGGGCTTGTAAGTGAGAATGATCTGTGAGCAGTAGAGCAGAAGGACACACAGTAACTTCATTGGATTGCTTGGATTAGGCTTCATCAAGCTGTAAGGACAAGGGGAACCTTAATGTGAAAATTTATTGTTGAAATTTTTTTTTTAAATCAGTAAATTCAGACTTTTTACCTAAAAATATTGTAGCTAAAAATACTGCTGATACATTTTTCTAGTTTTTTAAACTAGGAAAAGCTATTCCCTCACAAGCAACTGTACCAAAGTCATGACTCCTAAACTAACATGTTCTATGTTGTGACTACAATGTACCCTCAGCCAATTTATTACAAAGCAATATTTAATGTCTTTCTTTTATTCCCTAGATAAGCTTAATTCTGTCTTCAGAGGCAAATCTACTCTAGCACAGTGCAGAGTAGAGCAAGAGAAAAGCAAGAGAATTTTTGACATGTCTTGGGTATTCATAATTGATGATGTCTTAAATAGATTCCCATAAAACAGCTATAAATGTAGTCTATTTTTCTAAACTGTAGAGGAAATGTGATTGATCATTACAATGGCAGTCTCTCTTTTAACAGCAATCAAAGTTTTCACTAACTTTCTGTTCACCATTTGCATCTTACTGCACCATTACAAGTATGTATGATTTATAACGTACTTTGTCCCAATCAAATATTAAAAAGGTCCTGAAAAATGCAGTAATGACGTAGACTTCCTTAAATCAAAAAGGTAAGTCAATAGCCATCATGAATTACTGACAACAGAACATTTTCTATGCTTTTAGTTTGAAGATCCCTTCGATAATATTGAATGTTCCTTTATTCATTACTTTCTGACTATCAGTCTGCAAGATACTCTCAGTTATATTGAGTATTTTCATTGATGGATGTTGCTTTTCTGCCATTGTACTGATACCTGAAACCTGAAAGAAACCTCTGGCGGATGGTTTCAGCTTTCCCAAAGGGATTATCACACTGTTTATAGTGATGCTAAAGTTACATTTGAAAGTAGTTGCTATGCATGCAAACCAGCAATTTCATAACATACCCACTTCAGCTCAAATGTTCCCATCTAACAAAGGATGGTGAAAGTGCTTTGTGTAAGCAATTTGACTTTCCTAAGGCATTATTTTTATTGAAGTGTGGCTGTCCTGATCTCTGAGGAAGTGCACTTGTAAGGAAATCTACCAATTTGAAAAATTACATGGCAGTATCATCTGGATCTAAGATCATTAGCTTTGAGAGTGCTAAGTTGTAGCAAAACATATAAAAAGGTAGAATCCAGGATTTCGCTAAGTTTAATCAGAGCCGCTGAAGAGTTAGAGTGGCAGAAAACTTCTGGAACTGTTCCGTAGATCATAGCAGTTAGTTAAAGAGGAGATTCTAAAAGGAAAGCAAATGTAATATCTTGCCAGACTAATCATTTGATCCATTCACGCATGGAATTACTGTTAAAGTCAAAAGCAATCTTCCTGAATTGATCTACTAACGGCTTGTGGGTTTGAATCATTAGTAGTTATAAATCAATACATATTTTTCTTGAAAGTGTAGCTGACAAAGAGCTGTATATTGAAGCTACGTGGTGTTTGTCACTTCTTTCACAAATAATGCCATGAAAATTAAGTAACTATAAAAGTATTTGAAACATGAAAAGAGAAGTTAGAATCTGCCATTCTTCAGTAGAAACTTGGGTAATACTTATATAAAACAGCCTACCCACATTGGTGCATTTATTCAGCGTACATAGTTCAATACCTATGCAATTATTATTTATAAATAATACAAATATATTTACATATAAGCATGTAAATAATTCATATTACTTATACCTACACAATGAAATATATTCCAGAAATGAATTCGAGTAGGCTATAACTGCATTATTTATCCGCCAAATGTCAGGGCCCTAAGTGCATCTTACTATCACCCTGGGAGTCTGGCTGCTTGGTTTTAAGGCCAACCTTGACAGAGCAGCTCCTTTGGAGCTATCCAAGACGCCTTGTCATGGCTTCGAACTCTCCTGCGGATCAGGAGCCTGTTGGCTGACTCTGGATCCTGCTTGGCTCGTCTGGCTCAGGTATTTTGGGGCTGCACTCTTGCTGGAAAGCCCAGTGCCCTGGTTATCACCCTCAGCAGCCAGCTTACCCTCCCTTACATTGCAGCTTGGCTTTGGTGCTCCCAAATGGATGCCAAGTCGCACATGGTATCATGAAAATTTAAGCTCCTGAGTAGAGGGCAACTGAAGCAATTGTATATGCACACAGGCACAAGCATGCACACACACAAAAACAACAAAAAAAAGTTTTTTTTTTTAAAGAAAGTCAGTATTTGCTTCTTCTCAGATTACAAAAGCAAAAAATAGAGGGCATGTCACATTAAGCCTTTGATATTTGTAATGTATGAACACCTGTGTGATACATATACCATAGAGTCATTCTGAAACAATATAAAACATGTAAAAAAAGATGTTGCTAAAGGAAAAAAAGTGTAAGCACAGAAAAGTAGATTTTTTTCAATACCCACTGCAGAATTAGGAATATAATTCAGATTTCACGAGTATCAGTGCACAGCCCAGCGCACCTAGCACTGTAGTCTTCTATTCCTGGTCATGATGTGCTTATTGCTCAGTTACATGAGCAGAATAATACCTTCCAGGGGTTGGGAGAAATAGCTAAAAATGTGAGGAATAAAGCAAGAGCAGAGAGAAGCTATGAATTCCAGCTAACATGGCTTCACTGCTAAAGTACAGCCAGCTGGAGATAAGAAAAACCATGCTGAAGACAGGGATGAGACAGTGATTGATATCCCTGTACGAGAGATGGATGAGATCAGCCTGACAGTTTCTGGCACAAATTGCATTTCCTGCTGTTCAGGCAACTTAATTTCATTTATGTTCATTTACGCCAGCTGGGTGTTTCTTACTCTTTTCTCCCTTCCCTCCCCTTCTCCTGTCCCCCTTCCATGAGCTGCTGTTTCACTTTTTTTTTTTTTTTTTCCTAAATAACATCTTTACCTTTGGAAAAATACAAGGTAATTAAAAGACAGTTATTCACTTAATCCATCTGTCTGACTTTTTAGTTTTGTCTTTTGTGTGCTCGGTAAAGGACAGCTTTATGCATTATTATCATGCTAACTGGAGACATACAATCTAGCATCATAGAAAAAAAAGCCAATGTCAGTTTATTGACATTGACCTTTGAAATACTTGTCTGTGGTCCTGTTAGCTCTCTGTTTTTCTTCAGTTTTCAAGGTCTGCATTCCCTGGACTCTGATGTTATATAAGCAGATAGCACTGAGATTGCTACCCGCTGTAAGCAACAAATATGCCATCGTTTGAATTAGGATTTAGAATATCATTTAAATCCTGGAAATAAATTGATTACTTAGCATACTTTTGGCAAGGGCATTAAGAGGTTTCAAACTACTGTTTTCTGTAATTTGTATTTCTGTATTTTTGCTGGAATACCAGCACAGAAACAGAATGAAAAGAAATTAGAATAAAAGGGGGCATATACAGATGGGGCAGCAATGAGATTTTTTTTCTTTCTTCATTTCTTCTTTTAGTCTTTCTGTCTTTTGTGAGAATCCATGTTAGAGTTATACACTTGCAACATGCTGATAACCCTGTGAACTCTTAGCCATCCTGGTATGCCTTCTTAAATGTCACTGGTCCTAAAGCTGAGTTGGTCTTCAGCTGACACTCAGATAAAATGCAGAACACAAGTGCTGAAAGTATTTTACAGTCATAACAGCTTAAAAAGGAAAAGAAGAGAAACACACACACACACAAGAGCAAGGAAGAAATTAATGTTTTCCTACATTTCTCAAATATACAATTTTTTTTCCATACAATTCATTGCATACTGAACACATGCACATACCTGTGAATTTATGTAAGCATATGCTTATGCCACTGTTACAAAGATTGCTGATCAAACTGTTACATATGTCTTCCTTATATGTCCCTTGAGTAAATGGGATTCAGAATTATATTCATTTTGCATTGGAGAGGGAGGAATAAATGTCTATGAAGGATGGCTTAGACAGCTTTAGCTTCTCTTAGGTTTGGAGAATAGATGGATGACTGGAGGTACCTTCCAGATTGCCTTGCTATGGTAAACTAGGTGTATGAAAACTGGTAACTTATTTTGAAAGTGTACCAGAGAAGTTTGCATCTGCAAAAGATTATCTTCCCTTCTTTGTGGAGAGCTCTTTACTTTTGTAGGGCCAGTAGACACAAAATGGGGTCTACAAACACCAAAAGAATCACAAATGCATGAAAATTTTGGCAAAGGAGAGGAGTGAAGCAGAATCGGAAATGAGTGAATGCTTCCATTCTTTTTATTTTTCAGTCAGCACAGAGGCTTAATCCAATGCCATGGCTTACTAAACTGTTATTACCTGAAATTATAGAAGAATTAGGGAAGAATGGTGACCAAATAGCAACTCTGATCCATAATGGCAAGTGCACATGATGGGCACTCACCCTTCTTTCATTCCTTCTGAATCTGCTACATCCTTTTCCTGTCTTCACTTACTGCTAGAGAGGCTTTGGAAACAAAATAAGCTACTGCTACGGGAAGGTTTGATACAAGTGTAAAATTTGATGGACTCAAAAGCTTAAAATTCTCACTGCAAAACATTTTGGGGTTATTGGACAAATGCGTAATGAGGTAATACAAGAATTCCTACTCCTTTCTTGAAGATCAGTATATAACACATGATTCAATAGGCTAGGTCTTTATTGTATTATGAAACTGAGAGACATATTAGTTTTCCAGCACACATTAAACTCAGTGTAGGATGTTCACATTATGAAATTGCCTGTCTGAAAAAGCATTTCAATACCAAAGTTATGGTGTCAGCTTTGATGGCTGCCTACAGACATTCCAAAATATGCTGCTTCCCACTTCAATCCCTACTATCCCAGATTTCTTTTAAAATTACTAATAGGTTGCTTGCTGATTTTTAAGTAAAGAAAAGTAGGTTCTTCCGCTTTCCTTATCTTTGAACTGTAGGAAGATATTGAAATCCTTGCCAGAGTGGAAGCAATTACTAAAGATTTCAGCAAGTGTGCACTTATGAGTAGTGTATAAGATATTAATTTTCAAGGAACACAGATTTATATATCCCATAGGGTACAATAAATCAATAATAACTTTTAAAAAGCTTGACTCGTCTAGTTGAGAGTTGAAGCTTGTTAGCTGATAAGGCCAAAAACTGATGCTTGTTGGACTCCCTATTTTTGTGAGGTGACCCAGTTCATTGTTCCAGAATAATAAGTTACATGGGAGATGAAGTTTGAGATCTTATTTTTCAGAAATAACTGAAAGTTAAAATACTCCTTGGCTGCTCATGAAGAGAAAATCTTCACATG
Source organism: Tinamus guttatus (assembly GCF_000705375.1). The sequence goes on along the minus strand of NW_010585603.1, from coordinate 174,515 downwards.
TCAGCAATAACATATCAAAATATGATATGTTATGTTACATATCAAATATATGTTACAGACAATAACAAGTTAGTTTGAAAAATAAATGATTAAAGTTCCAAAAAGCGAGAACAATACATAATGCAATGAAACATAATGAAACATAATGCACCGGAATAAGAAAATGTTTCAAGATTTTTTTTTTAAAGCAGGTCTGATATATTTCAGTAAAGTGCATGTTATGGTGCTATATGTAAATTGCATAATAAGAATTATAATAATATCTTCACTGCCAAACACACTATTGCATTAACTAAAGCCTGCAAGTAGAATACCTTGTTACAGGGAGGTATTACATAAGACAATCCATTTTATCCTCATCCTATTTGAACCTATTAGAATACTAGAAATCAGGTGCAATAAAACTGTCCAACTGATCTTTACTCAAGGTTTGTTTTAGTTACCAATTTAAAAAACAGAATCTTGATCTAATAAATATATGGATAGAATACTGTTGGTGGTGGTGATGGTGGGGTTTTTGTTTGTTTGTTTGTTTTTAATTGTACCCCTCATGAGCCTAAGATAAATAAAATAAAGAAAATAGATTTAGACCAGTGTGAGTCTTGGTAATATTTTTATTTTTAATCAGTCTGTGTGAATAAGGTAGACTCTAAAAAAAAATTACACTGTAAATGAATTGAGCCCTATGTTTTGATGTCCTTGTTCACATTTATAATTTTATTAGGGAATAACTAAGCATTTGCTCCTCAGGGGGAAAAAAGAAAAACAACAACAACAACAATAACAAAGATTGACAGGTGAATTTTTGTTTTCCATGACAAGAGCACCACTGATTATGCCTCAGCTGAATGAGAAATGGGGAAGGATTTCTGCTGGCCTAATCTTTCCAAAGCTTAACTTTTGGGATAGCAAGTGGGACAGATTATCGACTGCTTCATCTGCTACATTTCAGTTGAGAATTTGAACTGTATGTTTTGTCATGCTTGCTTTATATTATGTTCTTCACAAATAATTACATCTACTGAACTCAGCATGTAATTTTATAAAGATGTACACTTGCCTGAACTGTCTATAGGTCCAGGATCTAAAGTAATGATAATAATAGCTCTAGTATGTCAAAACTTTTACCACTCCTGTTTCATCTGATATTCCAGTAGGCTGAAAGAAGGAACAATTGCCAACATTTCTGTGAAACTTTTCCTCCAACATGTGGTACTGTAAGTTAAAAGACATGACATTCATATGAGTGCACTTGCCAAAAACTCAGTTTTTCACTCCAAAGATTTCTGAAATATGATATCAGTAAGATTCATTTGATGATGCATCTCAATTATAGTTCTGGAACATATTTAATGTCTAAAACTAAAATATCTTTCTGGCAAAATTGCTCTTTCTGGTATCTACCATTGTACTAGAAACAGTCTGAACTGTTTTCTAAAGCTGCAAACATACAATCATTCATATAATTGGCCAAGAAAATTTTGAGAATATTTTCACAGCTGTTTTCCTACAAGAGATTGTCTACTAAGACAAATGTGTAAAACCAGAATAAAGGAAAATCTTTTCTAGATATCAAGAGAAAATTGCTGAAATGATAGCATAAAAAGTTATACAATTTGTTCCGTATTCTGCCAGCTTTTGTATTAAGAGGGATGAGCTAGAATTTAATCAAATATTAATAATCAGAAAGTAAAAATTAATCGGGCTTTAAAAACCTCAAGCAAATTTTACTACATCCAGTGTGTTTTACACAGTCAGTACAGTCTCAAAGAACTGTTCTTTACAGTCTCAAAGAACCATTACTGCTTATACAGTTTATAACGATTACTCCTTATACAACTAAAAGAAGATTGGGTAGCCTTTTTTTTTTTTTTTTTGCAAATGGCAGTTTAAAATGGTAATTTAAGAAAAATGATGATTTTTCTCTTTTTTAGAAAAATGATAGTTTTTTCATCTGCTTAATTTCTCTATATGAATTTAAAGGGCATTATCTGTTTATTAATGATTTTAAAGTGTGAACAGTACAAGGAAGAGAAAATACCAACTATTTTGAAGAAAAAGGAAGAAAATCTAAGATTGTACTAACATTATTATCCCCAAAGATGCAGAAGGTATCTGAACACTAAACTGAGACAGAAAATAGGGAGAAATACAAATATTTAAGATTATTAGAAACATTTAGATATGTTCAAAGAGAGGCTGATCTTTTCGCCAGAACTGCATAGTGAAAACTCTGTGTCTTGTCACCAGAGCTTCTTATAGTTGAAGGGAACTTGGAGACTGATGGATATGGAAAACAAATCTTTCCTTTCCATCCAATTATTCACAATATGGGATTGTGTACAAATTGAACTAAGTAGCATAGGCCATTACAGTGTCATTGTGGCATTGCATTTCTGGATCACTAGAACGAAAAACTTTAGATGCTACAGTTTACACCTACTTGCTTATTATAGTCTTCAGAAAAATAGAAGAATTTATCTAGGATAACAAATGCATAACCAAAATTAAAGAAAACAATGTATTTGATCATCTGCAGAACTGCTCTCGCAGTATGTTTATAATTCTCCGTACCACAGAAATTTAGCTCATATACCAATACTTGCTCAGCACCAGAAACTAGAATAGGCAGCTGTAATAGTGGGGAATAGCTTTAAGGGAAAGAATTTTAACATTAAGCTAAATCCTGCCTTGGTTCATATGAGGCCTGGAAGCTACATTCACCCAGGTAAATGTGCCCACGACCATTCCTTTGCACGGAGGACAAGTGACGAAAGCCAGCATGCATCCATGCTCTTAATTCCCCATGGAAAATGGGCAGCCCCATGCAAGCTGCCTGGTGGGAGGCAGCTGAGCCATGCTGGCCCCTGAGGCACTGGGTCATGAGAAACACTGCTGGCATACTGCTGTGGCACCAAAAGACACAAAGAAGGGCCAGCGCTCTACTTCACCCATCGATGCAGATATCCAAGTGCTTCTGCTCTGCCACCTCTTCTTTCAGCTGTTACTGAGGAGGACAGAGGAAATACAGCAGATTTCAGAAACTGGTGAAAAAAAACAGAGTTAAGTTCACTCTGCACATTTGTTTATCTACACTTCAGGTCACAACAAGAGGAAACGGATGATACTCAGATAACCCAAATTCATCTACAATATTTTTGCCCAAGAAAGTCAAGAAAAAAAATTGTCTTTTTTTTTTTTTTTGTAAATATATTCAGTCTACTTAGGCTGTAAATTCTTTGGGAAGGGATTTTTCCTTACTATACATTTAATGAAGTGACTTGCACTGCAATGTTATTGACAGTGGCCTTCCACCTAAATGGGAATCTGACCATCATTGCATAGCAAAAACTTGCCATATTTTGCTGGAGATTTTAGTGTCCTTTTATAGTACTTGACCTTTCAAAGCACTTAAGCAAGGACATAAACTTAAGAAAAATAAATATTCCCATTTTAATTTGAATGAGTGCCTTTCTGGATGGGGGCCCAGAAAGCACAAGCATAGAAGGACAGAGTGAAGTTTGCGGATAGATTCTTATATTTACACAAGAAGATCAGAGTTTTAGCAAGCTTTTAATGTGTTTTCCTTCTAAGTTATAAATTTTGCAGTATAATAAGGGCTTGTTCCTGCTAGACAGGAAACAAATGAATAAATAACTTAGATAATTTTCTAAAGTTTTGAGCACTCATGTAGCATACATTTTCTAATTGTAATAATTGTATCTCCTTTTAAGTCATTTGTCAAGTATTCCTGCAAGATTTAAAGGAGAGAAAACAAAGTTTGAGTTTTTCAGCAATGAAGGCTTTTATTAAATTTCTACCCTCACAATCATTGTAAAAAGACAATTCTATTTTATTTTTAGTACAAAGTAGAAATGTGGAAAGTAAGTTTTCTGCCTTAGCAAAGAGATTACCAGTAATGAAATTACTGTCTTCTTGCAAGTACCAATTTGCTGTTTAGTAATGTATTAACACATTGTTTCAGTCATACACATTTCACATTTCACATTTCAGTGTACCATACCAGAAGGGAACAGATAATATTGTCAGTTGAATTTCCATCTACGAAGAATCCCTTCCCCTTTTGTGTTTCTCCCAAACCTTCCCAGATGGTAGTATGCTTCTCCTGGATGTAAAAGGATTGGTTAAGGGTGAGGATGCCATGCTCTCCTTCTCAAAGCCCTCTATTTTTAAGGGTAGCAAAGAGGCCTTGAGAGACCTTCTAATGAAAAATGCAATTGTTCAGGGTCTCTCGCATGTACCTGGGAAAAGTGCATATAGCACGGGTCCTCTCTTGGGCTCTGTCACATCTTTCTTACATTTGAATTTTGACTCTGTGGGTAAAGGAAGGTCTCAGCAAGATGTGGAAGATGATATGCATCAATGGAACCAACTCAGATCCTTTAAATTCTCTTCACACTCTCATGTCATGGCTGAAAGAAAGTATATATTAGTAGAGTGTCAGAGATAGTCATTGGCACTGCCTCTCTAAGGCAGAGGCATCAAGTAGGACATTCACATTCTCCATATCCCAGGATGAACCTCTATGCCTAGGACATGATCTGAATTGAGAAGAGAAGCTCTTGGCTTCTGTGACAACAAAAACAGAGCAATAAGTACAAGAAAGGAAATATACTGTATAAGATATATCTAGAAGCTCTACGAATAGAAAAATGTTCCATTATATTGGATCATCACAAGGAAACGAAAACACCACTTTTGTTACTGCTCTCATCACATTTTGTGAATACCTTTACCACTGTTTTCTTCCAAACTGTTTCTTTTTTTTTTTTTCTTTCCTGGGTAGTTACCGGAGACATCAAATTCTTTGTTTCTTGATTCTGATGATATTTTCTGAGCCAGCACATAGCAAAAAAATTACAGACACCTTTAATACACATGCTTTTATTTTGTTAAAGTATGGCCAATTAATATTTAAGCACAGCACCTTTTGACATTAACCCAGCTCCAGTTGTAATCATTATGATCAGAAGTTTCCACATTGAGTTTCTGGAACATTAAGAGATAAATAGACAGGCCCCTCCCAAAATGGTGGAAGGTGTAATCTTACTTGTGACAGACTAAGCAGTTGTCCTAGGTTACAAAAGAAACAAAACAGAGAGGAGCGGAGGGCATGCAATTTCTTGTAGGATTCATGCTTGTCTGCTTGTAGAAAACTGCCTATTATATGTACGTCACGACTTTCACCATTCTCTGTTCTGTGTCATCCACATTAATCCCCTTACAATACTGACATGCCAGGGTATTTATTATCTTGAGCTCTGACAGCAAAGACAGCTCGGCCAGCTTCATCCCAATCCATATTTTATCCTACATTGCCAGTAAATTTGGCTTCAGACTCTGGATGAAATGAGATGCTAAGGCCCACAGAGGCTCTGAGATGGATTTTACAGAAAAAAAAATGTTCTGTTTGATTATAATTTTTCTGAGTTTCTGATGAAAAGCGGATCAGTATTGATCCCTTGACACGCAACCAGTTCGATTTGCAAGACTATTTTCATCCAGAAGAAAATTGTTTCTTTTCTTATTTTTAGCCTACCAACAGCTATGTATTTTATTTTGGTTAATACCTTCAGAGTGACAGAAATTTACAGAAATGCAGTTACTGAAGTTGCTGTGGTATGTGTTTCCAAAACAGGGAGTTACTAACCCTGGAATGTTCCAGTGTCTTTTATGAGCTGTCAGCTTCTTCAATAGTGTATATATTAGCTTAAGCTATTTCATTCAGGTTTGATGAAAGAGAACTTGGCATCTCCTCTAAATAATGTAGCTAGTGTATGAGAAAACAGGACAGTTCTGGGAGAGGAAGTGGAGAACGGCTGCACAATTAAATCGAACAAAACAAAGCCCCAATTTGTTTAAATAAAATGAATGTACACAGAGAGATTAACAGGTGCACAACTGGTCTAGGTTTAAAAATGCTAACTATGTTAAAATAATTGTGTCAGTAAACCAGCTCCTGGCCTTGGCAATACTCATGTAGTGAAAGCAGATTTCAAAAAGCATAGCCTTATTAGTAAATGTGGACAGATGGCTCCTCTATTTAGCATCAAGTTTCTTCCACCAATTCCCCAAGCAGCTGGATGAAACTGTGCCTTTCCCAAGACCTCCTTGGATAGTGCTAGCAGCAAAGCACTACCCATCAGTATCACAATCACAGTCCTGTCTTTAATATCATATTTTGAGCACATCCAGTGATCTGACCCGTCACAGGACAGCAGCCAAGTGGAAATGACAGTGAATGGCAATAACAGACCAAATATGATGGCTGCCAGGAGTGCAGAGACACCCAGGGACCTCAATCAACTGAACCACAAATCCATTAAATGATTTAATTTTGTGTATCCAACTGTGGGACAATGTTTACAGCAGGAAAGAGAGAACACACACACTAAATAAAAGCATGTGTATGAATAAACAATTTGAGAAATAGAAGTAGCCCATGAAGAAATTAACCTCACACGTTGTTTTGATTTTTTAGGTTTTTTTTTTTTTTTGGAAGGTGTTACTGAACTCACATGCACAGAGAAGACACTGTTATGCAATAACACCTTACACTTCAGAAAACATTTCACAAATGAAATTGCTTTTGACTGGTAATTCTGAAATTTCATCTTCTGTGAAAATAGGCTAGTCAACTTGATTTTTGTTCTAAGTCATTTTCCAATCACTTTTACTTTCTGGCTGGCACTGTAATGGTGGAAATGCAAAAAATAATTTGCTTAAACCAGAATTAAAATGTACTGCTTCAATCACATACTCATCGTTCTGAACTCAGTCTTGCCTCTCAAAATATTAAAAGCAAAACTAAAATTATAATTATGGTACAGTGCTATATGCTTTAGATACTGGAAAACTTGATTTTCCTCTTCATCTTCTGTATCAAAACCTGGTTTTGCTCATTTTATCCTAATTATTTCAAACACAGCTAATTCTAGTTAAGAAACAGATTAATAAATCCCAGGATATGTCTGTGCTTTCTGAGAATTTTCAGATATATATATATATA
>NW_010585603.1:155986-167463 GCF_000705375.1 Tinamus guttatus | reverse complement strand
TATATATATAAATAAAAGCATGTAATTATTTATAGAGAGGGAGCTGAGATGAAGACCTGTGGTGTACCTCCTTTTTCATGCCAATAATGAGTATGGATTTGATGGCCAATCAATCTGGACATTAACTGATTTCAAAGTAAGCTATTAAATATCAATGATTATTAGCCACTGTCTCATCAGCTACATAATCTGCTTGTAGCAGGAAAAAAAGAATTAATTCCATACACATTATAAAAAAGGGAAATGCTGTTTCTAAAATGCATTGTGTCTATTTGGAAAGGCTAGATGTGCCTAGCAAAAAACCAAATAAATAAATAAATAAGTCAGAATGATTATAATTTCTGGTTATAAGAAAACCCTGATCAAATACCCCTGCACAGCATAGATGCAATGCAACTGGTAGGACTCTATAGAGGAAAAGACACTCTTAGATAAAGACTGAACAAAGCCTTTGTAAGCTATGAAACTTTGCAGTCTATTATATGTGCTTGTGCTAATAAGCAGGTCCTTCCAGCATAAACCTTAACTCCATCAGATCATTGAGTCTTCTGAATAACAAAGGTATAGAATTTGCAGTTGTGTTTAATAAAGAATAGACTACTAGTAAGATTTTTCTTTCAGATTATTTCTTTCTGTAAAAGGGTTGTAATTTTTAGTAAGCAGATTAAAAATAAATATATATATCATTTTGATTTAACTTGATACAATTCTTAATTCTCAGAAGTGCTCTCAGACTTTCCTGCCTTTTGAAAAAAAAGTATAGCACTGTGCTATGTCAAATGGCATGCTTGTCTTTTCATAATATGCCACTAAATCTAAGCGTACATTCATAAAGATTTTAATACAGGCCAAAAATTCACATTCAACTCCAAACAGAGTTCAAGCATGTGCTACATAGATGCAAGTCTATGATCAGTTAGAGACTAGAGATGAGCCCCAGTATGTCCTTGGAAGGCTAAAAAATGGAGGATTAAATATAAAGCTGTTTGTAATTGTTGAACATTTATTCTATCATTTGGATGTAGCCACAAGCACATACGCTGTTTACAAGGTTTTTCATCTGCTGCCTGCTACAAGGCCAGTAATAGGCAAAGGCAGCAAAAACTCAAACAATTCTTATAGTATTGTGGGTATATTACAGAATCCTGTACCTTGAAATGAGGACATGCATCTCTCAGACAAGAAGCACACTGAATTTTAGCTCAACACATGGCCTGCATGTGACTTAGTATAAAGAAAAGCAAAAGAACTTAGAAAAAATGGAGGAATATTTCTCCTGTATCCTCATGCAGAGTAGCTGCCTAAGTGTCTCTCTAATTTGTACTCAGGAAGGTTCAGGTAAATACACTCAGAAAATCATTTATTTTCTCCTTGATGAAAGCTTTGCACAGTTCAAAAAGATATCTTTGTATTGCTCCGAAGGAAAAAAATATATATTTTACAAATGTAAACTGAGCCTTTTTTTTTCTTTCCTTCTCAAAATTCCTATGAGAGTTTGTTTGCTTTCCAAAGAAAATACAGAAATCTTTCTTATAAAAGTTAATGCCAGAGACAATAAAAATTGTTTAGTGTCATACTAAAGGAACTGCAGCTATGGGGGCGTTTCTTGCTTCTAGTACATATTGCAAATATTTCCCTATTTCAACAAATAGTATGGAGTGAATCATTAGATTGAGAAATATTTCTTTTTGCTTTTTAAAGAAAGACCAGATTTTCCTATGTGTGTTCCTGTGTGGAACTATAAATTAAGCCTTCTGAATGACCATTTACACTTTGATGCATACTAATCCACATATACATGTCAATTCTGAAATAATTAGCAGTAATTAGCTGTGTCCGTCAAAAATACTAGCAATCATTTAGAATATGTTATCTGTCAGTCAAATATATTTTATATAAATTCTGATAGCATTTCTGTCTCCAATTAATGGGACATCAGAGTCTCTCTACAGTTTTTGTTGATGTTTTTCTAACATATGTGAGGAAAGGACTGCATGCATATTTATGGAGTAGTATTTCCAACTGTGCTACTAGTATTACAGTGGGCTGAATTAAGAAAAATGTGTTATCCTTACATAGCTAAACTACTGTGATTCAATAACTACAATACTAGAACTTAAGCCAAAAATAGAGAAAATCATTTGGTTTTGGTGAATCACAAATCGTAGTCTTACTGGATCTGCAAATTAAAACTTTTGTTGATAGCTTAAATTTTAGTTCTAAGATGGAGTCATAGGTCAGTACAGGTACTTTTCCAACCTAGTAATGGTATCAACACCGGAATGACAATTCCATAGTTTCCATGCTGTAGCTAGAGAAAAAAAAGCCTAAGCACTTCTACATATGAACAACTACAACCCACTTTTTCATTGACAAATTCTAAGCAAGCAAATCCTTTTTTACAGAGCTGTAGCACGTCAGAAGAGCATGGGCTGCCACAGGAACATCCCTTGTAATATGGTCTGGCCCAATGAGAATCATCTACCTTTCCCTTTAGAGGCTGTTTGTCCAAAAGATGAGGCAAAAGAAGAAAAGAGAATAAGAAATAATTCTCGGGGCTGAAATTCATGTTGTAAAAAATATAGAGAGTGAGCTGAAGGTGGTTTCAGCTTTAAGAACATTGTTACTTGATGTCCTTAACTGCAAGCTTCCATGGAGCTAACCTCCTAAGAGAGCTTATGGCTTCCAAGAGCAAAACACAAAATAAATCCCAGAACGCTGCTCTAATGTCTTGTTATTTTAAAGGTGTTGTTTAAAGTGAACCTGTGGCCTTCTTTATAGATAAGAACATATTTCATGCTTCTAAACTAACAAGTAAGGTTTTTTTTTCCTATGGAAAGTTACATACTTTCATTTTTTCCATGTTTTGAATGAGAGCTCTGTGCAGTACAGACATCTCAAGCTGTCTGTCCCCTTGGACAGTTAACTGCATAGAAAAATTTGTGACACTGATTTCCAACATCACCCGTCTGCAATATAGAACCTTTTCCTAGCATACTGTCTGACTCTTGTTTTGTTACATTTTCTGTTATTTATTAAGAGTTTACATCTTCAAGCTAAAAATTATAATATGATAAGCAAAATTCAATGTAATTAGACTTCACTTTTTTAATAAGAAAAGTGAATCTCTAAGTAATTGCTTCTAGGTGTAATTAAGTGGTTAGATACATATGCCATCTGTATAGCATCAATGTGCTTTAGTGGAAATGACAGTTTTGAAGATTAGGCACTGCTTCTTAGTGTTGCTATTTAGTTAAAAAATAAGTTTCAATATTTTGTGAAACTGAAATGTTTGGCTTAAAAACATTTAAATGTTTGGCTTAAAAACAAAACAAAACAAAAAACAGACAAACAAAAGATAAACTCATTTTTTCACTTACTTTTCCTTACCTAGGAGAGGAGCTTAGATGAATCCACACATCAAAGTAGGGGGAAGGGAGCTGCCGTTGCATTCCTGAACTTGCACTGATCTTTCATTCTTCCGAGCTGCATCCCAGGGATCGCACCAAGGCACACTGCTAGGAAGAAACATTACTAATGTGGATTACCGTGGCCTGTTAGCCAGCAAGATAGGGCAGAGTGCAGGAAATGGTAACTAATGATAGCTGAGCATGTCCTCTCTCAGGGCAGCACATCATGGGTAGATGAGCTGGCCACCAGAAAAAGGACCTTTCTTCATCCTATAATGCCTCACTGAGGTAGGACTCCGGTTTTTCCTTCCCTGTGCATGAGAATTATGAAGGACATCATTAGCATTTTTTTCACTCCATTGCCACTCTCAGTTCCATATTTCTGCAGTACAGTTACATGTAAAAACATGTTCTCTATTATACACTATTTACATCTAAGGAATATGTTTATATTTATCATGATAATTTCAGATTATGTCTGATTAGGTCTATGTCTGGATCAAGACACAGATTGGGTATTGGGTATTGTGCAACTATATCCTGTTCGGATCTTGCTCGGATCATTTAATTATGGAAGTAAATAACCTCTGGAACTCCTCCGCACAAGTATCTAGCACCAAGTATCTTACGTGAAAATGGACAAAACAGATGACAGCTTTTACGTTACATTACAGATACGCTGTTAGGATACCTCTCTGACTTTGATTCACATTTTTCTAATACATATTACATTTTAACAGGTTTATCTTCAGATTATGGAACATTTTGGTTAAGTTCACGATAAAGTACCAAGGAAATCTAACTTTCCTTGAACTCTTCCTGGAAGCGTGTGTATGCTTAGTCATAAATTGTTGGCATTTTTCTTTTTCCACATGAAATTCTCTAACAATCCTAATTAGGGTTCCCCAGAGGTCAGAGAACATTAGCAGTTTAAGCACAGTCTGGCTTTTACAAGTGCCTTTTATAAATGTGCTGTTAATGCAGAACTTCAGTAAAATGCACCTGCCCTGGCTGATGTAGGATAATTAATAATAATAGCTATGCATTGATGACAGAACCAGGTTAATTGCATACTAATTTAAGGCTATAGTAAAGCAAATCATTACTTGCATTTGAAATAAGGGCTGGTGGCCACAGCAGTTCACAGAACTGTGCCATATCCTCTTGGCAAGATTTCAAGATGGGAATTAAATTGGTCTGAGATATGGACAGATGATCTAATCATCTGAGAAGCTTTGAGGAGATAGCTCTGCTGAGACAGTCACTGAGTCTTCATGAAGAGGGCTTTGGTATGAGCCAAAGTTAAGCTATGAGAGTGGCCAAGAGAGCTAAGTCAATCAAAAGATAATTAACAGATAGCACAGAGTAAGGGAACTATTCAGCATGAAAAATCACATCTTTAATTTAAGGCCAACATGAAAGGAGCCAGGAGGGAAGTCTGTTAGTTAGCTATTGCTGGGTACTTAGAAGGGAAGTTAAAAACTAGTCAGGCAAAGGATGACTAGCTGAAAACCTTGCTGACCAGCTAAGGACTATATGGGCACTCTGTTCTACTCACAAGACTAGTTTTATCCAGAGGGTTTGTTATTGTGCTGTAAGTGAGTACATAAAGAAAGTTATACAAGTTATTTCTGGAGATCTAGGACATCTGATATATTAAATGATTAAAAAGTTAAATGAACACTGAAAAATTTCTCATGTTAGTATGCTTCGGAAACAACAAACATACCTGGAAAGACTCTTGGCAGCCAGACACTAGTAAAGGCATAGGCCGATTGTAGGTTGCCAACCTGGATTTCTACTGTGCCTGATTCTCATTAGATTTTGGTCCTATCCAAATTATAGACATTCTTTCAATGAGAGTGAGCAAAAGAAAAATGAACTGGGAAAAAGAAAGCCTTGTGTTCATATGCAGTGGCCAGATTCAAATATGGCTGAAATGCAAAGGGTTGAGGTTAATATATAGAGAGATTTTTGGTTTTTTTGACAGAACAATGGAATACAACAATACAAAATTTGAAGCAATAAATAAAATGAAGCACTATACCATAAATATTTAAAAACAAAGTTATGATGTTTACTTTGTTCACTTTTAATATACAGGCTCTAACGATATGCCTCAAGAGCCAGATCCTTTTTCTTAAATCTTGTTGGGATGTGCAGTTGTTTAGACCACCACTTGTATTGAGAGGAGGACTGAGTATTCCCTCTAAAATAGCAGAAGATATCATAAGATTTGCCCTGGAATTCTTCACCCTGGAAAAGATATGCTTGAATATTAGTAGTAGATACAATAGGAATCAATGAGATTTAACTATAAATGGAAGCTTCTACTGAAGTTTAGATCAAACTTTAAAATTAAAAAAAAAATGCAATATGGATGTAACTACAACTGATAAAGCACATCATATAACGAAACTATAAGATTTTAATCTGTATACTAGATATTTACTTATGTGCATTTTAGTATTCGTTGTTTCATTAAGACAAATAATTTGTGCTATACTGGATTAGGCAAAATAACATCAGACTGATTATGAAGTTGTGCATATTCCACTTACTATATTTTGTAAGAAAAAAAAAATGTTTAGCTTTCCAAGTACCATCTGACTGAGCAAAATACTTAATCCAAGCCAAGTTCTGTGAGGATGCTCCATTAATCAGATTTTTATAGTCCAAACTAATATAAACTTTAAAGAAAATTCTATTTATACATAGCAATAAAGAAAGTAATAAAACAGACCAATAGCTGTAAATTGGAACTGTTAGTGTTTCAAACAATTTACCCATATAAAATTGTTTATTCAGAAATAGACTTTGTTCTTTATGGACAAAATAAATTATGTTAAAATATTTTCCTATATATATCTAGTTAAATTTAGCAGTGGGAATAGATCTCCAGCGGATGGCTGATGTAAGCTCATACTGTAAATAGACTTCAGTAGTGTGTATAGTTTTTATCAGCTGAAGATTTGACCCAAAGCACTTAGCAAAATAGTAAATACAACATGTTTCTTATGTGTCTTGTTTTGTCTGTAAAATTATCTAAGAACTAGCTATGTGTTTTTTACTGTTTTATGATGGCATTTTCTTTTCAAAGAGAAGTGACTCAGGAATACCTCTTGCTCTTAGAATCAAGCTGTGGAGAATGTTTTAAAATCATTAATGGCAGAATATTCACTTCTTTTAAGCAGCATAAATAGACTCCGACTCTGGAGTTAAAAGCAAACAAACAAAACCTTAAAAACCACCTTCATGCTCTTTGACATCAAAGGTTCTGAGAAACCTTGAAAGGGCAGAAATCTTTAATCGGCCTGAAGCCAATTTTGTGGGACCTGTGCTAGAAGAACAGTTTACAGTCTACAAAGCCACTAATTTTCTGATACATATAGTAATAAAAGATAGGAATATAAGCAAAAGTGGAAAGCTTATTTAAGAAGAAAGGAAGTGTTCCTGTTCAAGGCATTTGAGTATTTTCCCTGAGGAAGAAACCATTCACTACAAAAAAAAAAAAAGATTTTTTTCAATTTAAAGGGAATTTAAAAGGATCCCCAAAATTAAAAAAAAAAAAACCTAATAGAAGACAAGCCAAAACACGCCTTCAATCCCCCAATTTTAGAACAGTTTTAGAAAAACATAGCAAGATCAGTAATATGTATGTGTGGAGATATGTACTATAAATAAAGACTCATGGTGTAAAAATCTGGAAAATGCTTGGAAGGGGAAGTTTAGGAACATTACGGTTATTTTGTCTACATAAATAATAAATAGAGCAGTAAGCAAGAAACATGAGCCCTGAAGAGCTATTAATGATATAAAAATAGATGCTGTAGTGTGTGGATAAATTATATTCTGGGCATGAGAGATGGCCCACTCATGACATCGCAGTCATATCACCTTTATGAATGAAAATGGCGGTGTAAAGAGGCGATCTATTTCAATAGACAGAAGAACCAGCACCCTAATGAGAAATCTGAATTTCTACCCAAAACTAATATCAAGTGTGAGTACCTTAAAGTCATTTAACTTGGAAAAAAAAGATTCTAATGTCACCATAAAAGAGGGCACCATAAAAGTTCATTTAACAGTAAAAGAGATGAGAGATTTCCACATGTTCCTAAATGCACAGGAAGCCTGTCAAGACATAGTAAAAACAAGCTATTTGTAGAAAATCATGCCAGGACAAACACTGCTGTTAACTACAATGTTTGATATGTGGAACAAAGTGTGGTACATAGGACAATTTAATACATTGAAAAGACAGATTATAATACAGCCTCTGTACACCAGGATAGCACTGCTTGCACAATCTCCGCTCCAAATCCGTGCATTGGATTGACTGTCACTCACTGCTGCAGTATTAAACTGTGGATTAACCACTTCTACCACGCTTCTTCTCATTGAGTTTTTGAAAGACCGTGCTTTGGCATTTCTCCATATCATATCATATTATGGCATATCATGTGTCAGGAGAAAAGGTGCACATGTATTAGGAGAGCTCATGGGATGCAGAGTCACTGATGATACGCAGCCTAGGGGAGCATGTAAAATGTTGTGATTTAACATTCTAGAGAACATGACAACAAACTGGAAGCTCCTCAGAAGTCACTAACTCCCAGTGATATAACATTTCTTGAAAGTACTCGTACAAGCAGAACCTTAACCATCTTGAAAGTATTTCACCATTCTAGGACCATCTTTACTACCTGTACCTTACCATCTGCTCTGATGGACCATATCAGAAGAGTTTTCTGGAAAGTGAGAGTTTAATCCTAGTAATATGACTGATCATATTGGTTTCGGTCTCTCTGGCTATCTCAGACACGTGCACAAACCACACATAAAAGAACATTAAGAGCCACCAAGATATATAAGCTATTTACCTCAGCTCATTAAAAAAGTGCACCTGGGGAATGCCAGGCTTTACCTCATCTGAAATTAATGAACTACTATCTCAGCACTAGAGCACCTGCTAACGAATCTGAGTCTGCTGGAGCTCCTTTTGCTGGAGCTGTATGAAACCTGGGCCCCTGATGGCCCTTTGAACCAGCCGAATAGGCTGAATTACACATGGACTAAGGCATGATGTGTCTGGATTTGCACAATTACTGATAGTACAATCCAATGGAGGGTAGAAATACAGTGGTTAATACTTTTATTTTCCCGATAAATAATGCGGCCAACTCTTAGCTTGAAACATTGTTAGATATGGTAACTTTTAAATAGGAAAACTAGAGCTTTGCAAGAGGGAAGATATTATGAGAAAATAATTTAGTAAAAAAACAGAATGTTTTTACTGACATAAGGATTCTATATTCAAGAGTGCCTGTATTAAGAGCTTTCGCAGGCTGGGGGGCAGGAGATTTTCTATATAAAGTGTTTTGCTAAATAAAGCATTGCTAGTTCCAATCAGACTTTCCAATCAAGTGAAGATCTCCATATTTAGGCTTGACTATTCATTAAAAGCATAAATTATGTTAACAACTTAAGCAACAGAGCCAAGTTTACTGATTATTTCCTACTACTCTTAAAATATTGCACTCCTAAAATATTTGCACCTCAGGTCAAGCTGATATCTAAAGGACTTAATAGACATCAAGTGTTATTCTTGGTTCTTAGAATCAAATACCATTTCACAGCTGGAAATAGCCTGCTTAGTACAATCATGTGTTCTGAGGCTTCCTTTTTTTTTCCCCTCAAATTACTATGTTTAACATTCTCAATCTTCGATATCATTTAATGTATGTATTCTCTCTGTGTATATTATCTCTGCAATGATGCACAAGGACATTCATACTAGGACAAGAGGACAGTAAAGACATATATCTGCTAAAATAACAGAGTATAGCGAGGTTACTTTTCAGTGTTCTTGTACATGCTTGGGATATACTCAGACTAGTTCTGTGTCCCGGTCCACATCTCAGACACATCACTCTGACCCCCTGGAGTGCCTGACTCCTAACCTGATCTGTTTCTTAGCCTCTTGAAGCAGAACAGAGTGGCAGATAGATAGAAATTTGGGGGCAACATCAGGTTCTCCAATACATTTTCCTGGGCATTTTCCCCGAGTGCTTCATTGGGAAGTCCATGAAGCCAAATGGAGCACATACAGCTCTGACAGCTTCAATCTTTCTTTGAATACCTATTTAGCCCTTGCATCTAACACTGTATCATTAAACACTAAAGAAATTACCACATTTTTTCAAGTCTGTTTCTTTACTCTGAGAAGTTTGAATCACCAAAAGTTGCAAGGCATTTCTCAGTCATCCGTCGCTTGCCAAAGAAATGCTGGTTAATATTAAATGAATCTTCTCTTTACGCTTTCTTTATACCAGCTGCTTTCAAAGGTATTCCATGGTCCAGGTACCTAAAAATCTTATCAGAAATACCTCAAGAGAAATTAGTTTAATACCAGATTTGCTGGACTTAACATGTACATGCCAAACAATCTTGGGCTTAAAATCCCATGAATCTCATGAGCAACAGGTTGAAAACAAAGCTATAAAAAGCAGATAATTCCTGTATTTTTCATTAAATATGACCAATTAATCAGACTCATAGCTCTCTAGAATTGGTTTCTCTTGATATTCCTAACTGAAAGCAGATGCTGTCAGTATAAAGTAACAACCCAGGCTGGGGCAGTTCTCTGAAGGTAGCAAAATAAAATATTTCCTGAAATACAAGAACAATTTCATATCTGTAACAGAACTTGCTGGTTCATTCAGTGAACACACTTGCTTATTGTTAATATTCCTGTGGATGCTTGTGAAACCGAAAAGCATTCGAATTATGAAAAAAAAATGTGAAATTATGAAAAATTATGAAAAAAAATGTTCAGGAAACAGATCAGACAAATAGAGAATTTTGTCTTTTTTATGTTAGCAGAAAAGATCAAAATAACTCTCCCTGTTTTTTTTACATATCATATCTCATATAGAGAAATGGATCTTTTACAATTTTATCAGTATTTCTAGACCATAAAAATGACTCAAAGTTATAACTTACACAAAGTCAATCCTCAAGATGCTTTTTATTTTTTGTTATATATCCAGTTCTAAATTAATATCAGCCCTTCTTCCTTTACTCTTACAAGGTGACAAAGAATATTATTTTTCCTTTAGAAGTTACCACAGTAACATTGCCTTGAATTAGCAGATTTTCTTTGTATAACATGGCTTGTTTTATACCATATTAGGATTTTGTTCTGAACTGTCCATTAATTTAGATTTCTTAAAATTCTCAATGTATGGTCTCTGAGAGCCCAACTGCCTCCCTATACCCCACATCTTCGAAACTGAAAAATGTGATCTAGATGTTTACTATATATAGATAGGAAATCAAAAATTGGTCCAAGAAGGAATAGGACTTCTTCCTTCCCCATTGCACTCTCTCTAATATTTGCCAGAATAAGAGGGTTTGCCCAAGAATGGAGCTGATCAAAATCTTAAAAATACTTAGATAAAATTGGATGCATTATGAGTTCTTGCCAAGAATATGACCTGCTTGCATCTTTCATTGATTGTCTTCAGTCAACAATTCATCATCAGTTTTCTTGCTCACCTTGGATGTTTTGGCATGTACACTGTGCTGTACAGTGGGGTACAGCTAGGTCTTGATGGATGGTGAAGATACGAGGGATGAAATGATGAGACTGAATTTTAATACACTTAATATACTAAAGGTGTTATAATGCTGGCATTCATTAAACTAAATATGGAAATGAAGAAGAAGCCAGGAAAGAAACCTGAGTGCAAAGAAGGATATTCATGTGCAGTTGAATCACACATTTTTTGGTATAGCTTTACTAAAATAATCTCAATAACAAAGCATAGATAGGATAAGTGATACCACCTGCTAACATCATATAGTAACTCTTCCACAATAATGTGTTTGTCCCAGAGGATAACATCATTTCTTATTCCTCTTAGCCCCTTTCACCCTACCCAAACTGGCAGATTAGCTTTCTTGGGAAATTATTTCTGGCATTCATAGTCATTTGATCTTTGAGTCTGCATGTTGAAGATCTGACAAACTGCTCAATTTTCGATTATATCACTACAGAATACT
>NW_010585603.1:116444-155935 GCF_000705375.1 Tinamus guttatus | reverse complement strand
ACAATAGTCTAGTTTTTGTGCAATCAAACTAAATAGGGAATTTATTACTGGGTTCAGATAGGACAGAAAGTTCTCCACCTCACACATGTCTGAGCATTAAGATGTAAAAATCTACTAAGTTCTGGATACAAATAAGTTGATGTGACAAAGCCTAGCTTTACACAATAATAAATGGAATATTAGATAGAGCTATTTCTTTTTCTTTTGGAATGTATGTTGAAACTACTTAATGTTGAGAAAATTACTGACATTATATTAATGTACATTCATCAATGGACGAATGCATCTTACCATAATTTGTTCTCTGAGTAGGCAATAAAATACCATTTCAGTATCTTGAGTAAGTCATTGCATAAAATGTCCTTCACAGTGAAAAAAAAAAAAAAAATTATTTTAATGAAATATTTATCATCTAGGCTGTTTTATGGTGCAGATTTTGGCCCAAAACACAGACAGCTTAATAATCAGAAGAGAGTTCAACAAATATATAACAAATCTTCTCATAAATAAAAAGATGGTAGTATGCATTACCAATTTAAAGTAAGCCAGTAAAACACAAAGGGAAGGACTACATGAAAAATTGCTTGAATTGGAATGAGAGAGGTATTGCAGATTTCAGAAACAGCACAGGTATTTTACTCCTTATGAAATATTTAAGTAGCTGTTATCCGACAGCCTGATAATATGTAGTGATGAGCCAGCCTACTAGTATGAAATCTCATCTACTCAGAACAGTTTTGGTCAATTTAATTAAATCCCATTTTGCAAAGCCAAGTATTATGTGACAGGTAGCATGAGGAAAACTTACACCTGCTCTTCACTAATCCATCTCTAATTCTGTCACAGGGGAAGTTTTCCTGTTCTTTAGCATATTTTCTGGGGAAATTCATCTATCTGACAGCAGATATCTGCAAAGTCACAGAGATATCCGCTACCCAACTACTTGTTCAAAACTCCCTTTATAGAGAAAAGGAAGATATAGGCACATCCACAGTGCAATTAATACCAGCCTACAGCAGACTCTAAAATGGGCATGATGAATTATGTATGAAAAGTGAATATTTCTTTCCATTATCAATAAAGGCTGGCTATACTGTACATATGGGAAGTTAGATGAGAAAAATCTTACTTTTTGCTTCTGAAATTGTTTCAAGATAGCCATACATATCACATTATACAGCAAAGAGGGTAGGTTTAACCTGGGGACTACACAGTGGTTGTAATGTCAGTGTTTTCCTCTCAGTCAGTAAGGAAGCAAGTAAACAGAGAATGATTGCTCAAGAAAACATCACTGGAATATATCTGGACCTGTCCCTGCTGTAATGGTAGCCAGGACAATTTTAAAAGATTGTCATAGGTGTGATGAGCAGTTTGCACAGAAAACATTTTGCCTTTGGATGATTCTCAGAAGAGCCCTTGTTTACTGGTGTGAACCATTTATGTTCAAGATAGAGTTTTGTTCAATATTAGAACTAAGTTGGAAGATATTTATTTTTCATCGTCATTTTAAGAGTAATAGACTTTACGATTCCATTGTATTATTCAAACTTTTCCCCAAATTCTGTGTGAGGTGCCTGAGCGCATCCCAGCCCTACAGTGGGTGGCAGAGGGGGACAGACTCTAGCAGTGAGTCCCAGCCCTGCTGAAAGCCCCCTCACATGCTGAGACCTTTCATTAATTTCTGACATCAGATATAAACCTGTGTTACCTCCAGTCCCCCACTCCATAAACGCCTCTTGCTCAGGCTACCTATAACATACACCGAAGCTTTCAAAGGCAAACAAGGGAATGAAAATAAATGCTTTCTCAAATGATATCCACACTGTCACATGTTAGTTTATCTTTCTTAAGGCAATGCACTAATTGCTTGGAAGTCAGTAAAGCATTATTTAAGAATTGTCTTAAGTGATTAAATTAGGCTACCCTAGTTTGCTTAAACATGCATTAATCTTTCATAGTGACATCAAATTTGCAAACACCTTGGGGAAAAAGTAAATCATTTGTAAAAGGTAAAATAATAAACATTTAACCTATAAAATAATAGATGAGGTAGAATACTTCAAAGCAGTTCTGGTTTGCTTTTTTTTTTGCTTGATGAGAAAAGTGAGTTTGGAGTTGTTTAATTTCATTGTATTGTTAATATGCAGATTCTCCTGCAGTAGATTTTATTGAGTGAGGAAAAAGCTGTGATTTGTAATATCATTTCTATCAGAAGCAACAGAAAGAAGAATCATCTCAAAGAACGCCATGTGCCTGTAACTTAATTCACAAAGTCACCGAATCTTACTAACTACCAAATCTGTTGCAAACTTACAAAATGCCAGATGATAAATTCCTCATTCATAAATTCTTTTGCTGCCATCTGGTATGCTGACATACATTAATAACCTTTATCATGAGGCAACATAAGTCTTCTCTTGATAAATCTGGAACTAATGATGCTATTGTCATTTCTTTCCTACACAAGGTAGAAGTTATATGGAACAAAAATAAAACACTGAAACATTTTGTGATATTTTAGACTGGAAGCAAAGCCAAATACAAAAACATATGTGCTTCTTGGAGTATATTCTACAAGACCTTACCAAAATAAATAAATAATTAAATAGGAAAAATATAAACTTATTTGGATTTAATTTGAAATATAAAATGAAAAATGTAATTTATTATGCTCAGTGGTTATCTGAACTATCGTGCACTCATCTCTGAGCTGATACTGCTTCATAGCTGGTCAGACTGCTTTTTAGCGTTTATCACATTTATCAGTATTTATTACTGTGTCTTACATCCAAAGACATAGAGCACATTTTAAAAACTCAGATTCTCCTATGTCATATTACATCCCTTAAACTGTAGAATCTGACTTACTTTTCTAATCCAAGATGGAAGTGGGAGAAGCTTATCAGAGCATACATATAACTTTTAAACTATCATGCTAAGAAATAACATGGCCTGGGACTCTTCATTGCTTATGACCTGGAACTAGACAGGTCAACACAGAACTAGGCATGAACACCGAAAGGTGATAGACTGCACACAAATATCAGAGTTGACTTACCTTTGCCTGATGTTTCCTGTAAATATGAGACAAGGCATGGTTCAGGATAGCTGAAGAGCAACACCCTGACGCTCCTATTTGTCACAGTGCACCTGGGCTGGGCAGCATGTCAGCAGTCTTCTCCAAGCAACACTTCAGAGGGATTTCAGCAGCAGCTGTGGCTGCTCTGTCACGTGTTTGCAGACCCCTCATCTCTCTGTGAGCAAGAGCAAAGTGGCTCTAAAACAATCAAAATGACATAGTATGGTTTGGAATGAGGCAAGTGGAAGATACTCTGTGCGTGTTCATACACGCAAACCATGTTTTCATCTTACAGGCATTCTGCAAACAAGGATTGGATTATCAATTTTTGTATGTGATTGCTTCATGTAAATTCACCTACTGTTCTTGTAAATAAAGAACACATGGTTTTGTATGTGTATTACATCATTTATTTGTACAAGTGAAGGCATGAAAAAAACTGAGCCCATTAATGACTGCTACCTGTATCTTGACTGAATAGCAGGTGTATGGTGTTTTTTCTGACAATCAGGGAATAGGTACTCCACATGCTGTTTGACCTGTCCAGGCCATCTTATAGCTTCCTTTTAACTTGCATGCCAAGATTTCTTTTTTATATATCCCAGAATGAAAGCAGGACACAAATATCCTGAGGAGAACATGGGGAGAACTTCTGCATCTCGCAAGTCTGGTTACAACTGTATTAGCAAGCAGTGTGGATCAACAATTTTCTTGATTGGATGGACCATTCTTATCTTACAATGGGAGGAATTATCTTCTGTATGTAGCAATCTTATTTTTTAGAAAGCTAAGCAAAAATGGTAAACAACGACCCTGCAAGGGGTTTTCAGAAATGGCAGGAGCTTAAAGGACTCTCCACTTGCAGCTTATATGCCATCTAGAAAACCCTAGGCTGCCTAAAAGGCAAGAAAATCTTTGTTTTGCAGAGGGATGCTACTTCAAGTCCTTTTTCTGAACCACTCAAACATATATATATATAGTGGACTATTCTTTAGACTAGAAAGATACCAGATAGGAGATGATTTTTTTCCATTCCTGATGTGTCCTTTCTATCAAGTTAGGGCTCATTTCTAATCCACCAAAGAGTGAAAAATTTAAGCATGATTAACTAAAGGGAAAAATTGCTTTCCTAGCCTACTTTACCACAGACATCATGATAATTTCACTGGAAAGTCTCAATATTTTGGGAGTTGCTAGATGACACTACAGGAAGCAGACATGCTAATTTTGTGTTTATGGCTACGCAAGCAGTTTGATTAGGAAGAAATGCTTGTTATCAGCTGCAATGCTATTGTTTCATAAAAATGATTACAAGTGATTTTTTTTTCCTGTGACGGAATCTTGCATTTTTGCTCATTAGGGTATGTATGAGTTGTGTATGAGTTATAGGCATACAGTAAAAGAAAGGATTACATATTGTATAAGCTCTAGAGTATTCTTACACTAAAGTTTAGAAACTAACTTTCGGATCTGTCCTTGAAACGTCCATTGAGCAATGCCACAAACACTCATCTCTTTCAAGCATTCTTGTGTCCCAGAAGTCTTTCAGCAGCCTTGAAGGTATGTTTTCAGTCAGTGTTGCTGTAGCTTGTGTTGACTTTGCTTTCAAACTGCTTACACTTGTTTTGAAAAAAGAATCAGTCCCCAGCTTGCAGAACTCACATTATCACTGCTGACTTGTCCTTTAAATATGATTGAACTGGCAACAATAAAAATGCTCCAGAAAGTGAAGTTAAAAGAAAATATCTAGCTTTCTTTGCTATGAAACAGCACAAACTCATTCCATCATATAATTGATGGAATCACACTAAACTTCTGGTAGACAGAAGTACTCACTCTGACTTGATCGATATCTTTAAAATCCATCATACACTTCAGTTCTACTGAAAACCATTTTTTTGTACTGAATATTTCAAATAATAAAAGTGTTTCTTTTTAGTTTAGTTAAAAAGCCACTCCTAATATTTGTCACATCTGTTTAGCTACAAAAGAGTAAGAGTTGTAAAAAGGGAACGAAGTTGCAAAGACAACGTGATAAGAGTAGCCCAAGCACCCCATCTTGTTCATGAGCAGGTACTGTATTGTAAATACACTTAGCTTTGTATATCACTTCTTTATGTAGCTATTAGTTCACAGGCCCAGGTAAAGTCAGGAAGACTAAAAACACAATTAAGCTCTTTGTCTAATGCCAAAGGGGGAAAACCCCACAATGATTACAGAAGCGAGTCTGAACTACCACTTCAGTATTAAAAAGAAAAAAAAAAATGTTTTGAGAGAATTCAATTCTTTCCTCAAATGTCACCTATGAAATAACTAAGAACAGAACTGGGTTCGGGATTGAAATGCTATTATTAAGTATTCATACATAGAAGTAACTGAAACTTCCATCAGAAGGGAGGTCTCATTGTGAGGTGTTCCCTACAAAATGGATGAAACAATGGCTTCAAAAAAATTGCTATTAAAAAAAAAAAATCAAAGGATACTTCCTGGGACAGTTTTTCACTTACAATAATGCATAAAGGATTCTGATGCAGTAGTTCATATCCTGTTGAGCAGAGTTTCTCATTTCAGATGCCTGTTAATCAGTCATAGTGTGAACATGATGCTAGATCTCCCTAGGACTCCTCAATTCCAGGTTATTGCACCTGTGCTTAAGAATGCAGTGATTAATCTTTTCTTCTCCCTTTTCTGCCTGACAAAAGACTTTGTCAAGACTGGTGTGTCAAAATGTTTCAGCTTCATTGAAACAGCATTTTTTTCCTGTCTAACCAGCTCTATTTATCACATTTTTGTGAATATTGAATTTGCTGATGAGAAATTCCATTTGAACCAGTATGAAGTTTTCTGGAAAAGCTCAGTCAGAAACTAGCAAATGACAAATGCTTTGCTTTCTGTAATCTTCCTTTTCAGGAACCCAACTCTTTCAGAAATTGAGGAGAGTCCAACACCACCCATAGGGCAATAGGTAATGCATCCACTCATGTGTCCGACACAAACCTACAGTGAGACATTTCCTAACAGTTTGAGCATACAAGAGATTTGCATTAACTAGAAATAACAAGCAGCAGCAAGAGCAGGGCTGCCCCACAAAGGAAGACAAGCCAGGAGCTGAAGGTGACCATAACACACTACCCTCAGCAACAGCGCACAACTGCACAGGACCTGATCCAGCCCAGCTG
The DNA here is from genome assembly GCF_000705375.1 of Tinamus guttatus. The sequence continues at coordinate 149,677 of NW_010585603.1, read as the reverse complement.
GTGAGAGCAATAGGATCTATCAATGGCCCTGATGACTATCAAACAAGGTAATGAATAAGGTTCATAGCCCATGCAGATCAACATAAGACAAAACTGGAGAGAGGAATAGCTACAAAATAGTTTCCCTAGGTCTGTTCTTAAACAGTACTTCTGGGGCAACAGGAAGCAGCCATGTGGTCGGAGGCCTCGCGTGAAACTGACCGGAGCTAATCTAGCTAACAGTGCACTGACTAGGAAATGTACTGTATCAGGAAATGTATTTCAGTTCCTGATCTAGAATTTGTAGAAGGATTCTTATGAAGTTATTTGCATATGTACTGGACTGTGTTTAGGGGTTTTAAGATTGTTTTGCCAAACAACAGAATGACTTTAAAGCAAAAGTAAGAATCTTATACTTGCTTTTTGTATTAATTCTGGATCCTTCATGTTGCATTATAGCTAATTGTAAGGTTCCTAATAATTAGTTTCACATGTGTCTAAATTTAGTGTTAAAATGGTATAGGTATGTCAGCTACTGCCAGTGCCATGATGAGAAATACCTTTGATGCTTCTAATTTAATCTCTTGGGCTTCTCTTTTATTTGTTTTAGACCTATTATTTGCTGTTTTGATAGTTAGATCTCTAGCTGTACTACTTTCAATTAATTAAGAAATTTTGTCTTTCTGACAGCTTGATTGTGTCATTTGGGTTGATGGCAATAAAGGACAGTCAATTTACAAGGAGTACAAGCAGATTAATGAGGATATCACTGCTTTATCCCTGTCTGAGTTACATTTTTCTCCTTATCCTTGCATGCAGCAAGGTATTTTAGCTGTTTACTAATTATCCCTTCTGGGACACACAGCTCCCTTGAAATTTTCCCTGATTCTACTATTTCATTAAATCTACAAGGGAGTAATGTAAGAAGAACTCCCTACTAGTAACCTAAAAGGCCGTACAAAATTACCCTGCCCATCATGTATAAACCTAGGAGGGCTAAGCCTGTTTTCTTCCTGGAGAACCACCTGTTAACTTCTGAAAAACCTTTTTTTTTGTACAGCCAGCAAAATAACAACAACACAACCACAACAAAGCAATCCCTCTCCCCCCAAAACAATCCTCCAACAGCTAAACCATCTGACATCAGAAATTTTCCTTTTTTTTTTTTTTTTAATCTATTCCAGGGTTTCAATTTTGTAGCTGAAATTGGACACATATAATTATAGCTCTTGGTAGCTCATTAACAGCTCTGTCTTTAAATCAAAACATTTAAATAATGAGTTGGTCTAATTTGATTTCCCTGTTTACTGTCAACAACTGCTTTTCTTTCCTTTCTTAATGAATGACTGTTCCTTAATTGGGAAATTAGTTTTCTGGCTAGCATAAGGGGTAGATCTTTCATGATTGCACATATTACAGTTATCTTTATGTTTCTCATAAATCATTAATTAATGGTATCTTAACTCTTCATCCCATTGGAAGACTTATGTAATGGAACTATTTCTCTATACTTACCCATTTTTATGGTTGTGGTTACATATGCTTAATATAAAATTTATTCCGACTAGAGATAAGGAATGCTATAACAATCTTTTAAAACAATAGCTGAGGTGAAACCTTTAGAAATTAAATAAAGGAAATAGCATTAAACCTAATGACTGTCTGCAGTATATATCATAGTCACAGTTGCAATTCATAATTTCTATCTATCTGAACTGATACATAAACCCTATTTTCAAAAACACTGACTCTTTTTAGCTTGCTTACTTTAGAAATGTCTGAAGAGCTGTCTCTGTTAATGAAATATGGACATATCCTATGATACTTAGTGAGCTGAGTGAAAACAGGGATTTAAATACTTGGCAGCTCTGCATGATTAGATGTTTCAGAAAGTTGGGGAAGGGCTGTTTTGAGTTTGTCCCTTTTGACTGGGGCTGCTGGAAAAGTGGACCATGCTTCAGGTGGTCCTCAAGGTGATGCCACAAGAGTTAGAGATGTTACAGCTCTTCATAGTCTGTCCTGCCTCTCTGCTGAAAATTGTTACCTGTGTCACTGAAGGGGCCAAAGGCTATGCCTGAGGCATTTAAAGTTTTCTTTTCAGTGTCCAAAACTAAGCCACAGATGACTGTGAGTTTGAACTAAAACAGTGGGCTATGAATAGCAAAGGCTAAGATGCAATTACCCTCCTGCTGTCTTCTCTAAATGAGCTGCTGTTGCTGACACATGGGTTACAACAGCGAGAAGTGTTGACACTCAAAGCAACCGGAACCATTTTCTCTACCACTAGGCTTGGCTAAGGTGGCAAAGTTGTCAGGAAGGTAAAAAAGGCATATCTTCTACATATACAATTTTGTGTTCAAAAATTGTGATGTAGATACAGCTTTGCTGAAAGCAGAGTGCTTCTATCACTTGAATTGTTTTTGTGTTTTCAGGAAAATGCTGTAACTAACTGAGATGTTCCAGAAAAACTGGAAACTCTCATTATCTCTTCACTAGGAAGAATTCTAGTGAAAGACCAGTCCTGGAGTCCATTTGGGATTGATTCCAAAATGAAAATACACAAACATACAGAAAAGCCCGTGCAGTATCATTTGATAACCTACTCACAAGAAAGAAATCACAGCAGCAAGGAGGAAAGGGGGAATATAATTAGCCCTTTTCATCTGTTTAGTGGAATGACCATTTTCAAATTTTTTTCTGTAAGTGAAATAATGGCCGATGACACCCATTAGTGAACACTATTAGGACAAAATCCATTTCTCCATCTGTTTCTCAGAGCTACCTCCTGCCAGAAAGAGTTAACAGGTTGATATTTGAATTGCTATCTTTCTAGCCGAAATAAAAATAGAGTGAGGAGGGAAATAAAAGGTGTGCATGTGGGATGTGGGAGACTGCATGCAGCCCCTGGTTGTTATGTGGAGAAATACTAAAGAAAAGTTTGGAGAAATTTAGGATGTAAGAGGGGGATAGAGGCCCCGAAGAAACATGTAGTATGGGAAGAATTGGGGATGAGAGGAAATATCTGCCAGCATTAAGATTGCTGTGTATGGTGACATTGATTGTCAGTCATGAATATGCAAGTCAAACAGTGGAGGAGATACAAAGCCATTTGTAGAAGATTTCTAATGATACAGATCCCTGACAGCAAGGGTCCACAAAATGTGATTCAGTGCTTTTTTATCCTCCGTGTAAGAAGAATGAGAACAACAACACAAAAACACACACAAAACCAAAAGCATTCCCAACAAAAACCCTTAATCCTGCAGTCTGGAAGGTCTTTCAGATAGATAAACATTTGCTCCTTGAACCCTGAATGAAAGGGAAAGTAAGAGCAAGCCTAGCTAGTGATCTGGCTTACCATTTAACTAGTCCTAGAGGCAAGCTGTAAAATAATGGGAAGCGTTGCACATAGAATATATTTAATGAAGCACCAGAAACTTGCTTTCGGGTTCTATGCCAGTGTCAAATGTGTCTTTAAATGATAGGTCCTGCAGGTTTCTCTGCATTACTCAAAAGTAGTCCAAATTATTCAGATTATCCAGACTATTCTGGACAGAGAAAGTGGGTTGGTAAATGTCGGTGTTAGTTTTATGATTTGTGTTACCTGTTTGAGTGAGATATGGGTATGCCTATGCTGTATGCCAGTTATCCTCAGTGGAATTGCCATATATCCTCAGGCCCATCTGGTATATACCAATATCAATCAAGAAAAGAAAAGGAAAAAAAAAACAGGGTAAGATAGAGATACTTTGCCTTCCTCTATCTTTTTTTTTTTTTTTTTTTAATAGCTACCATAAACCTTTGCCAGACATCAATGCTTTAGTAAGATATGGATTTTAATAAGTTCTAATCAGTAAAGCACTCTGAACTTTTTCCCATTATATGCTGTACATTCAGGTCTACTGTAGCTTCTGAATAACTATCTTTTGTAGATTAGATTAAAAAAAAACAGTTCAAATGTTGTCGCTATATTACATTTCATATCATTTCTCTGAAAAAAAAATCAGTGTTAATTCTTGGTATGTTTCATTATTTTTATGAGCATTCAACAGTGCAGTGATGCAACTTGCCAAACGTGATCAATCAAATGCAAATATTTAGTGCTCACACTAAAAAGCACTTGACAGAAGGACAACAGGAGAATAAAACAGTTTGGCCAAACCTTTATGAGTAGTTCAAATACAATACTGTTTGCCTTTCTTTTTTTCCCCCCTCTACAAATTTTATTCAGACTCTTCAGACTCTGTGTAGTTGAGTTGGATTGTACTTTGAGTCCTAAATTCTTGCTGAAAGGGCCAGTGAAGAGGAAAATAACTATTCCTTAAACTTATTTGTGTGCAACTGAGTACAAGTGAAAAAGGATGACCTATGTTCTATGGCATGTTCTCCTTCACAGAAGAACAGCTGTTTCATGTGAAAAGTAAGAGGATAAATAGTGCTGCCTGTGTAATCTATGACACAGAATACCTATGAGTGTGACATGAAAATAAGTTTTTCCAGAGGTAGAGAAAGAAACAGAGATATAGACAAGCAGAGACACTGTTGTGCGCAGATTCTGATCTCCCTGCTGACTAGGAAAAAAAAAAATGTGACTTGAATTGTTTATACCTAATGATTCGAAGAAAAGGATGGGAGAAAAAAGAGGTGGGGTGGGGAACTTATCCCCAGAGATGAATATTACCATGATTTTTAAGATTATCTGTATGAAAAGAATAAAAAGAGGAAGAATATCTGCACTTTCAGAACTGCTATACCAAAGATTTTATTTTCATTATTATTATTTTTTTATTTTTCTCTGGATAGCCATTCTATTGGTTTTCCTTGATAATAATATAATGCAGGTGCTAATAAGAAGGATGGGAAAAAAAAAGACTAGAAAGTAGACTTGTTTGAGATGTGAGTAACGTGGCTTAGTCTAAGGGATGGGGAGCAGAAGGGATGATCTTATTAAAATTCAGTGGGCTCATAAATATTTGTACAATTCAAATGAAGGAAATTGCATATGCCTGATGAGGTACAACATGAATAAAAGAAGGAGGACCTTTGGAGAATAGCCTGCTAGGAAAAAAAAGAAGTCTGATAAAATGGTATATTAGAACTGAAGGTTAAAATCATTCCTGAATAAATGCAATGACTTTTATTTCAGCTTTCCTTTCTCTTTGTTGCTCATTTAATCAGATGTCTCGTGATTTCAATGACTCTGATTTGTCACAGGTGTTCATCAGCATTAGGGGTGTGTTAGCTCAATCTGCTAGACATTTTCAGTCTCGCTTTCCCTTTTCTTGTCTTGTGTCACGCCGAGTTGCCTCAGTTCTCTGCTGGGCTCTGAGAACGTGGGTCAGGTTCTGGAGTTTTCTGCCTCTATTTGCTATTTGTTTTCCTCTCTCAAGCAGGCAAGCCTAATAGGTCTACATAAGTGAGAAAGTGCCAGTCAGCCTGAAAAAAGGTCACTGAAATTGGTCTTTAGCTTTTTTTTTTTTTTCTAGTCAGCTGTTTTTCTTTGTTCTTTTTTAATTTCCTTTCTTTTTCCTTTTATATTTGCTCTCGTCTGTGACTCAGACATTAAAAAAAAAATAAGCCTTTCTCAGCCTTTGCACATCACATTTGTTCTGTCCCAGCTACTCCAGAGATTTGTCATTCACTACTATTCTGGTATTATATCTGCAACTATTGAGAGAGGAGCAGAAGCCTTGGCAAAGTGCCATGGGTGCTGAAGGAAAGCAAAATGGCAATGAGGAGCTGAAAGAGAAACTGGTTGGTATGCACAGAGCTAGGTTTCAGTAGGCATATATGACCAAATACTAACACACAGAGTCTGTGATCTTCCTCCAATTTAATGGAGGATACCATTGCTACCTTTTCTTAGGTAGATGAGGGTTTAGCTACATAACAGTCATGAATTTTAATTGATGATGAATTTAATCATGAATCTAACTCATAAAACTCATCGTATCTTTTGGGGGTTAAATTTTTCCTCCACTTTCATCAATACAGTGCCATTATCAAAGTCCTAAAGCATTGTCAGGATGAGAGAATTGTGAATGAAAAGGCAGCTTTGTGTTTGAAGACTGTGACTCTAAATGAAAAGTGTCTTCAACTACAAGTAAATCAGTACTCTGCAGCATAATATCCTGAATTTATTCACAGAAGTGAATTTGCTTAACTGAAAACAGATATCTAAGTTAAAGTACTTATGTGTAATTGCTGTTTAAGACAAGAAAATATATTACCATACTTCATTCTTTCCTTTAACGAAAGCAGAGGAATCGTGTTCCAAAGTGAGAGGGGGGTAGGGGAAGAAAGAACTGTGCAATCCTTTCTCTGTCATCACTGTAATGATATTACTGTGATTTGCATTTAACTCAGATTTTTTTTTTTAACAGAACTTCATTTACTTTGCTTGTCAAAAGCCATCTAATATATGAAGAGATACCAGCAAGAAAGAAAGTTTTGATTTGAATTCAATCAAATATCAGCTTGTCATACATTAGGTAGCACTGCAGCAGAACTGCTTTCTTATGAAATAAAACTAGCTTATTGTTAAAAAGAAATATTTACAGAGAGATTGCAATATTATCTGGGATTTAAACATGCCTAAAAACTGGCAGTGCTTTCTCCAAATTATTTCCTCCAGCAACTCTATACAAATTTCATTTGAATTCCTAAAATGTGTATCCAGTTTAAGAATATGGATCATCATGGCTTAAGTAAATGTATATGCTTACTTATTCCCATTTCAACGTTTGATATTCATCTGCATTTTGTTTATAACATAAATTGCAAACCTTTTTTTTTAAAAAAAATGTAGGATATGGAAGGTAATAAGAACCTCTGGAGTCATACAAAGGGTTGATAAATAGATAGATAAATAGATAGATAGATAAATAGGCAGAATAGTGGAACAAATTCTGAAATCCGTTTGCCATATAAAAAGTGTACTTCTGCCAATTTCACAGAATCAGCAAATGGTTGAGGTTGGAAGAGACTTTGGGAGATCACCTGCTCCAGCAGGGACACCTAGAGCAGGTGGCACAGGGTTGCCCCCAGGCGGGTTGGGAAGATCTCCAGAGAAGGAGACTCCACAGCCTTCCTGGGCAGCCTGTTCCAGGGCTCTGTCACCCTCACAGGAAAGAAGTTCTTCCTCATAAGCAGATGAAACTTTCTGAAGGCAAATTAATTCTGTGAATGAGTGTGGATACTGACTTCAGTCATGGCAAAAAAATAAAAGCAGAATGTGTCAGGACCATTCTGTGTTGTATATGGGATTTCAGTGATGTCCTGGATGGAGCTTCTGCATATCACAGCAAATACTGATTATGACTTTTTATACTAAAGCATCACTAGTGTGGATAAATATATCTAGCATAGAAATAGGAAATGTGGACCTTACAATGACTAAGAAAATGAGGAAATTTGTTCCACTACTTTTTTTGTTTGTTTACTTCAAGCAAACTACCGTTATTCCTATTCTCTCAAGGTATACACTGATGCTATATCTGTATCTTAATAGTTTACTAATTCTTGAAGAAGCACATCTCTTTGCTTAGGTATGAATGAGAGCACACTAGCTTTGGGGAAATTAACTGTTAGAATATTTTTCCTAGCACTGAATGCTGAATAGAATACTTAGCTCAGTGTGGAAGTGCTGAAATGCTTGAGATCGTTACTCTTGGACACTACCAGAGGAATTAGGAAATATGTGTAATTAATTTTCAGCTTCTTAAACAAATGCCCTAGCTCATCACAAAAGACACGTAAGCTTTGCACCTTGATTTGTGCTGTGTTGCTTAGAGATATTGTAAAATGTGTCAGGAAAAAGAAAAAGTCCTTGAATTTCTTCTGCTTCAGTTGCAAGTCTATTAATAGACTAGGCAGAGAATTGTAATGCTTCATTGCTTTTGGCTGATGGAGGGGAATACAAGGACCTTCCTTCTTTCAAAGTGGCTTTGAAATAGTATTACCAGCACCAAGACATCAGAGGAGTTCAGCACTGTAAAGTAAAAATGGCATTTAAAAAAATATAGAAAAATACAATTTTCTCCTTACTTTTACAATATCAGCAAGAAACTCAGATAACTGGCTCTGTCATTTCCCTCCTCATCTTCTGCAGCTTTAAATGAATGGGGTCATAAGGATATACTAATAAACATAAAATGTAATAGTAGAAGCTTTCTGGTAATTGTCTGATTAAAGTGGACATTGAGCGACCCTGTAGAATAATCATGATCGGTTCCTAACCTAGTGACTAGAAATAAACAGCTGATTATATGATTACAGAAGGCTCCAAAAATTTCATAGCAGCTGAATCCCCAGTCGAACTGAAATGTTTAGCCTGACCTTGTAGAAGATATCATACAGTGCCATTCCTGTAGGCTGCTAAAATCCTGCAGTTTTCCATTAAGCTAAATGAGAAAGTCTTGACCATCACAATTTGCACTATTGGGTCCATTATGTTTTGCCCTACAGGTGATTTGCTATGTGCTCTATTACAAAAGACAGAATAGTTGAGAGAATATTGTCCTGCAGACAGCAATGTCAAAGCTTATTCATTTATGGGTGCAATGATACTTTCAAAGCTGCTCAGTAAGCAGCGTTGTCTGATTTTTATTAATGCTTGTAGGAATTAAATAAAATAAGATTCATAAATGACTCTGAAAAGGAATTAAAATGGTTTTATTGATGAAACAAAGCATAAAATGAATGCACATATATTTAGTTGTTTTAACATAATGTCTTTGACCCTGAGGAAAAAAGAAAGCTGGTCTGTTATAACTACCCACATAGACTGGCATATACACGAACAAAAATGTTCGTGTAAGTACAATCAATATATTAAAATGCCTGCAATTGTACAGCATTCCTTGGAGCAGATCGAAATAACATTTCAACTGGCATACTTATTTATTTTCTTCTGACAGGTGCTAAACATCTCAGTATTCACTGATGAACTGCTATTCTGTGAAAAATGTTGACATGTTACTAGCCTCCTGTAGCTCTGTTTGACTTAATTCTGTAAATTTGTGTAGCAACAACACAATTGATACCAGGCAAGGTGAGGAATGTCTGCTAGTTAATCTCCTCAGCTGCCAGCAGGGGAAGCTGCTGTATTGGTTTTCAGTGTGACTCACAATAATAAATGCTGGTTATTTTTAAATCAACTTATGAAAAGGTGGAGTTATCTCAAAATGAGCGAGAGAGAATATGTATGTTTGCACAAAGTATTTTTTGTCAGAGTACACTCAGGATGACTAAATTACTCACAAGTGAGAAAACAGAGAATGAGTGGTGCGGTATGTAGCAACCAGGTGCTGTTTAGTGTCTAGATTTAGTGTGTCTATATATCTACTTGTGCCACTTAGCATAAGAGACTTCAAAAGAGACTGTCTGCTGTCTTTACACAGGCTGCAGGTCTTAAGCAGTCGTTAGACGGCAGTAGTTCTTGCTGTGTTCACAAAAAGACAAATGTTTTTGTGGGAAAGATGGTGGACTGGAACATGCCAGCACTCTGTTCTCAGATTTGCCACTATCCTCAAGCACATGCATATGGGCTTCACAGAACTTGGCTTTTAATCTGAGGGTCCGTTTTTCATCTTTTGACAATAACACAGCACTTTGCCCTTCCTGTCTTTATCTTGATCCTAAAAGGGGACTTTCTTTTGATGGAGAAAAACCTAATATCCTTCATTTACACTGAAATGTCAAAGCAAGGTTTTAGCACATATTATTTCTTAAAGAAGAACTAACAATAAGGAACAGACCAATCTTCATGTTTTTAAACTACTAACCTGTCATATTTTGCAGGTGGTACCAGGAGAGAGCTGGTATGAGTGTCATCCAATTGGTAAACAGGGAATTTTCCTTCATGTCTCCTTAATAATAGAAAATACAGCAAGTAGTGTAGTAGAAAAGAGGTTCTAACTGGTCAGGCATATAAGCTTGCAATTAAACACACACCCCTAGTTCTAGCATGAGCCTGACCTTTTATATTATAGATTATATTAATGTTCCCTAAAAAGGGTAGAAATAACTGGCATAACTACTTATCTCTTAAATTGTATATGCTCCCATAGGATAACACACCTCCCATCTCCAAGCTGCCTTGCGATCTTCACAAATTTTAGCTCCCAAACACTTTTGGCATTGGTGTTATAGATTTCTATAGCCTAATCTATTTTAGACAGAGAGTCTGATTAGGCAAATATAGTAATCCTTTCTGATTTCAAAAATCTATAAACATAGGAATATCATTAGTAAAAATATTAGCATTAACTGATATTTAGAAATAACCCTCTGTCACTTCTTTCATAGGTTCACAGAATGGTTGAGGTTGGAAGGGACCTTTGGAATTCATCAGTTCCTCCCCACTGACAAGCAGGCTACAGAGGATTGCGTTCAGGCAGGTTTTGACTGTCACTAGAGGAGACTCCACAACCTCTCTGGGCACCCTATTCCAGTGCTCTGTCACCCTCACAATCAAGAAGTTTTTCCTCATATCCAGATAGAGCTTCCCATGTTTCAGTTGTGGCCAACACCTCTTGTCCTGTCACTGCCTACCATTGGCAGCCTGGCCCCATTTTCCTGACATCCTCCTGACACCCTCATTTAAGGTATTTGTACACACTGACAAGATCCCCTCTTGACCTTCTCTTCTTTAGGTTAATCAGATCCATCTCTCTCGGCCTTTCCTTTTATGAGAGATGTTCCTCTAATCATCTTTGTAGCCCTTCCCTGGACTCTCTCCAGTAACTCCACCTCCCTCTTGTACTGGGGAGCCCAGCACTGGGCACAGTATTCCAGATGGAGGCTCTCCAGGACTGAATAGAGGGGGAGGATCACCTCCACCTGCTGCCAACGCTCTTGCTAATAAACCGCAGGCGTCTATTGGCCTTCTTGGCCACAAGGGCACACTGCTGCCTCATGGTCAACTTGTTGTCTTCCAGGATGCCCATGTCCTTCTCTGCAGAGTTGCTTTCCAGGAGGTCAGCTCCCAACCTATCGTGATGTGGGGTTATTCCTCCCTAGGTGAGATACTCTGCACTTGAGGCTGTTCAACTTCATGAGGTTCCTCTGTGCTTTCTTACAAATAATCCCACATCTCTCATTCTACAGGAACTGTTATTCTTTTTCTATCTATCTGCACGATAAGACTTCTAGCTTCCTATCTAGTTTCCAGTATTCGTCAATTTTCCGTCACCTAAAGCACCATCCTTCCAGCACTTCAAGCATGCACATCCTGAATTATTGCTTTGATTTTTTTCTTCCTTTTTTTTTTTACTTCCATATTATACCATATTTTATTTATAACTACCATTTGCACTCCAAAGACAACTTCTTACTTCCATCTCTTATTACTTACAGGAATGTATTAGTCTTCCTTATTTTACCTCAGCGTTCATCTGTTTCATCCATGTGCTTCTGGTTATATCTTGTGTAACACACTATAAGTGAAATAACTCGAGCAAATAAAAAATATTTAAGTACTCAAGTAGCCATTATATTTAACAACAACAAACACCACACACATGTGTCTCATTCATTTCAGATGAATGGTGGTTTGTATAGCTATAGAGTCCGGTTAAATAAACACCATTTCTCATTCACTTTCTTCAGCAATTCTCTTCGTACTTTCTAGCTCTTTCAACGGGTAAATTTTATTAGAAGAAATTTTTGTAATCCTTTTAAATAGATGCTGGACGGCTCCATTTACAGAGCGAATGTATATGCAAAGGCTAAAATCTTTATGCAATAAGTTTTCCTTTCGAGCAGTTAGACAAAAAGTCTCACAAGGGAGAAAATAATTGTCTAATTTCAAAAAAAAAAATGTAGTGCTCAAAAGAACCAGCTTTTCTGGTTGGTCAGTTGGTTGGGTTTTGTGTGTTTGTTTGTTTATTTGTTTTTGCTGATTGTGCACATTTTATACTTACAGGTTTATTTGAAGGATCTCACGAAGTTAAAATTCTCATCATTTGACTAACAATTGTTTTTAACTATGGCCCTGGAATTAGTTCCCACAGACTTGATTAGGATTTAACCCATGGTCTGTAAATACCTGATGGTAAAAGTCAGTGGAATACATTCGCAAACAGCTCCCTGGGCTAAATCTCTGCATCAACAGCTGGAACAGGATATTCAATATTGTTAGTGTCTTTTTCAGCATGACTATCAACTGCTACTGGACATTGGCTGTATTTACTGGACACTGGAAAAAGCTTTGATGCATATGAGATATTATATATACTTTTTTATATTTTCCTATTTGGCAGATGTTGGCTGAAAACAATTAGGCAAAATGCAAGAAGACAAAAAACTTCACCTATAAATTATAATGCAATTTAAATGAGAAAATTTACATTAGACATCTTCTCAGGATAATTATGAAACAATTACCTATTAATGAAGCTTCCAAGCTTTTTCTAACAGATGGTCAGAAAGCTGAAATATATTGGTTCATAGATAAGCATCAAATTTAATATGCAGGATGAATACAGCAATTTCTCATCTTGCCATAACTCACTGTATTATAATGTATAACTTCAAGATCAGAGGAACATTTCAGGGTCTCTAATCTAATACAGAGATTGTACAGAGGTTCAGAGACTGCATTTGAGAAGTTGTCTAAACCTGTAGCTTTACAACAAACACATTTTCGCTTACCACACTCTGTTATGGCACCTTAAAAACACTCTTAACACAACTTCAGGTCTCATTATCATTATGTTTCACATCCAATTACTGTAGGAGTACAAAATTGCTTGCTGTAGGTTGTCATTCCAGACAATGATGGCTGCTTCTTGTTTTATACAAACTTTATACTAATGTCTTTATAAAATGCTAACTGAAAAGTAGGAGTATGTATTATGTATTAGGCAAATAAGATGGGCAATGTCATATAGTCATAATGTTATAATGTATACCAAAATAATTTACAAAGTATAGTGTTGGTGACCCTATACATATGAAGAGCTCTTATGCCTTCAGCAGGTCTCACGAATGAACAGGACCTTTCGGAAATGTTTATCTACAATAGTCACAAAGAGAAGTTGCCTGTAAATAAGAATATTTGAGACAAATTTTGTCTCATGATACAGTCATATCTCCTCTACTATGCTGAAGTTAATGTGGTAATGTGATACTTTTATCTCCTGTATGTTTGTGTTTTGATTTCATATGGTTTATTTTGGTATGACTAAGGAGCAGGTTGAGCTTCTGTGTCTGATTTTACACTTCAAATCTAAGAGTAATATAGTGTGAGAGAAGAGAGCAATTCTGTGTAACTTAATGAACAACTGTTCCTATTTTGTATCATATACTAAGAGCTATAGAAGGCTGAAATGAATGTGAGGAGGAGATGAAAAAAATTCAAACTAACGGACTTTTGAAATCAATATCAGCATTTTTGACAAAGTGTTAAAAATGCCTTTATAAAAAAAATTGGTCGTTTTGAAATAGTTTAGGATTTCCCAGCTCAGTTACGCTGTTCTGCAGTAACTGCACAGTGTCATCTGAAAAAGCTAAAAAGTTTAATAAAGTGAGCTGGCTTCATGTTGCTGCAAGGTATGCTGTATGTTTTAATGGCAGTTTCTGATGCAAATTGAAACAATCCAAACTTTTTTACAGCGAAACTAAAAAATATATATCTTTTTATATAACAGAACTGAACTTAGAACTTTAGTGGAGGTTGTAGTTTCACTGCTAATGATCTGAAATGTATGATATTACAAAAGATCCCACCAAATTACACATCCTCACTGTGAGAGTATCACATACAATTTTAATACAAGATCTTGGGCAGCTATTGGGACTAATTCTGCCTGTTCCTCAGCATGGTCCTTGGTGCATCTCCTATGTCTACTGCTAAACCATTAAGCCTGGGCTTGAGAATCAACTAAATCAGAACTCAGAACAATCCATTAATTACTCCAATAGGATCAACTGGGCAAAGTAAACTAACGTAAATAACATCTGTCTGTATTTAAATGATCCTGAGGCTTGCTCTCTGTGAACAGGATGACAAGAAAGGAAATATGCAATCACACTAAAGTGTAGCTAGATGACAATTACTGTCCATTAGCTAAGACTTGCTCAAGAAAGTACTAATAGACTGACAGGACTAAAATCCAAAGTACAGTCATGGTAAGATATGAAATATGAATTATGCAATTAATTACATTGACTTATTATCAATGTACTTACCACTATAAAATATTTATGAGTATTCTGTTATAATTTGTTAATATGTATTTGTGTAATATTTTATGTAATTTAAAATTATCACACATCAGAAAGGTTGATGGGAATGTAAAACATTTCATGCCTTGTGCAACATACAAGGCACTGTTCTATTCCAGCTGCATAGTCAGTTATATAGTAAAGCTGGCAGGATAACCTAGACTTTTAATTTCCATATTTATTAAAAAGTTGTCTTCTAGTAAATCCTTGATTTTATTTTCTTGGTAAAGTACACTCATTTCCTATATGGCTTTATTATCACTTCTATGATGTTAAATCATTGCATTCGTAGACTTTCTTTGTAATGTTTTGGGTCCTATAATAGAAAATGAGAAAGCAAAACATTTAATGCACAAAATTACAAACAATGGATTCAGAAAAGAGAAGCAGACATCTGAAATAGAGGATAAGTTAGCTTAAGCAGTTACATCCAAAAAGCCAAAAAAAAGTCTCTTTTACTGTGCACCCACAAATTTCTAAAATTGGTAGTCATCTTTATATTCACGTTTTCAAAATTCTCTGGCAGTTAGCATTTTTCTTTGCTTCCCCTAAACAGCCTTGATGTGAACAATGAGGTGCCTTTTTCCATGTCAAAATCCAGGAACAAGCAAAAATGTCTCCTGATAACATCTAATGAATGAAATCAAAACACACCTGACGAGTTATTCCTATAGAGCTCCCTCAAAAATGTCATTAGAGCTATTCATTTTTTAAGATAACGACATACATAACTTCTGGAGTGACGAAAGTGATGTGGCTCAGGTGGGAAAGGGTCTCTTTTTGGTGAATTGCATTTTCCTGATGGAATTCAAGCTTGCATCTTCCAGAATGCAACAGGCATTACCAGGTACTAGGCTTGGTGGGAAAACTATTCACCTCCCCTTTTGAAGCTGTGCACCTGTCTAAATGAAATACAAAATATTAAGACCAGAGGGTCGAATTCAAGGTCTTGTAACTTTGTAGTTCAGTAATTAGGAGACATAGTAGAAGAGTTCTGATTTCCAGTCTCTGCTTCCAGGACTATTCCTGCTTTAATCCATCATTCTTTAACAGAAAAAAATATCTACAAGTAGTTGAGTATTCTAACCATAACACAATGCAATTCTTTTGCTTTGTATTTTTTTTCTTTCTTTCTTTCTCAACCTTGGCCTAGAAAACAATGAATAAAATATTTCTATTATGTCAGTTTCATGGGCTTCCTTTCAGCTCTTCAGAAAGCAAAGACATATTCAGAGGGTGATGCTTTTCCATCTAAATCCTAAGGCACAAAATTATTAAGTGTCTATAAAAGCTAATAGCAAGACTATATTTAGAAGGAAGCTGGTGGAATGGAAAGAACACTAACTCTAAAGAATTATATGAACTTCATTTTAGAGTGTTATATATTCTTAATTCCAGAATGGTATGTAGAAGAGTCAGAGTGGGACATGCTCCTCCAGGCTGCTGGCCCTGATACACCACTGCAGCAGGGACAGCCCTTATGGCCTGGGTTCTGCTGTCACCATCTGGAACAATTTTAGAAATATAGTAGCACAGCGTCTTGTGGTTAAAATTGCTGGAAACCATATTCCAAAGGAAACGACTGAAATTGGTCAAAACTGAACAAGGTGGCCAAATAGAGTACCCTGAGCCAAAAAAAGGCCATATACAGAGGGAAGCCGCAAGATTTCACCAAAAGGAACTGAAACATGACCACCAAAGGTCTCAAAAGTCCACCAAGGACCACCAGGGAGCACCAAAGGGAGAAACGATGTCCGTGTGTGAGGGTCAGGCATACTGTAATTAGTTCTAGGAAATAGAATGATTACGTGTGATCATTCTGGGAAATTTTAATGCATATGTATGTATCAGAGGGATATAAGCTTTGAGTAACACAACATATAGTATGCTCGCTATGTGGAGTGATCCCCCATGCATCTGGTGCCATAAGAAAGAGAATACCTGCTTCTTAATTGGTATTAAGAGGTTTATTCATGATTTCTATGACACCACCTGCTCTGGGCATCCCTGTAGCTAAGGTGGCTTGGGCCACCGTGTCCTCACTGCCCCAACCACACCCTCTGCTGCAGTGAAGCCATGTTCATGCTGCTGTTCACATTCCGCTCAGGGTATTGGCCAGGACACCAGGGACATCAACGCCTCCCCGCCCCCTCTTTCATCTCCGTGCTCTGCTCTCTAGGACATTTTCCCCCATGGCCAGTGGCCCAGCTGAAGCAGATGGGCACTACCATGGGCTGTTCCCTCAACAAGCAGGGACCTTCCGCACCTGGGACTGGAGGGACAACAAGCAATAGTCTACCCATACACAGGAGTAAAAATAATAATAATTTTTAAAATGCCATACACAGCACCAACAGAACTGCCTTCTCTCACTCCATAGGCAGAAGAAGTCCATCTTCTCTTCCCTTTTTGTTTTGCTTCCCAACCAGGAATCTGGATTCCATCTCTCTGGGGTAGCTCTCTGTCACTGGTGAAGCAGAGCAAAGGGCATTATGCCACAGACCTGGATACTAGGCTTCGTTTAGGGGCTGATTAGGTGACAGTTCCCCCCGCACTCGATTCTTTCTCACTTTCCTCCTGCTCATTGCCCTCTCTACCTCCTTCTCCCTCATTTCATAGGTTTCACAGGAGTAGGTTATTTTTTTGGCATATTTACTTCTGACTATGAAGTGTTATCTCAAATTGGTACAGTTTATGTCATTATGTAAATGAAGTATGAAGGAGGCAATGAAGTATTAAACTATAAATGCACCTACATGTCATAAAATCAGAAGTATTTTTTGCTTCTAGTTGTCAGACACATGGAGAGCTAGATCTCTGACTAGTGCCTAGTACCATAGATGCACAAGAATAAATGCTAAACTCCTAATGTTTGTAAGTTCTAAATCTGGCCCATAGCATTATATTTCTGTTGCTTTTGAACTTTTCATCAAGGTGTATTTGTCTTTTAATTAGATCAGGGTAATAAATCAAAGCATGAGGTAATTTTCTTCTGATTTATGACTTTTCAGAAGAATTAGCAGGTGGAAAGCGTAAAAGTACATTGCAGTTCAATCTGGAGTTACGGGAAGAGTTCAGAAATCTTTGTACAGTCAGCTTCCCATTGATTTCAATAACACTTTCAGTTGTGTTAAAATGTAGTCTGTATGATCTTGCAAAGAAGCAGAATAATAAAACAAAAATAATAGTTGTTCCAATTTTACAAGAGCATATCTAATCACAGACTTTCTACGTGGTCTCCAATACATATAAAACTCAGCAGTTATTATTTAAAGTGTCAGAAATCATTAAATTTTTCTATTTGAAGCCATCTATTTAGGTTTTATGCAATAAATTTATAATTCCCATTAAAAGTCCAACTATAAAACAAATATCTGGAGACTTCACTCTTTAACCAAAATATCTGATCATCAGCTAATGACGTTTTACAACTTAATATCCCAAGGAGACAAAGGTTGTAAATAATTTTAGTTGAATGGGTGGTACATTTAAACAATGCATAATATTGCCTGGCATAAAGTGCTGTATACATACTACGAAAACTACTACAAAACTGTCATTTTAAACATACATTTTTTGTAGAAGGAATAAATGGAAGCCTTTTGTGAGCATGAGCATCAATTTGATACACTGTCCCTGGGAAAATACTAAAGATGATACATCAAACTGTGAGGATTGAGCCTATTAAGGCTACTAGGTCAGTTTCGTATGAAATCTCCAGGTATCAGCAGGTAAGTATGTGTGGTTTCATTCTTCTAGATTCTCACCATCCCTTATTTTAGGTGTTTTCTCATCTTTCATTTTCCCATCTTGCACATCTTATTCTCTTATTTCACCTTTTCCAAGATCCATTTCTGTTCAGTTGCTTTTTAATCTCTTCCCAAATCTCTGTGGTGTTGTGCTTTCATTTTTGTTCACTACTTTTATATAAGCACTAAAGCATGAGAGTCTAAAATGTTCTTGGGGAAATACAATGAGCCTCTGCCCTGCTGGTCCTTTTCTTCATGCTCTAAGATAATAAAGCAGAAAGAGATGAGAGAGATTGGGAAGGGTTTAAGTCACTGCAGTTCTAGAACCCTTCCACAGCAGTATGAGCTTGCACAATAAGTGTTTTTTTTTTTTTTAATATGAATAGAGACATCCTTAGTTAAGGTCATTCAGTTGGCTCTTATACAATCAATGGAAAGGCTTTGTGTCAAGTACGGGTAGTGCTTCAAAACACCATGCTTGATGGAGCATGAAGCTCATCCTATGGGGAAATCTTAGAAAGGAATCTCACAAGGCCAGTGTAGCTTGTGTTTGAAAGGGGGAATGAATAAATGAGAGTTTAGTTATTATCTACTTATCTAAACTGTATTCAAATGCTTGATGTCATTTCCATCACTAGACTTTCGAGAAGCTTCAATCTTCTGAGTAGACATCATTGGCAGCACTGAAAAGCTCTTGAGTGCTGAGAGTCTGTTGATGGCCTGAGGTGGGCTTTGCAGGCTAGGAATGAGGAGTTGCAATTGCTTATATCCTTAAGCAGTCAAGTTTCATTGCTGTATTGATTTATACATATACTGCTGGGACATTGTCATCATAGTGAAAAAGATGCAAGGGTAAAGCACAATAACCTGGAATTTCCAATTTCCAGATGTCTTTGAAATGGTATGTTCAAATCCGTCAAATAAAAAAAAATGAGGGCAGTGGAGATGAATTATTAAATTGCAGCATTGGCAAAAACAAATTATATTGGTTTGTGTTTCTTACATTTTGAATCTGTGGCAAGTTGTTAAGGGGTCTGATGTGGCCTTCAGTGTTTTTACACTTACTCTTCTCTGTACATCATTATTACCAAAAGAATGATGAATACAGTACAAGTGACTTAATGCTATTACTCACTTCCTGACTGAGCAGAGAAAGAAATTTACATAGAGAATGAAATTCAGCTGAATAGAACTATAACAGTATAGACAAAAGAATTGTGTGACAAAAACCTGCTGCTGCATGAGAGGAAATCTGGAAGAAGGGGGATAAGCATGATGGATTGGGTACTGCAGAGGCAGCTGGCAGCTGTAGGCAGAGCTGAGGAGAGGGCAGAAAGGTGTCTGCGTGCAGCAAGGGTTTACACTGTGTATGAACTCAGAGAATAATGTCTGAGGAATATAAACGAAAGAATATATTTTAAGCTAAAAAATGAATGACATGTTTAGATACATGCCATGTGTGCATGGAAAAGCAAAAGTGATATATTCAGTTACATAGGAGGAGTAGTTATTGCTAAGCAAGTGGAATAGGGCCTCTTTTGGAGAAGCTCTAACTTCGAGTCAAGTAGCACTGTGAAATTCAAGTAAAAATGTAAAATGTCTTGTTATGTCCATAAATGGATAGATAAGGTACACGTAGCTGCATGGAATGGATATTTTCCTGATCATTTAAGAAGTGTAAGATTCCGATTCTTAGTATTGTAAGAATGTTTTCTTTTTCTTTTTAAATCTTGATTCTAAGTTCTGTCCTGAACATTTTTTTTGTATTGAAATTATAAGATATTTTGGCCCATGACAGTTGAAGGTTGCCTCAATATAGTCCTTTAATAAATCCATATTACATTTTAATGAAAACATTCTATATAATACAAATATAGTGAAGTCCAAATAAATTATTAGGTATTTCTAACAAAAATATTTCCTTTTGGACCCTTTCTAAGATTTACTGGGTAGCAACATGTTTCCTCAAAATCTTTCAAGACCACTGAATTTGCATTTTTTTAAATAAGAACATACGTAAAAATTGCCTTGCAGACATTTCTTCACCTACTCTTACAACTTCACATCTTTCTTTGTTCAGGAATAAATAGTTAATTGTAATCAGTTTTTTTTCATTATATGCAATATGAAATTGAACAAAAGTCTTAAACTTCTTATAAGTATAAGCTCTGGAATCAGCATTCATTAATACTTACTCTTTCATGATGTACCATATATTGACACTTCTCTTTTTTTCTCCCAGTGAAAGTGCTTCTGTGAACTGCTGTAAGTACTAATATGACTCTACGTGCCCTTAATAGCTATGGCTATAAAAAGTCACAGTTTAGTCCACTGCATAATTTGCAGGAGACAGTAAAGGGCACTTCAACAGGAGACATATCTAAACATAATACTTTTAGATACTCTCTTCTTTATTTATTTTTACTTTTTTATTAAGAGTATACATGCAGGTGTTTATTTTGCTTAATGCTGAGCTTTAAAAAAATGATACTTAAAGTTATCTTGAAGTTTCTGTTAAATTACTTTTAAAAATCATGTCTTGCAAAATAAAGTGAATCCTTGTAAAAAAAAAAGAAGCATTTCATCCCTCTTTTTTCACAGTATCACTTTGTTTCACTTCTTGCACTTTGACTTTTTTTGTGGAGTTTTGCTTGAAGCAACAATGAACTGTAATTAAGTAATTAAGATTCTATGACTCAAGCATTACTGACCTCTTCTTGTTTGCAGTATTGGCTGGCAAGATTAAAAGGTTGTCCTCTCCTCATCTACCCAGAGCTCTGCAGGATGTGATTTCTAATTAGAGTCTCAGAAATTCTCACCCTGAGCAATCTGAATATAGGGCACACACCATCACTTCCTTCTTGCATTCATGCTGTTTGCTGAGCTAGCAAGCAGAAAGGCACAAAACCGGGAAAGGGCTGAGAATGTGTATCCTCTGCATAGGACACATCATTGTACTCGCTCTCCCTATTGGTGTGTTCTGCAGAGGAAAACAGCATTAGGCCTTGAGGGAATGCACCTTTTCCTAAAGATGGCAAAAACAAACAAACAACAACAACAACAAAAAAAACCCACATCAACTGAAAAAATATATCACAAACAAAGTAGAGGGACAGACAGATGTCCTCCCTTCATAAATGACCTTTAAAGAGAGACTTTTATTCTACTTCATTTGCTTTTCTTAAAAAAAAAATACTATTATCAAGTTTTATAATAGTGTCAAAAGTTCAGTCACATACAACTCTAAGCAAACCTACCTAAGAGATTTTCTAACTTTCTAACTGTTCAGAATCATCCATTCTGTTACGTTCAAGAGAGTCATTACTGTAGTATTTACAGCTGTCACAATAGCTAATGTGATCTAGGAAAAGCTACTTGTTTCTTTGTTCATGTGATGTGACATTTTAATAACAGCCATAATAATCATGAGTATATATGATCAGAAATATTTTTTTTATTCCTGTGGAGTTGCTGTTTTCATCTTCTACCAAAGGTATTAGCGCACTTCAGCGGAGGAAGGCTATCTTCCAGCTTTATCAGCATTTTAAAGCAGATTTATCTGTTTTCCTAAATAATAAGAAAAAATAAGGTGGCAAAGATTTTACTTTTTCAAATGAAATAGAGTATTCAAAGGTAAAAAACAAAAAAGTCCTCAAATAAGAGGAAAACCAAATACAATCAGCTATAAGGGTATTAAATGCTAGAACAAGAAAGGAAAAATTAATGAAACAAGGATTTATTTTGATATAAAAGCAGAACAGTTTACAGTATACGTAAATGTCTAATAGCATGGATTGCTTAATTTGTTTTTCCAGATACTGCTCCATTTACTTTGCATTTTGTCTGTATTCCATCAAGTTCAAGTTAGATTAACAATCTTTAGAAGCAGTCTGAAAGGAAGACATTTCCGTGTTCAAAGGACAAGTTTCCTATGGGTAGCAATTTGGATATTTTGTATGGCTGATCCCAGATCTCCTCCTCTCATCTGCCTTTTAATCACATACAACACCCCAGAGATGAGAAAATGTTAGACAGTCAGACAGTCCTTCATTTCTCTTTCATAGCACGGCGAAGCAATAAACTCTCAGATGGTAACAGAGCAGACCATTGCATTTGTTAAGCTCTTAATCTTAGTGTCAACCAAAGCCTCACCAGATGAAATGAAGTTTGACTCTTGTGGTTGTGAACATTTGTACTGTAGAAGCTCACTTGAGATACTGTAGTTGAATCTTATGTCTGTCCGTGACTGGCACATTAAAAAGCCAAAAATAAAGCCCCTGTGTGGCTACTCAGTGTGAATGTATTGACAGATCTGTGCAGAAAAGAATTAGACAGAAAGCTTTAAATGTAAAGGCAATGAATTTATAACAGGATTATACAGCTGTTTGAATCAAGTTTGTACAATGTTGAACTGAGAATTCAGAGGAAAACTAGAGAGGGCTAAAAGAACTGGTGTTTATAATTGACTAACAAGAGCCTTCAGCGACACAGGAATTTTGTGGCCACCGCAGCAGATTGTCATATGGCTAGAAAGACTGAGGAGGATTTTAGTTCCTGCATTTCACCAGTTAGCTTTACTAAAAGATATATTCCCAAATGGTGAATTACATCTAGCTCTTTCTGCTCCTCAAAACCTGGAGATATTTTCAATACAGAATTCTTTTCCGTTATTCGTGTACATTAAGTCTAGTCTAAAGTTCACGATGGTTTAAATACTGCTATCAATTGATCAAACTGCAATGGAAAACCTTCAGAACATTCCTAAATTAGAGGAATTTTATACCCATAAGTTTCATCTCCTTTTACTTGCTCTATTTTAAAGGTGAGTTTGTGGTTTCTTTCATAATGGCAGAGTCAGATTTAACATTCTGTATAGAATTTTGAATACAAACCAAATCCCAGATGATGCAATTACCAAGTTCAACGAGGAAATATAGAAAAGGGAAAAAAAGTTAAGAGGTACAAGTTGGGCAGGAAAAAAGCTGGTATTTCACGTGGGATTTGAAAAGCAATGGGATTTGAAAAGTTGATGAAGCAAAAAGACACAAGAAGGCTGTCATTTCAGCAGGTATAAGGTATATATTGCTTCAAAAAAAAAGAAAAAAAAAAAAAAAAAAATCATTTTTAAGAAAATAAGCCATAAGTGTTTACCCTTCAGCTGCCATCTCTATTGACTATTCACATATTGTACCAGACTATAAAATCATCTCTCTGCTGCCTTGCCAGAGATTAGACGTTAGGGAAATACTGTCTTTGGTTATTTCACACCGATGTTGCATGCAAAAATCTTTCCATTGTAATGTCTAGTGTAATAATTTTTGGATTATCTGTTGCAAACATATATCTCGAATAACTGGGGAGGAGAGCACCTCTGGCTTTTCATGGCAGACTTCTGTGTCCTAATAACCTCAGTGCCTGGAGGTAGAGCTATCCTTTCCTCTTGAAAAAGCCTAGGCCACAGGCACAGCTAGAAATTTATGGGAACTACCAAGCTCTCCAAAATTTATCTCCGCCTTCATTAGTGCTTCTGAGAGCACTATCTCCTTCTCTGACAAGTCACGTAACAATTGTCTCATATAGCAGTTTTAGAGCAGATATCCACTGACATACAGTATTTTCCTTCTCCATCATTAGTCTAGTTTGAGCCCTTTTGCTATTCATCTTGCCATCTTCCCTTCTCTTACCCATTCCCCAAGCAACAACCACTTGTCTAATTCCTTGCCCTGCCTTAGACTAGCAACTAGCAACACGATACTTTTTGCCTTCAGCAAGACTGCTGTTGTGGGTAGCAGCTGCAGATCAGATTCTCTCATTACAATAAGTTGGAAGTAATCAGACTTGGTAAATGGGAGCATATGCTGTTAAATTTTGAAAATGCACATCACTCAGAAAGTTGGAGTAACCCCCCACTCTACATTTTTGAAAGTTGAGGAGAGAGAGCACAGCTATTACTTTCACAGCTTAAAGCTGTAGTCAGTTCAATGCCTTTTTGTTTGTTTCTCCTCCCTCTTGCATGCTCCTAATATTTCAGAGAATTGTGACGATTTGACCATTTGTAGGAAAAAAAAAAAAAAAGATAGTCACAAAGCTTGGGCATGCAGAGTCCGTAAATGTTCTGTTCAGTTCTAAGAGAGATCATTTAACTAAGAAAGCTAAGGCTGTGTTTAGAAGCGATTAAACCTGTCACTTTAAACTCTACCTACTTTCGCTCTGACACTGATAAGGAAGCTCCTGCTGCCTAAGTGTTCTAAATTCAATTATTCTCTTGAAGAATGTCAGACTCATTGCTTTAAATGTTGCTTCCTATTGCAGTGCTAGTGAAAAGTCTGTGCCTGGCTGAGTTTGCCAGGGTTATACAAAACAAAGAAAAAAAAAAACCTCTGCAAATTCCCACATAATTTCCTCTCCTGCGGATATTCATATCTCAAAATCAGACTGTATTTTAATTTACCATGTTAAATGTAGTAAGTGATGTGTTTCTCTTGCTAACCATTGCACCACACTTTGGTCTGGGGCACCAACAAACAAGCTTCACAGAAACCAGTGGCATGTTTCTGATGCTTCAGTGGCATGAGAATGAACTTCAGTAATTTTATTCTATGCCAGGCCTAAATGTTTAACAATTTTCACAGCAGTCAATCAAGCCTTTTTCTCTTTAGCTTTCTTCTTTAGCTTTTTTCTTTCTCTGGTGTAAATCAGAAGAAATCCTTCCTGAATTCACTGTGGCTGTGACAGTCTAATGTCTGTTTAAGGAAAGAATAAGGCCATTCTTGTATTAGCCTTGTTTTCTGACAGCTGCCTTAAAATGAGCATGTGAAGAATCAAAGAAGAACTAAACCAGGCTGACAGGGTATGGTAAAAGCAGCCAAACTACTGTATGTCAGAAACTCTGTCAGCCTGTGTGACGAAAACTAGGACTATTTATTTTTTGGGCCTGGCATATGGTTATTTTATGATGATCTCAGTTGCAGTGCTTTTCTAACATCATATGATACCTAGAGGTATTGACAGGTTAAGTCCAAACCCCCTCCTATACATTTTTCTCATAGAATTATTTGGGAATTAATTTTTTAGAATCTTGGTGGGCTATTGTTTTTGAAAAACAACACTTAAGCACTCTTAATGTTGTAAATAAATGGATATTATGAGATGATACTATTTTTTTTTCTTATAATTATCTTTATAATGTCTTATAATTATCTTTATGTGTGAGTGCGTGGCAGATGTGTGACGTATTTTGCCTTGTGATAAGGAAACAGAATAGACAACCTTTGAGGGTACCAAGTTTTCATGTTTCCTTATTTAAAATTTAGAAAGCTACTAGTTATTTACAATATACTTTGCAGTTCAACTCTACTGTGGCTGAATTAAGCTGAATTAGTACATATCTAACAGGAACTTTAGAAGAAATTCATGTATATTTGCATTGGTAATCATTTATACAAAATATCAGGAATGTTACACTGTGTTGGTCCTATTTGTTTTTTAGCTGTCTTCATTTCTGTTCTTGAAAAGCAGATATGTGTAATCTTGGGTTACACCTTTTGCATTTGACAATTTCTTTTATACTCTGACCATGAAAGTGATTTTTTAAATTAAAAAATATTAGGGTTAATTTTATTTGCTTGCAGGACCTTTTTCATTGTTGATCTTCATTAAATGTATTCATTGTATGGTCCTTAGGCCTATATGTTTTGTGTATGCAGACTCTCCAGGTTCTGTTTCCCATTAGAAGCATTCTATTAGAATCGGTTTCTGCCGATTTGAGTTAGAAATTGAGTTAGTCACTTAAATTATGAGTGTACTACTTCCTCTTGCTTTTCCAGCAGATTGATTGATTGAGTTCATAAGCCACTTGCCTGTGACATAAGGTTTAGTTTGCTGCCCATCAGATGAGATAGTATCCACCTTCTGAATCATGAACATAGATGGTGGCAACATTTTTTTTTTTTGTAAGCTTCAAAATGTCTGAGATTTTTAACCTTTAAACTTTAAAATGTCTGAATTTTTTAAGAGGCGGTGTGGAAGAAGTGTTTGTGGAAGAATTGTTTGAAAGCAGGAGCTGAGAGGAAAACTAGGGCCTAACCGAAGTTTTGGCATTACAAAGCTCGCTTGGGGTGCGACATCCACTTCCAGGATGGCTGGTGCGCACGGACTCAGCTCCTCCACGGTTCCCTGGGCAGCACAACCTGCCCTCCTCGCAGCTGCAAAGGGGAGTAATGAAGGATAGAACAGAGTGAACACACCGCGGCCAAACTCTGTTGCACTCCCTGTGCTGGGCTGCTGATAAGCCGCACAGTGGCTGTCTAATGGGAGATATAGGATAACATGTCCGGTGCTGAGCCAGCAAAGGTGGCAAATCACTCCTTACAGATGAACTTTGCTTGAACTTTGCTCATTATAATGTGAAAACCACACCTCCATCCCAAAAGTTATCCACCTCCGAGGTACGACCACCCCTCACTGAGCATGCGCTCTAGATTTTCGGTTGACTGTATCTTTAAATGAAAGCCCTTCCCTCCCCTCGCGCTGGGACGCTGCCTGAAGAGACTAAGAAGTGAGAGGGAAGAATCCATCATAAATTCTGGATCAGTTGATGCGCTGATCCCCCCTTTCCTCCCCTTGCGTCAGGATGCCGCCTGAGGAGACTCGAGACTGAGCCCTCTCCCATCTTTTGGGGTGAGTGATGATTGCACATTTGTACATCAGAGCTAGCTAAAACCCCACGCTCTAGTAGAGAATTTCCTGTACTGACATCTGAAACCTGCTTTGTAAATGTTGCATTTGAATAAATCATACTGTTTGTGAACTCGACTACTTGTTTGGGGGGAGGCGATCGGACCTACAGTTGAGGGACTGTTCGTGAATCCGATACTGCCAGGGTCGAGCTTATAGTTGATTACGCTATTTGGGAACTCGATTCGCTCCTAGGAAGGCGATCGGACCTACAGTCCACAGACTGTTCGTGAATCCAATACTGATTTGATATCTCCTTTCCCCCCCTACCACCACTACGTCTTTCAAACTGCAACATTTTCACAGGTGGGAGAAGATTATTTCCCACTACACATTGTGGCAGGTGTTTGGGTTAAGTATCTAGAGACTCTGTTCCATGATATTTTGTGGAGCCAGGAACATGAAAAAATATTTGATTTAGATTTATTTTATTTACATTATTCTATTTACTTTAGAAGTGTAAAGTATGACTGATTTTCAGAACACAGCCATAATGCTTTTGAGTGGTCTCTCTAGATGCATGCAGCCAAAATATTTGAGGTGCTAATCTTTGATTTGTAGTAAAAAAAAAAAAAAAAAAAAAAGACAAAACAAAGAATGCTTTATTCAGCTGTGATTACTAGTAGGAGCATAACTATCCCAGTATCATAAGGCAATCATTATGATCAAGGATATAAATTACTCCAGCTAAATCTTGAAACCTATGCATTACTCTATATTTTGTAATTCTGAAAATGTACCATACAGTGCTATTTCTTGACTTCTAATATAACTTTGCTTGGTTCACTATTCCAGATATTCTCCTCCAATCCCTCCATCTTCTTCTCCATCCCATCCCTCCATCCATCTCCTCATCCCTCCACCAGGGCAGGGAAATATTCAAATATTCCTCAGAATAGATGGACATGTATAACAGATGTTACAATAGCACAGAATAAGACCACCTTTCTGGAGTGTTTGTTTTCTTTCCTGGTTTTAGGCTGCTTCATTTTGGATCTGACTGAGCATGCTGTAACTTCTAAACTTTCTCCTGGGCTTCCAAAAGCCATACGTAGAGGTTGTGGTGTCGCCCTCTCTGGAGATCTTCAAAACCCGCTTGGACGCAGTCCTGTGCCACGTGCTCTAGGTGACTCTGCGTGTGCAGGGGAGTTGGACTAGATGACCTCTAGAGGCCCTTTCCAACCTTAAGCGTTCTATGATTCTATGTAGAAGGCAAAATATAATAGAAAACGAGGATACTGATAGAAATAAATTACACATTTAGATTAAACCCAATACAATGAAATGTGTTCCTTATATGTAAATTAACCCTTTTAGATAAACTATCCTCAATTTAACAGGTTTAGGTTTTTGTAATACAAGTAATTCAACAAATGAAAGTGAAGAGGCTCCCCATTTGTGTAAAGTGCTTTTATATCTGAGAGTAAAATAAATTATGTTCCCTGAAGGAAGCAGTGAATCTGAGTGATTCCAAACCAAAACTGCTAGTGCTTTAGATACTCACTTCTAAAAGCACTAAATTAACTTTCATCTTAGTTTCAAATTATATTTCTATGGCTAAAAGTCATTTATTTGTTTAACAGAGAAGAAAAAATATAATCCAGATCCTATTTTAAGAAAGCATGTTCATCCTTACGGATATCTGGCCATGCTTGGGCTACTTCGATTGCCACTGAGAAAAGTAGTGAGGAATAATTCCAGTTTATTACTGTACAAATTAGTTTAAAAGAGATTATATCAAAACTGTCAAGTTATATATTTAGTTTAGAAAGATGGTAATGGAAGCTGCAGAGAACAGCCCTATGCTAGAGTGACCAAAGAGGAAGCTGCTCTAGCATTGCAGAATAACAGCAAACCGCAAATTATGGGTTTAATTTAAAATCACAGTCTAAATTTATGGGAGCTAACAAAAGCCTACATAAATCTATGCAAGAGAGATTTCATTTATTCTTTATTTATGACAAATATATATATATATATAAATTCTTCACTCTATATCTGCCTTGGTGAAATGAATGTATTGGTATATAGTTATACATGTCTATCTGTGGCACAGTGTATTCATTATATGTGTATGCAGACAACTCAGATTTCAGATGTGAAAGTCAATATGGCTAGATGTAACATGATGCCACATCAGTAATACGGCGTAAAAAAGGTGGTTTTGACTAGCAGAATTTCATTATGAAAAAAATTAAAATGATGCTTCCATAGCACATGCATTTCTTATCATTCTGTACAACTACCTGAAAAGAGGTTGTAGTGAGGTGAGGGTTGATCTCTTCTCCAGGATAACTACCAATGAGACAAGAGGAAATGGCTTCAAATTGCACCAGGGAAAGATCAGGTTAGACATTAGGAATAATTTTTACATGGAAAGAGTACTCAAGCATTGGGAGAGGCTGCTCAGGGAAGTGGTGGAGTCACTGTCCCTGGCAGTATTCAAGAAACATGTAGATAAGGTGCTTAGGGATATGGTTTAACAGACATGGTGTCAAAGGATTTATGGTCAGACTTCATGATCTTGATATTTTTCAACCATAATATACTTCTATGATTCTGTGGTTGCAATCCCTATCTGAGGCCCTGAAGTTAGGATCCTAAGTTCTCTATATTCCTTCTAGAGGCAGAAGGATCGCTTCCATTTTAGGAATGAAAGGAGCACCAAAATTTTAGATTGGCCAGGTTCCTAACTCAGACTTCTTGGCTGCCTGTAAAGGAGCTGACAGAGGCACAAAAGATACAATACTTTGCACAAAGGGGCACACAGATGGAATGAGCAACTCTGCTGGGGACAGCATCCCAGTGCTCAAGCAATGGTGATGACGTGCTACAGTGATGATGGGCACAGTCCCCATCCCCAACTGCAGCATGTTCCTGTACCGTAAAGATCAAAACCAAACTCCTGAGAGAAGATGCAAACCTGGGGGCCTGAGGCTGTAGGCATACTTAGGGCTTCTTGCTGAAGATGGTGGAGTAGGGAGATGGTCTCCTTGGCTACTGGAGGGACATGCTGGTGGATGAT
This sequence comes from Tinamus guttatus, assembly GCF_000705375.1. The sequence goes on along the minus strand of NW_010585603.1, from coordinate 119,959 downwards.
CTGCATTGCCAAGGAGAAGGTCATCAGACCCTGTAGCATCTGAGATAAAGATGAGGAAGCTTACTGGATCTTCTCTGAGATCCGTTATGTACAAAAGCTTGCACTTTCAGGTGTCCTGAAGAAGGGACAGGCAGAGTCCATGGTCATTAGACTGAGAAGTGGGAACCTCAACAAGAACAGAGGCTGGAAACTTGAAGTGTTTGGCAACAAGAGGAGGACTCCTGTTCCACCTGCAAATCTGCAAACACAGAAGGAGTTCAGTGTGTTCATAGCAGAAGAGGGACTGGGAGCTCGGAGCAGTGAAGCATTGGTGCTGGCAGGGACTGAGCCATGGGGCAGCACCAGGGGGAAGCAGGGCATGATGGCAGTGGGAGATATGCTGCTGTACAGGATGGATGCCCCACCTGGCCTGAGCTGCTCTCTCAGGAGGTGTGCTGCTTTTCGGGTGTTCAGTTCTGGAACTTTGTGAAAAGACTGCCAAGGCTTGGCTACCCTCAGCCTATTATCCCCTGCTGCTCTTCTACATGGGCACAAATGAGTCAGCCGGGGAAGTTGGAGCATATGGAGTTTGACTGCAAGGACTCCAAGGGGCAAGTATTTTTCTTCTCAATTCTGATAGTGATGGGAAAGTCTTGAGGATAATTGGAGAGATCCTCTGGATCAATAAATGGTTATGCAGCTGTTATTGGAAAGAGGGATTTTTTTTTAATGACCAAACAAGTTGAATCCTGGTCTTGATTTAAGAGAAGCGCGGTTTAGCTAAACAGGAGGGAATCAACTACCTGACCTAAAAGTTGTCAACAGGTGAAAAATAAATAAATAAGCTTGTGAAATAATTTTATTTATACTTCAGGAATTAGATATTGTTTATCTATTTTGTCTTCTTTTTTTTTTTCCCCTTAATAAAACATTATTAGCTAAGGTTATTGATTTAGTTGGTTAGTATTTGTGAATATAGAAAATTAGTTCATTAGGTACCATCAAGTGTAGCTTGTTCTCCTGAGATTCTAAGTGAAAATTCAAGACTCTATTTTGTCAGCAGACTGATTTATTTTGAACTTACTTAAAGTTATTATCACACTCTAGAGGTGAATAATATAGATAGATTTTCTGCAAATCAGTTACTTGCTTAGCTCATTACAGTTGCTGGTGATGTCTTCCCATTTAGATATTTTGGAATAGTGGATAGACTTGTAGAGAAATTCTGTGAATAGGACCTAGTAATTTAACTTGTACCAAAATGATTGGAATTTAGACTTTTTTAAAGTCCTAAAGAGTCTTAAAAAAAAAAAAAAAAAAAAAAACACTTCACAAGACAATGTCATTTTCCCCCAGTGAGTTACCAGTGGGGCTTTTGTAGCTGAGGAAATCCTCTTTTACAGAAATGAACTGTATAGCCCTAAAAAGATGGAAGAAAAAAGTAGATGGTGTATGACAACTGATAAAGAAGAGGAAAATAAGGCAGTGAGAAGAGGAAGTGTTCACTGAAAAAAAAAAAAAAAAAGAATTTTTTTTCTTTGAGAGCGTGTACCCGCAGTCTTGCCTGGGTTACTGTTAAATTAAACATTCAGAAAGACAATGAGTTAGGACTCTGTAGCATACATACACTCTCTTGAGGCAATTGCATCTGCACACAGTATGTCTTTTCAGTGCAATAGGTAACTGGATTAATTTAGTTAACAGGCTGATGCTCTAGGCACACTGCTACTCTGGTTTGCCCATGATTCCAGCTTTTATACTTTTTTAAAGTTTAAATTAGAATTTTGACTGCTGCTGAAATATTGAAATTACTTTATCTGAAATATAACTTCAGTAGTTCAATACCAGTAAAAATGCTAATTATTACTTAAGTCCAAGTGTAAGCGGAGTTTGTGAAATGCAATAAAGTCAGATTTTCTAAGCATTTTTATAATGTCCTTTTGCAAATGTCATAAATTTTTAAGATACTAATAATTCTGATATTTGACAGTGTTATGAATTATGAACAAAGTATATCCTCCTTTCATACCCCCTTTGTGTTGCAGTTCAAATGGCTGCAGCGACCTGGTTCAGGGACGGCACGGCGACCACCCCCAAACCACTCGGGCTATCAGCTAGTTGACACCAATGTGGTGGACGGCAAATGGCCTTTATTGATGGGTAACAAGGTGTTATATAGCTAGGTTTACAACGTCACATCCGTCTGCTTACACCATAGACTAAACACTATTGGCTATTAGGGGCCCTATCTTTCCGTACAGCACGATATCTTCCGGCCGCCGTTCCCTAACTATCTGCAACAACTTCCCCCCTCCCTATGCATAACAAAACTAGCTAAAATACAACTATCTTATTCTTATTACTATCTTATTCTATTCTTATAGTTATACCAATCTTAAAATTACACATCATAAACTTGACATAAAACATAAGGCACAAAGAAGAAGGCGCATAGAAGGTAGGGGATGACAGGTAATACCAGGGTGTAGGAATAGGGTGTACACCTTGGGATAACTTGGGGGTAATACTAAGTGGATATATTCTTAAAGCAGTTGTTGGTGTTCTACTAACATGATGTTAACCTTCTCTAGCTGATTCTTGACAAACGGCATGAGCTTATTCAATATACAGGGTCCAAAGATTAGCGTCATCATGATCATTGTGATCGGCCCTATCAAGGTGGATATCAGGGTGGTTAACCACGGCGAACCGGTGAACAAATTTTTGTACCAGCTGCGTTTGGAACAGGGTTCAATGGATGCTAGTTGGCAAGGCATGGCACTGAAAACTGGTGGCCCTGTAGTTATTTTTGTACTAATTGCTCGAGATTGTTCGATCTGTTCAAGTACCCCATTTAAAGGGCTGGTGTGACTCTACCTGTCCTATAATGACAAGCTGCAAAATTAAGATAACGCAAAGGCATCGCGGCCCCCTCTTGCGGAGGCTGTTTTGTTGTTTTCTGGATTCAGTCAGCGTGGAACTCGCAGGCTCGGGCGGGACGCTTGTCACCGGGGTGTACGGGTTACGGGGGTGTCCGATGATCCGGTCCTGTGAACAGAAACTCACAATTTTCATTAGTTTTATTTTGAAGGTAACAGCCACCTGAATTGGGGTCAGATGCTCTTCCTTTGCAACATGCTTAATCATGAATGCTCCCGCCAGTTTTTCTTTAATTCGGATATTTACCTTCTTTTTCTCCTTCCTTAAGTTTGAATCGGTTGTGAGCCACTCGTCCTGACTAGTGGCTGATCCGGAGGCGGAACTCGACTGACTGGTCACTTCCGGGCTCCGGTACTTTTTCGTTGGGCTTCGGCGTTTTTTGAAATGTCCGCTCTGATCGGTTCTCCGCCCCTCCCTCGGGCTCGCTCCAGGTCCCTCGCTCGGACCTCCTCTCCGCCCCTGACTCGGGCTTGCTCCCGGCCCCTCACTTGGACTTCTTCTCGACCCCTCCCTCGGGTCTTCTCTCCGTCCCTCACTCGGACTTGCTCTCGACCCCTCCCTCGGGTCTTCTCTCCGTCCCTCACTCGGACTTGCTC
>NW_010585603.1:66895-115328 GCF_000705375.1 Tinamus guttatus | reverse complement strand
CCACTCGGGCTATCAGCTAGTTGACAGCAATGTGGTGGACAGCAAATGGCGTTTATTGATGGGAAACAAGGTGTTATATATCTAGGTTTACAACGTCACATCCGTCTGCTTACACCATAGACTAAACACTATTGGCTATTAGGGGCCCTATCTTTCCGTACAGCACGATATCTTCCGGCCGCCGTTCCCTAACTATCTGCAACACCTTTGAAGGATGCTTTTAATGCTAGTAATAAGCAAAGGTTTCAAACTCTTAAAATATACCATCCTTTGTCAAATTGGCTTTAATGAAATTAAGGCAAGTCTACTCTGTGAGTTTCCACAGAGTCATACACTAGATATAAAGGAGAAAAAAATAATTCGACAGAGAAAGAGATGACGAAAGGGAAAAAAAAAAAAGGGGGAGGTGGAGAGTGTTAATTAATGATAATTTCACAACTGCTGTAGTAAGTGAGCAAAAAAAAAAAAAGTGAAAAAAATCTCAATGAGATTCATAGTGTTTTACAGTTTTTATGTTGTTATCAAAATTTTGTACCAAAGCAATAGTAAAAAGGTTGGTATTTTTGTATCTGGTGTGAGAATTTAGGCCAATATTGACTACACTTTAAAATAAATATCTGTTGCTTTTATTTATCTGAAAATCTAGTAAAGTTTGAGCTGTGTATCTGACCATTTTATTGAAGTATTCCTCATCTTCCTCTACATTAAAAAAAAGCATTTCAATTTCGAGTGTTTCTGAGCTAGCTGTCATTGTGACACAACTAATCATTGTTTTTGTTTCAGGGCGTTGGATACACTGCCAGATTCAGTGTAAAGCAATACATTTTGGTGAGATGAGAGACTCAGCAACCTCTCCAGCATCCCAGAACCACAAAAGCAGTGCCACTGGCCTTGCTTTTGCTCTCCAACTATCTATTGAAACTTTCCTCATCATTCCACTTACACGTTTAGGCACTCTCAACTCCCCCTTTACAACATCTAAATTTCTCTTTGACCCTCTTAACAGTTACCCAACGGAAAATTAACAAAAGGGCTTGGCTAACTAACCTTTCCTCTCTCTTCTTTGTTCATTTCAGTTCAGACAAAGTTATGTTTACTTTTAATCATATCCACTCCAAGGTTTCCACTTTGAAGATGGAGAAGAGACTCTTGGCTTTTTGTATATTAACATCGATAAAGTCTGGGCGAAACTTAACAAGGAGGTAACTATCTTGTGCCTTCTAGGACTTAAATGTCCTAGCATTAAGAATCTGTTCTTTCTTGTTAAATCTGTAGTATTGTATTTTGTATTTCTGCTGTGTTCATTTGTTGTATTACTTAATACCTGCAGAAACTTACTGAAGTATTTCACTGGAGGACTTGGCTTCTTTGAATCAAATGCCCCAAACTCTTAGTAGGCAGCTCATGCCTACCAATCAGCAGTGTGCTGTTTCTATATGATGGCAACTATCTTTCAAGAGTCATACCCAGTCTTATATAGATTCTCCCTGCCCTGAATGGTTTCAGTCACTTCCGTTATTGTTTCTGTCTTTGAAACTGTAGGCAAAATGCCCACTACGGTGACAGGGTATATAATAAAAGTAAACTGAGGCAGTTGGTCCCTGTGCTGGTATTTTTTCAGATGAGAATGAGGTATCAGCAATGATTGTGTAAAGTAAATTCATGTTGTTTACATTTAAATATGCTTTCAGCATGAAGTTCAAAACGAAGGTTTAGCATAAAATAGGGCTCCCAGTGTGATGCAACCTGATCACAATCTGTAACAACAAATAATGACAGTTAGATGCAAAACCAGTCTGAATTATTTATCCAGCTTCCAGGAGAATTCCTGAATGAGAAAAAAAATAAATCAATGCATGGCTATATGCAGGATAGGCTTTAACAATAAAGATTAAATTATCTTGACATGAATAAAGTGAACTATAGCGGGAGATGAATTAGCAGTATATTAGTAATTAAAATACTTATTTTAACATGTAAAGTGTTACTAATTTTGTTTGTGCTTTTGATACAGAATAAAGCTGTTGACATACCTCCTATGAAAAAGTAGGCATTACACTTAGAACTTTTCAATTCAAGATTGATCTAAATTAGATTGTTAACCTTCTTTGCATATTTACTCATAAATGATCTTTCTAAAATTTATTTCCATTAACTTTTTTCATGGCCACTAGGATTAAGATTAGGTCAATCAAGAGATTTAAGCTTTTGATCTGGTTATCATAAGAGCTGTTTGACTTGTACTAATTTGTAGATCTAAAGCAGATTCATAATCCCTCGAACTAGAGGAAAGAACAATCTGTGAGAGGTAAATTGAAACTTATGATTTAATGACCTGATAGAAGCACTGTAATATTATTTCCCATTTTTATGCCTGGAAGAACAAACAGATATATTTTTTTTCTGTTTTCAAATATCTTAGACCTAAGATGTTTATGAACTCCAGCAGACGATATATGCCCTATCTAATATCATAAAGCTGCCCTGGAGTGAAAATATCCATTTCTGTGACAGCTTACTGGAAAATCCTATTCAAAACCAATTATCTATGGTTATTTTCTAGCTTGTAGATCATTCATTATTAATGGGTGAGTTAATTAAATTAATTTCAGTGGAAACATCAAGACAGAGCAATTCCTGCTGAAGTGATATGCCAAGAGATTTCAGGAGATGTCTGCTTCTTCATTAATTTTGTCTTGACTGAAGTTAGGTGAATCCCTCTCTCAGTCTCACAGCAAGTTTAAGTCCTATAGGTGATAATCAGCTTCTACTAAAGGGACTATTGTATGTAGCAATGATTTGTTTTTCTCTTAGCTAAAACAAGAAACTGAGTTATACTAAGTCTTCCTGTATTATGTCTGCTTTTAATTGGTCAAGTATGAACATTAAAGCTGTCTGCTTGTGCAAAATATATCAAGCGCTGCTCCTTTCATGTTTTCTGGTGAGTGGAAAAGTGTTTATGGACTTCAATTAGGTCTGAGCCCTGGCTTCCTATTTTAGGTTTTCCATAGCTTCTGCTTGAAGAAGTGGAAAGTAAAGTAAATTTTTATTAACAGGAATGCACTTCCTCTGTATTCTAGCCACCCTAGGCAGTTAGAAAGGTCTGAGCAACTCTATGTAAGCATCTCATGATTCTCATTAGAGAGAGGATTTTCACCATTTAAATTTCTCAGTTTGCCTTATACAGCTTAGCAACATGACCTAATTACTTGCTCTTATGTTTCTCAGTTCACCAGGAAAGATACATTGAAACATCACTTTAATAGTGACCAGAACAGGATCTGTGAAAATATTGGTGGAGATTTCATTTCTTTCCTGATGGACCCAGTTTTGTGTGTGGAAGACACAGGAGTTCTACTGGGAAAGATCAGGGAGAAGATTATGTGAGTAAATACTGGGGTCCTTTTTTTTTTTTTGCTAACCAGGCCTAGAAACATGATTATCTGCCAGGCAGGACTGATGACAGAAACATGATTATCTGCCAGACAGGACTATGTGATCGTGATATGCAACCCTTGCAATCAGTACAAGCAAGTTTAATTCTTGGTTGTCAAGGGAGAGGATGGAAGAAGTTCCTTCTGTACTGAGCTTTCTCCAGGAGTGCCCTTGGGGACCTGACAAATCCTAACATAAGTAATATTGTCTTTACATATAGTTTTATGTTGGGCTTTGAAATTGGCATTTATTTTAAAAAAGTACAAGATGTTGATAGAAATGTTTTATTCCAGAATTCTGTGTTCATTATGTAAAAATGCTATTTTTATTGAAAGGTGAGCTGTCAATAAAGTCAAAAATAGTCCAAAATATTGTTGTGTGCTGCACAATTTGTTTTCTTTTTCCATATATAACTGCTTAGAATGAAGCTGTCTGGATGAGGTGTCTTTGCTGGGTTGACTTGTAGTTTCACATAAAGAGAAAAGTAAGAAATATGTGTTTTGCCCAGCAATTAACCTTGCATCTATCTTATCAAAACAGCTCTATGCCTATAAACAAAGACTTAAAATGTGGTCATCTTAGGGTCAATTTTGTCTTTTCTCTCTGTTTCCTTTTTGCAAATGAAAAGACAATAACATTTTTTTTCTTAAGGTATAACCCTAAGAAAACCTGCTGCACACAAACAACTAAAGCAAGTAATAAAATATTATGAAGTTTTAGTCACTTTTTGCCAAAAGTTGACCTGGAGGTCCTGAGCAGGATTTATATAAAACAGACTGGTGGCTGGTCATAGTGTTGCTGGTATGCAGAAGGGAAGATGACAGAGTGTTTTTGTGAGAATTAGTGCTGGCGCAGAGCTGCTTTCTCCTCTTTGCTCTCATTGGAGAGAGCTGTAGAAAGGGGTCAGAAGGGAATGAGGAACTGAGGAGTGAGATAGATAGTTCAGGAAAATGGATCTGTGAGAGTGGCCTGTGCTGATGGAAGAAATACGAGGATTTAAAAAGGAAATTTGACTTTTTTAAATGGGCAAAATTTGGGGCTGTTTCATTTTAAGCTAGCACTGAATACTAGGAATGGAGATGGGAGCCAGAGTAAAGGAGAAAAGTGTTAAGTTTGCTACTTCAGCTACTACTTCATGGCTTTTATCTACTTATTGTGGGCCTAAAACTTGAGAGCCTGGGAGAAGCAGCAGGAGTGAGTGTAACAGAAATGGTCTGAGATGCTGGAAGGGAGAAAAGGAGAGGTAAATGGGGGGTGAAGGCTAGAGCCAAGAGGGTGCAAGAAGCATTCCAAAGCCCCAGCATTTTCTTGTCAGAAAAGGGAATCTGCAGGGAAACTCAGATAGTCTGTGAGAATCTTAACATTGGCATCACCTGCCCTGTTACCTCAGGGCATGAAGTACTAGTCATTCATTGAATGTTCTGGATTTTTTTTGGTTTTGCTTTTATTTTAGTTTCTATTGTAAATGGAGGAAATAACAATCAGATTAATGTCAGAAACATATATTGATTGATTGATATATATATATACACTACATATGTATGAATTGATGAATTAAAAAATTATTTGTGATGATATAGCTCTGACACTTTCTACTTTTTACCAGTTGATTTGGAAGACAATGTTCTTTCAATGGAACAATTTTTCTATGAAATGTCCTTGGATACCTTATGCTTCTCACTTGCAAAAAAAATGGGAGAAAGGCGATACAATTTTCTGCTTCTATAGAAACCTAGCAAGTGTTTAAATGTTATGACATAAATATTTCTGTATTACATATATATGAACTCATTTTGCATAACTGAAATCTCATAAAAGTCCATGACAATGAAAATATGCTTTTGAATACTGATGCTACGTGCATAATTAGTATGGAAGGTCTGTAAACATGGAAAATAAATCTGAAATGGAAGGCATAAAAATATCTCACATTTTGAGATCTTCATTGTGAGAAGATGTGCTGTTCCTTTAAATTCCAAAGTTTCTGCAATGAAAACATGATGTATGCTTTTCTTGGAATGAAATGTACATACTTATGCTAGAAGAGAATGATTCTTCTGGAACATTACATGATTTTTGAGACCATCACCAAGATTCTGTGATACCATACTTGAATTATATTACTTAATTTAATTTCAATTAGAATATCAACCATAGTGTCCAATTTTAATGAAAAGGGTTCTTCAAAGCTTTCATTCAATTGGAATTCCAATTCAATAATGAGGTACACTCAGTTTTGAAACTTACATATCCATTATCATATACAGAAATCAGTATTCATCAGTTAAAGTTCTACAGTATACTAAAAACATTTTCTCATTCAGATTGTTTAGTGCTTTTATTATTTTTTTAAAAACTGATTAATAGGAATTTATGTATGAATATGTTCATGTGAATGTAGATAACATTTAATGAAAGAAAAGCTCCCAAACATTTAACTTAGATAAGAAGCCACTTAATGAGCTACTTATAAAATTCAGACTACTTAGCATAAATAATCACATTATGATTTATTGAACTTTTGCATAGTTAAGTGGGTAACTCAAGAAGTGATTAATTTATGTTCTTAACTTTAATTTCTTCACAAAGTAAATATTTTTATATTAAAAAATCAGTATATTCTTATACTGATTGTTGTAATTATTTTTCATAATACAATCACCAATTCTAATGAGTCTCCAGTCTTGGCCTTTAGGATAAATTACTTTGATAGATAAAAGCAGGTAACTGTATTGAAATAATGGATGTTATGAGAAAAAACAGTAACACTCAAATCCATATAAAGAAGCTATGACAATACTTGGAAAAAGTAGGAAAATCTACCCAAGTAAATATGTCTTTTGGGTAGATGATGCACTAATAGTACTCCTAATACATCTGATATCATCCATCCCCTACAGAAAAACTTGTCTGTGGTAGATGAAGGTGCCTCTTATTTGCATTCTTCCATCTAAAGCAATTTTGCACTTCATAGAAACATCTTATGTAAACTGGAAAGCTGAGATCAAATTCTTTCTTATGGTAGAGAAGAGTTGAGGCTGGAAGGGACCTCTGAGGATCATCTAATCCAACCCCATTGCTCATAGCATGGCCAACTAGGGAGCAGGTTGCTCAAGATATTGAATATCTCAAAGGATGGAGACTTTTAGTCTCCTAGGGCAAACTTGTTCCAGTGTTTGACCAAAAAATATATATATATATATATATTTTACCTTGTTTAAATGAAATTTCCTGCATTTCAATTTGTGCCCATTGCCCCTTGAACTTTCACGCAACACTGCTGAGCTGCTGAGAAAAGTCTGCCTTCATCTGCCTTCATCTTCTTCACTCCCTCCCATAAGATATCTATATACATTGATAAAATCCCTTATGAGCCTTTTCTTCTCAAGGCTAAACAGTGCCAGCTCTCAGCCACTCCTGTGTCAAATGCTGCAGTCCCTTAGCTCCTTCATGGCCCTTTACTGGATCTGATTGGGTATGTCAATATCCACAATAATAAAAGTGTCTACAGTGCTTAACAGTGATCCCCACTGTCTGTGCTGTGTGACAAATTAGGAGGGAATCAGATTGTACAAGCATTCGGTATTTCCTTGTTTTCAATCATTTGAGTTATTACTAGTGATTTTTTTAGAATTTAGTTTTTGTTGCACGTGAGACTTTCAGACTGCACTAGTTACCCCAGGCAACTTTTAAGCTTTATGAGCTGATTTGTTTTGGTATTAATTATTATTAAAGAGTTTATTAGAGGCTTGAAAGAATCAAACTCGAGGGTGACAGAGCCCTGGAACAGGCTGCCCAGAGAGGTTGTGGAGTCTCCTTCTCTGGGGATCTTCCTAACCCGCCTGGATGCCACCCTGTGCCCCGTGCTCTGGGTGTCCCTGCTGGAGCAGGGATTTGGGCTAGATGATCTCTGGAGGTCCCTTCCAACTTCGACCATTCTGTGATTCTGTGATTCTCTGATTCAATGAACGTATAATTTAGCATTTAGTTTTTACGCATTGTAATTTATAACTGTGTCGTCACTGATTTACACATTCATAGATACAAGCTTAACCTGGAAAGCATATAAATCCCACAGTTTTACATCATGTGTCTTCTACTAGAGCTAGAAAAGGAATGAAAGACTGATATAATGGGAAATAACAAATACTTTGAAAACTGCAGAAATGAAAACAGCTATGCAAAGCTGTCAGGTAGCTGTAATTGATCTTTGATGCATTTTATTTTTACTCAATGTCCTCACTATGTCCAATGATTTTTTTATTTGAATTATTCAGTAGTTGAAAGCACATCTCTAGTGAGCTAAGTCCCAAATCTCCCAAATATTAATTTATGACAAGGATCATCAACTTTAGCTCAATTTAATTTCAAATCCCAAAGTGTGCATTGAAATTTCAATGAATATTTCTAGTGCTAATTACTCAATTTCTATATTTATAAGCGAACTGGCACCTCATAAATATCACATTGTGCTATTATCTCCATATGTGCCTCTTTCCTCTAAATATAGAAAATCAGCAATTAGCACTAGAAATATTCATTAAAGTTTGAAGGCAGATAAATAACAAGTTAGAATGCCATTTATTTATTAAAATTTACAAAGCAAAGAAATCTAACTGCTTCTCATTTGATTAATATGCCCCATACCACCAGTTACTCTAAATACTTAATCTGTCTAAACTACCACTAGGTAACATTTACATCACTTAGTGAGAGGATGCAATACACAGCTTGTCAACTTTGGCACAGGGTAATACATTCTAAATTTTGATTATCCTCACCTGTAATGTAAGGATGGCAAAACTGTCTTAGATATACTTTCTTCCCACATATAAGATTACTTCTATTCTCTTGGAAATGAGTAAAATGGCATGCTTAGTGTCAGGAATGCTGTTTCTTTCTGTGTTTGAGAAGCTGTCTGTCCAATCAGTGAACCATATGTATCTAGAGCCAAGTCAAACTGGAAGGACCAGAATGGAGATTTGACTTTAATATGTAATATAATCTCTTCAAAACACATTCTCATAATATGTTTGTACTGTGAATGATCTATCTAGCAGCTCTTCACACACGCTAACTGCTCCTCATGCAATGTTGCACTTCTCACTATGTAGCGTATTACATCTAAATGTTTTTATATCTGCCCTTTAGTATAAGGGCAAAGTATACCTTTAGACAACTAAATACAAAGCTCTAAGTTGCTCTAACAATACTCTCACCTCCCTTTTCACCAAATCTCTGTGCCTGAGAAATTTTAAACCAGCTTACATAAAATAATTAGCATGCAAGAGAATTTGGGGGTTAATCCGTTGCCTTTCATTTTCTTTTGATTTATGACTTGGATGTCTTGTCACATTGCCTGAACTATTAGTGGTATATCTGATATATAAAATGATTCTTCACTAAGTAAGTCGTTTTGTTTTAAGCACACAATAGAAAACATGTAAACAAAATTTTGATTTCTTAGATTCTGGAAAATGAATTGTTTTATTATGAAAGTAAAGGTAAAGAAACATTTCTTATAAACTCAGACTGATTTTCACATGATTTCAAAGTTTGTTTTCTTTCTATTTTTCCATTATTGTTTAATATGCATGTGTTTATCTCTTTCTGAGGAAGATATCTCAAATTTGATCAGTTTCATGTTTCATAACAGTCCGTATATTTAAGACTCACCTGCCACCTGTTTCACTCACTCACTTAGAATTTGTGCCTGTATGTATGTGTGTATATAGATTCTGGACAGTTTGTAAATAGATACCAGATACAAAAGGATATGTATTTTAATCATTTTTTAAAAATCATCTGAATTTGTACGGAGTAAGAGTATTTTCCTAGTATTCTGCTTATTAATCCTGAATACAAATCATTCAGCTTTTGACTTGGAAATATAGGAAGAGGAAATGCCACCTAGTGATAATTATACTGATTTTGTCTACTCACAGGAACCAGGCAGTAATGGCAAGAGAGACTGGAAATTGGAAAGAATGTGAAATAGGGGGAAAAAAAGGGTTTGTCTCTATTGTGGTACAATTAGTTTGAAAATATTCCCAGCAAAATATAGTAAGGCAATGCCAGCACTCACTGTGTAACGACATTTTGCTAATTCAGAGGCATAAGAGCTAAAAAAAATGAAGACATATTTTCATGACTCCCTAGTGGTCTGAAGTACCTAACTCTGGCTATAAGTTTTCACAGAAACAGATAGTCTGGCTATCTCCAGTTTGAGAAGCAGGCAGTGAGCTGCAGAGACCAGCACAAAAAACCTCTATAGCACACTGAAAGACCAAAGGGCTATTCAATGACTGTCATATATTGCATGGGAAAGAAGGTAAATGATTAGCTGATAGCAAAAGAAACACTTGGTACCAGAAGCTGTACAAGGAGAGAGATTGGGATAGTTTGAAGAGAACATTTCAGTAACTCAGATTAATTTCTATATAATGTTGAAGTATAATACAAGCTTTGCAACAGATGTCTCTGTTAAATTTATATATCTTTTATTTGCAATTGACTTTTGCTTTCTGCAGTGTTACTTTATGACATGTATCTGATAAAGCAGAATACTGGCATAATCCTTAAATAAAGCAAATGTTACTAGGCAATGATTTTTTCTGTGACTTGTCAATGTTGCTCATGTATGCGCAATATTCTCAATAGATATTCTCACGTCTGCTTTGAGAATGTGTAATATGCTTAGCATTTTAAAATAGGATAATTAGAAAAAAATATATAAAACAGAAATTCAAGTGCATAGGACCAGATTGTGAAGCTAATCATATTTAGAACAGGTGATGACAATAAAGACAGCTTTGCTGGCTTATAGAGTTTACTGTGAAGGAACTGGTGCTTTGGATATGCTTTCAGAAGCTTTGGAGTGTGTAATGGTGCATGGACTCATAATGTACTTCAGCACTGCCCTTAAAATAAGGATAAACCTTGATATAACTTAGCATTACAACTTGAAAGAGAGTGAAGACTTAGAGGTGTTGCATAGCTTTCACCCTTATACTCACTTCATGCTGTTGCATTACTCTCTTATTGTGCTTCAGATAGGAATGCCCCTTGACTTTATTTTATATATATTGCCTTTTTTTAATACTCTGCTGAAGGTGAAGAGATGTCAAGAATGATACATTAGTTAATGTCTAAATGTATTCATACTGAGAAATTGAAGGACAGTTAGTAAAATGCAGCTGGACTGAAAGAAAATAAATGACAGAGTTCTCAGAGTGTCAGTTAGAATTTCATGATTGTCAGTCACCAAAATAAATTCCAATGTTTCTATAATAAGGACTCTAATTATATACATAAGACGGAAGCTGCTTTTCTATTTTGACTCTTAAATTCAAGAAAGATCTTTCAGTGTTAACTCTTCTTATAACTTTTTTCTTTTCTTTTCTTTTTTCTTAAATATATAGGAAACATTTGTCTGCTTATGGCATTTGAGTGATTTAAGTATTGAGGATTTAAGTATTAAGTATATTAAGTATTTCAAATATCTTCACAAGTCCATCATGCAATTCAATTATTAATTGATGCATTCTCTTGTAATACATGATGTATTTGTCTTGTTTAATCATCATTCTGCAAGAAGATTAAATTAAATGTTTTTATTTTAAGTCACCTGCCAATAAACATGGTTATATTACTACTGGCAGATACCAAATATTGCCTCTATTCTAGATACAAGATTAATTACATTGGATCTTAGAGATGGTTGTGATCCCACAGATCGACTGTAAGGATGTTCCTGAGAAAAAGCCAGCAAAAAACCTTCTTGGCTAGGACAGTCTCTGCTATGGACACAACCTGACAGCCCTCCTAAATATGGGTCACGGGAGGGAGACTCCAGGAGCTTATTTAACTAATTTAATTTTATTTAATTTTATATTACTTCCAAATAAACTCTTAGTAATGGACCCGGAAGCCCATTTTAGGCTACATTTCAGGCTAACTGGGTACTGAAAGAGAGGAAGGGGGAGTATGTATCATATTCCATCTTGCTCTTTATAGTCAACAGGGAACAATAAATAGCCACTGTAATATCAAAATATACTCATAGCTACTCTGACACACATGAGCTCTTCCTCACCCTCCTCACTTTCCAACTCCCTTTGCTGTTTCTCCCCGCTATGGGCCAGGAGTGGCCATTTTCTGTGCTGTGAGCCTTGAAAGTTTTCTTCAACGCAAAGATTGAGCAGAATCACAAATTCAAGGATGTGGGAGCCTGCAAATCAGCTGTCAATGTCTTCCATGTGACCACCTTCCAACTGCTTACAGGGGATTGTTGGTGAGATGGGCAGTAGTAAGCCATGAATCTGAAGGGAAGATTGTGGTCAAATTGAAGGCGTCATGCTGGACATTCGGGTACTTCTTGTGCCATAGGTGCTACTCCTACAAGAGCTCCAAGCTGTATTTATCCTCTGAACATAAATCAAAGTCATGACAGGAACTGCTTCACTGCATTACAGTGCTGGGTTGTCTTTCCTGCTTAGGTCCTTTATGGGTGAGCTTCCCCATGGACTTGTGATGGTGGATTTGTTCGGCATCAGGCAAGAGGGCACCTTTCCTATTTTAGGAGATACTGGCAACCTTGTGATAGTATGAACATTTAAAGTGTCTGATAGGGAACGTAATATGCAGTCTTACTCCTGACATGTGAGGGTAATCTGGGGCCCACCCCTGACTCTGGCAAAGATATTTTGAGTAAGTATTTTTGTAGAAAGATGTTACATGTGAATGAAAAGGAGAAGAAAGGCTTTGCATAAAGGAATGTTGAAAAATGCAAAAGGCCAATACTGCTCCTGCAAAAAGTCAGTCTTTTTTCAGCTATCGGAAAGTGATTCTGTAGGAAAAAGAGGAGACTTGACAAGATTTTTTTGGCATTTTCTTAGTGATGGAAAGACCATATGCATTGGGCTACACCTCTTAGCATATCCTATGGCTTGTTTCTACCCAGTGGCTCCTTGCTTACCCAACTTTTTTTTTTTTTTTTTAAATGTTCTTGATGTCCTTTAGAGTGTAACCAGACAAAACTGAGCCAATATTCTTGGAGGATAATGTAGAATTAGGCCTATGCAAGAACTGTGTGATTCTATTATGATTTCTACATATTCTCTTTAAAGAAACTAATTTATAACAGGAGGCTTTTTTAAACAATATTAATGCAGAACTCTTGAAGAAATATTTTCAGCTTGATCAGTGCTTTGAAAAGTGACATCTCTAAGTTAAATATGCTTAGCTTTCATCTTCCTGCAGAAATGTATAAAGTAATTTAGTTGATTTACAGTGCATATTTTAAGAGCAAACCTATTATCATGTCAATCAGAGCTTTCCATGTTTTCTTTCCTTTCGAGAAAATACTGTGAATTAGAACTCCTTAAAATATTTGCAGTGAAATGCATGATATAAGATTAAACAACTGCAGCTAGTACTAAACAGATTATTTAAAAGTTTTCCAGAATTATTTTTCCAAACCCACTAATTACTTCATCTATGCATTGCCAAGGCGTCATGGAATAGAATTTTTAAACTATTTCTTCCTTGTAAAAGATTTTTTTGTGAGTGATATTTTTGCTTCACTGGCAACAGAGTCAGTAAACGTTGTACCAACCTGTTATGTGATGAGAAATGCACAAACAGGACTCCATTGTGTCAGAAAGTCTGAAAAAAAAAAGAAAATTGTACTATACTTAAGTATTAGGCAATAGTGCCTTTCCTCAGAATTGTCTTATCATTTCCTACAACTATCCTTAACAGGTCTTCTCTTCTGACCTGTAAGAAGACACAGAGGTGCTCCTCAGCATTACTCATTAAAAGATCTAACTCTGTGCAGGGCTTGATCTTGCAAGACAGTGGATTAATGTGGCCTGGGTCCAGCAAATTGTTTGGGAAGATGATTAACACAGTAGGTTTGTCCATGTTTTAAAAGTTAAGTATGCATTTAAATTGTATGTGCTTTGTATTTCAACATTTGGAAAAGCTCTCAGTGCTTTACAGTAGCTAACCCTCTAATATTCTGTACCCAAGGTAACATTCTGTTGCCAAGCAATTTGATTAGACTTTTAAATATGATATTCACCATGTACTTTGGAAACTTTGCTTTTAGATTCAAGTGGGGATATATATATATATATGTATAAAGTTAATGAGCATCTTTGACATAATTTTAAATCTTAATTTTTCTCACTGGGGCCTCTTGGGCTCACCACAGCTTCAGCAATGATAATTTTGTTTTGCTTTTTGCATTGGTTGCTACAGTGAACTGTTAGGAAAATGTGTGGCAAACTGAAGAATGCAAACTGGGAGAAACCAATTCACTGCAGATGCAAAACATTTTACGAACTGTAGACTCAAGCATTATGATCTGTATTTCTATAATTGCAAAGGGCAGTTTTAGAGGAAGCAAAATGTGTTCCGCCTGTCATGAAAAAAAGAAAAAAAAAGTATACTAAGGCCTAATAGAAATGTAGGCTTAATTCATTCACCAAAATGACTCTTCTGGATGAGGTCTATCACCTATATAACTTACCGTTCTGTCACTGGGATTGTCCTGTTGCAGAAAGACAGGACTACTATGTCAGTTCCACTCACCCAGATGCAGACATTTTGGGGCTTAAGGACATCCTATGGTTATATCCCTATTGCTGTTCTAATAACACTGGTATTTGTTTCCCTCCTTAAAGTATCTAATTGCTTGGCACCTAATGGCTGCCAAAATTTATGGATCTAGCCCACGGTCAGAGAATATGTATAACTGCACATAAGTATGTCAAGCTGGGACTTTCCTGGATTATTAGAAAACAAGTTAGATTTAAAACAAACAGAAAAAATCTAATTTTATCATAAGAAAAACAGCTCATTTGTTCAATGAAGTAATTTAGAGTTAAGAATCAAACAGATGGTGTATAATATGCTTATTATAATTTTAATTTCTTCAACCTGAGAAGAATTTTGGGGGAGAAGAAAATCTTAGCTCTTCTTTCCTGTATAGTCTCAGTGGAATCCGGAGCAAAATGGAAATGGGGACATTTAGCTGGAAGATTTTTGCATACGAAATAAATGGCAAAGTTTTAAGGGCACATGCATTTGAATAGTATAATCAAAATGTCATTTAATGCAAATTCCAAAAGTAGTATCAACACAGAATTATAAATTTGACAGTGAGGTGCCTTTCATGAATAAATAGTTAAAGAAAGGTTAGGATATTGCTGTCTCTATATTGCTTCTGTTTGCTTTCCAAAGTTTCTGCTATTTCAATTTGGTGAAAAGTAGGTGGTATTGTAATTTTCTTTTTTTTTTTTTTTCCCTGAGTTCAAGATTTGAATATTTTGTAAGGTATTCCAACCTATCATTCTCCTCTTAAAGGGAAGCTTAAACCACCCATGTAGAAGTATGAAATCAAGAAATTACACTTAGCCATTAACAGAATAGTCAGTGAAAGAACTCTAAGTGGTAAGAGATAGGAGTTTTATTTTTAAGAGTGATAAATTGAATTGTGTATTTTAAGATGGGAAAAGAAAGTAGACCCATCCTAATTCTGTGGTAATGCATTCACTGAAAAAGGACGACATAAGGTATATTTAGATACTCCATCTGTACTGATTTTTCCTCATGGAATACTAGATAAAAATAATTTCAATTGGACTTTCCAATTGAAAGTCCACTTAATGGTGGGATGTGTATTTATTTCCTATCAAGTTAAGTTCTAGGGGCACAGAGTGGTTATGTGTGTCGGGGGGACCCATGTAGCCTCTTCCCCACTGGTGCTGATGAAGTGTCCCGAGGAACAGCAGCCTGGTAGATTTGTAGAGGACACGCATCGGTTGGGATCTGTGGTCCTGACCATAACGCAGGGACACCCAAACAAACATCCCTGGCAGGGCATTTGCCCCCAAGACTAGTAACACTAAAGAGAGCTTGCTTAAAGTGACCTTCAGCCAGATTAAACAACTATCCAGGGACCTCAGGGGGCGTCCCCCTGGCATAGCCTCATTCCCTAGGGGCAGAAGGGGCCAAGGCTGGAGCAAAGCTGGAGCCTCCCTGGCTGCTGTGGGAGTGGTGTGTGAGTGGGGAGCCCTCACCTCCCATCAGGGAATGGCCTGGAGGCCCTGGGGATCCTTGTATGTGTGTGACTCCCTAAATGTGTGGGGTTCTTGCTTTGGGGGACCAGAAGTGAAAGGATGTCAAGAAATTTTCACTCTAAAGCTACCATGAAGATCAAAACTGCTGCTGTGTAGATGTTTTGAGATGTAATTCATGCATGTATGCAAGAAATGGATAATGCTGAATTCTTTATAGCCACAAAGCATTTGTTAATGTTATAGAGACAATAATGAAATTTTTAACCCCACTGAATATACAGCTTTCTCTACATTAAATCTGCCATGGAGCTATCTGGGAGAATCTGGACTTGACAAACCAGGTGCTTGCTGAGTGGCAGAAGCACATTAGCTCCATTGCTACCTCTTAAAAATGAGCACTTTGGTTACTGTTTCGCAGTTGGTAATAATAATGCGTCACATAGCAGGGAAGTGAGTCACCTTCACTCACCCATCCACAAGTGCAGGCTGAAAAATTAGAGCCATACGAGTCCTGTGGAGCCAGAAGGGATGTGTCAGTTCCTCTGGGATTGGATGCATTCTGGTAAATGTCTTGGGTAAAAGAAGACAAACAAAATACCTAGAATGTATACATACCAGAGTCTCATTATCTATTTAAAATAGTACACTATTTTCACAGTCTACATGACAAGGCACATGACAGAGCAAACTATGGAAGCAAGTAAACAAAAAGGTGTAATGGAAATGGTAAGGTTTTGCATAAGCACATGATGAAAGTAAATCATATCAATGAGCTTGCAAATGAATGGTATCAGTAAATTAAGGAAGATTCAGGAGGTGAGAAGGAGGTTTATTGTACACATGCTTAAAATATTACACAATGTCATGTAAAGTGAAAAAAGCATAAAAATAGCTTTAAATTTAGCCTTAACCAAGGTCAAAGCCTAATCTCACTAAATCTTTCAGTTAGCTCTATTAGATATTTACAATATAACTATATAAAAGAAGAATGTAATCACTGTTTTGGGCTGGCTACTTTGTTAAATGATTTCTACATTGAAATATATGTGTTTTTGACATTTTCCTCTATCACTCTATAATTACGATCTGTGCAATATTTTTGTTCCTGCCTATTTTTTTCCCTTCAAATGCTTTCACATGCAAAACACATAATACTTTTTATATTTCAAGTATTTTAGTATGCAGACTCATAATTTAAAGAAGAAACGCTTTGAATGGCCCAGAACAGGCAAAGGTCATGGAAAGCTTCCAATTTGCTATAACAGGTCCTCTACCATAATGACTGAGTCTCTCAAAATTTCCAATTGCTTCTTTATTGTTGCTTTGTGGACTATGTTCCTTCCATCCTAATGCTATAATGACTTTTTTGTTTATATGTGCCCATAAGTTTTTAATGGTAAAAGTTGTTGCATCATACTAGCTATTATGATCCTTTTGTACTATTCCCTTTTTCTAAGGGAACTTGTCAAAGGGAACATCAAGGGATCAAGCTCACACTAGGAACAAAAATTTCAAAATGTATCAGAATTTGTTAGGAATTACAAGACCCATGACATATATTTTTTAATGAGTAGCTCATTTTTTATGTGTTAATACAATGATGACATCTACTTTTATCTTAAATGTATTATCTGTACATTTTTTTTTGCAGTGGCCTGACTGGTGATAATTGTATCACTATTTTTATTTTTCTGGTCAGACTAGAAATGCCAGCACCCAAACACACCTGATTGATTGTAGTCCCGGAACTGTTTTAGTTTATATTCTTTTTAATATTAAGTAGCAACAAACTAATATTTCAGATATTCAAATTTCTGATGATGGAGAAATAAGATGAGGGAAGCATTTGAGATTGTCATTTCCCTGAAAGAATATAAAGCTATTTTTTGAGATTTTCTTGGCATCAAGATATGCCAAGAAAGAAGCAGGTGAATATCAAGTTCCGATATTTTGAAGATTACTGCTGGCAATCAAGAAGCCTGGAAATGCTGCCAATATTATAATTAAGTACCATACAAAAGTGACCTTAGCCCCTTTCAGATTAAACAGTACGTGCTTCAAAAATAAAAAAAAAAAAAAATCAAATTTAACAATTTATGTAGTGGTCTGTGTCTTTATATAAGCTGAGTCCTGAGATGCTCAGAAATGCAATTTGCAGCAAAATTAACAGCGAAGGTGAATTTATACGAGTGCTCTCACCATCCTGGTATAAAGGACAGATAGCGAGTGAGGCAAAGAGTAAATAAATCACTATTTACCAATCTACCCTTCCTCCTGCCAGCCTCACAAAAAGCAAAGCAATAGTACAGTCTCCTCTGATTCTGGTAGAGCTAGAATGCAGGCTAGATTAAAAAGTATTTTTTGTCAAAACTTAACAAATAAAGTCAACATTTCCAAAGTAAATTTACATATTGGTCATGTTACATAAGAAATACTCAGGCCTATGGTATTTGCTGTCAAAAAATGAAAAATGATAAAAATTTTGCTAGAAGATAACATCCTTTGATGTTTCAAGCTTCATGAAGTGACTGAAGAATTTTGGTTAAGTTTAAATAGATTTAAAAAGTAAGTTTAATTTTTTACATTTATCAACAGCTTTGTGTAATCACTTAATTGACTTAAAAAGGCCAACAAAAAAACTCCAGACAAATTCATTTACACTGAAGCAATCCTTTGACAATTTTATGGTCCATTCTAGGCTAGATTCCAGACTAGATCCTACTCATGTCTACTCTACTTAAAATTTCAAATCACACTTCTTTTTGAAGATGAAAGCAGTATCTGTAGTAATTGAATGTCAGTACATTAATCAGAAGATAGGAAGTATTTTTCCATCAATAGTATGGATACAAAGTAACAAAAATATGCTTTGATAGTCGTGAGAGATGGAATTTGCCTTTATCATAACACAGGTTCAGCTTGGCCACTAGTCTTCATCTTGTCATACTCATATCTTCTTTTGTTTTTGTTGAATACTTCCAACTCTTCCACCTTTTAGGAAAGTGTTGTTTTAGTTCTATACTCTCTTATTTTTACAAACTATTTTCATTGTAATATTTTCATTGTAATATCACAAAGGAATCATAATTATTGATTGGGACTCTACTGTATCAGCCACTACGTATAAAGCCTATAGTAGCACAGGAGAATGTAGAGATTACGTGATATGTGCAGCTGAGTTTACACCATCAGATTTTTTAATGTTCACCCAGAAGAATAAAGCCTTTATCCCACTAGATGACAGTAAAACCCTCTCTGGTCCAAGTGAGGCAGTAACTGATCACCGCTTATTATTCAGTCAACATTCAGTAAAACACCAAGGAGTTTAGTTATGGTGACCGTGTATGGTTTTTGGGACCAGTCTTCATAGAAGGCCCGCTAAGCACATCTGCCTCATATCTTTAAAATAGGATATAATGTACACAAAATGAAACAGTATTTATCAAGATAGATTAAAATCATCATAACAGGTTTACTTATCTTGTTATAGTGTGCTTTTTCCTAAGATAGGGTTTCTGGGGGAAATAAAAATAAAAAAGCTGAAAAGGTTAGCAGGTTAGCAATCAGATATAACTAAAAGAAGGAAGGAGTGAGTGGAATGACCTATTTCCTATTTAGTCACAGGATATCTGTGTAATACCTCCCCTTTCCCCACTCCCTCATTCTTCCCCTGCTTCCCCCATTTTGTAACCATTAAAAGCCTCAGAATATTTTAAATAGAGAACATAAGGGGATTTAATGGTTTAATAGCAATATTCATGGAAATGTTCAGAGATGCCACCTCAGTATGCTTTTATAAGTGTTGTTTTTCTGGTGAAGAATTTTTAAGATTCTTAACGGTTCACACACCTGACTGCACCTAGCCTATAATAAATAGTTTTAGATTGTTTTAAAATATCTTCTCTATTATTTTCAATTGGAAGTTTTTATAGTTGTTTCTTGATGCTTGTAAGTAGCTGGCATGCTCTTACAGAAAGCATTTCCAAACTCTGGAATGTTGTTTTCAGTAGTTAACACAGTTGTCTGGATGTGGGGTTTACACATCAGCAGCAATAATCATAGCCTGACTCCTTTGGAAATGACAGAGACCCCACTCAAAGATTCTAGACCCCACATGGTAAGACAAACAAATCATGTTTTGCCTTTCCATTTAACATAGTCTAGATGCAGTCTACAACACTTGCCCCAAAATATTATATTACTAATATGTCTATTTTTATTCTGCATTTGATATCTGTTAGTAGATCTAGACTTTTAAAAGTAAGAATTCTATGATTATTAATAAAATAAAAGGAATCAGTAATAAAATGTTGTCCACATTCCAACATAAACCATGTGTATGAGACTGTTTTGGATTGTGTTTGTCTTGACATTGTTGTCATATTTCTTGGCCTTGGCTCTGGGAAGACTGGGATATCAGCTCAAGGTGTTTTATCTACTTTTTGGCCTTGGAGCCCTTTCTCTGGGAAGACTGTGAGATCAGCACAAGACCCAAACAATGGCCAGCCGTATCTACAGAGCGACACTTCTGTTTAAGCTGGGTGAAGAGGAGCACCGTAGCACACAAAAAGTGGGCGGACTCTTCAAGAGCAGGGACACGTATCCCCCCCACCTGGTGTGTGGCTTCTTCCCAGGTGTGTGGCTTCTTCCAGGCTGCACGGCTTCTTTCCCTGAACATCACGGGCACCGAGGTGCATGCAGAACATCAACTGCACCAAGGCACCGAGGCATCTGTGCCTGCACCAAAGCAGAGCCAACAACAGGTAGCTGGACTGGTGGTGGTGGTAACTATAATATTGCTATATCTCTCCTACTTGCTTGCTTGTCATTGTTTCCCTTCTTCTTCTCTCTGTCCTATTGCATTTATGAGAATAAAGCTTACAAGGTTGTATGACCTTATTTGTGTCTTAATTGCTCTTGGGGTCATATCGAAACCTTCCCCAACAGTGGATCGGGACACCATGATTTAACAACTTGGGATGAAAGTAGAAGAATGTAAGGAAATGTACCAGCTCTAATGTGTTTACACACTTTTCACAAACAAAATTGGCTGCAGGGAAGTAATTATTGCAATACACCTATGAAAAGTGAATCAGTGTCAGTCTGACTAGCTATGTTTGCTTATTTCAAACTACTAAAGTGCAAGAAAATAAATGAATCAACATGTAGTTTTATTTGTCATTTGTTTTATGATATGTTAGCTGATGAAGCCATAACTGAATAATTTAATATTTCTATGTTAAATAGTAAGCATCAATTATTAAGCTACAATTTCTCTGTTCTATAAGTGATAAACAACAACCCTCCATCAAGTTGAGAGACTAATGAATTTAATGTGAAGAAAAAGACTGGAATTTAGATATATAGGTTTCATTCAACTCAAAATGTTTGAGTTAGTATATTTTCAGCTGAGATAACAAATGAAATAGTAGATCTCAACCCACTTTATCAGGGTAGAGAAAGAGGTATAAAGGGGTACTATACCTATTTGTTTAGAGAAGAAAAAAAAAGGTAACATTCAAAGACTTGTTACAAAATACATATAAAGCCAGTGGCAGATTGTGAATATTTCCCAGTTTTTACTAGCTCACAGTCAAACAATATGGTTCAAGCAGAATCCCATCACAGTTATTGATTTAAAAATAGGTCAAACAATACATAGCAATATTTTTTTAAAAAGCATTCTAGATAAAAGCTAAGGAATGTGTAAAATAAACTTAACTAGAGTTGTTAAACTTCAAGTCCATTTCAATAATTAATATCAATTAACAGATTAACTATGTTTTAATTACAAATTGAACATTTTAAGCTTATTTAGGACATTTAATTTAATGTGTTTACCTAATTGAATCACTCTACATAAACAAAGCCATAGCGGGTACTGAGCCAGACTCCATGTGTGTGGATTATAGAGATGGAGAATGGTGCTTCACATTAAAATCATTCCATACATATTATAGAACAAAACAAAAACAAACAAACAACAACAAACAAAAGAAAGAAAGGAGTAACATAAGACTTCAATCAGAACGTGTGTCAATAACTCAAATTAGTTTGAGTTCCAAAGAGTTTGGTGGAAACATGCTGATTTCTGTCTCAAAAATGCATAATTTCAGTTGCTTCAACCACAAATGTGACCATTTGCAACACCAAACTATAGGAGTATTGTTTTTCTCCTTTCTTCCCTCTCAAAAATTTTAACCAACATCTCCTGACACCCAGAAAACTTTCGGGACATTTGGAAACAAGAAGGGAGTTTGTTTTTCCCATTGATGCTCTTCACTAAAAAATTACTGGAATATGAGGTCGCAGGACTTAAACAGAATATAGCTGTCTTATTTCTGGGTACCCAACTTATTTTGCAGGTTTAGGTACTACCACATCATTGATAATTCTGTAGTAAGCTCTAGATTTAGACAAATTGCAAGAAATAATGTAATTTCAGTAAGAAGACTTTTTCTTAACATTATGTCTAAGGTGCATCCTGTAAACTGTAACAGAATATTTTATCTCAGTAATAACATGTAAAACAAACAAACATAAGAAACTGTTATGCTACATTTGTTCAGCAATTAAGGTGCTATTCATCGCTCATGTAGAATAAATATGTGACTAGTCTTAAGGAAATAAGCCATTGTCTAGCTCTTACATTAACTACTAGCGTTACTTAGTATTACTATTTGGAATTGAAAACAATTCTGGCAAAAGTGGATGGTGAATACAAAATAGACCTAAGTTCTTTTTGATTCAGACATGTTTCCAGTGTAGTTCTGATGTTTATTACAGTTACAGATGGAATGAACTTACCTCAAGAATTTTAAACTGCAATGACGCTGCTTAAGAAAGTTTTCTTGAAAACTTAGTAATCCTTAGAAGTAAAAGTTTTTTAACTTCATTTTTTTATTTGTATGTTTGTTTTTAGGAAAGTTACCGACAGAAATAAAATATAATATTATTTTCTTATTATATGAAATTTCTTTTAAAGTTCATGAAACAGTTGATCATTCAAGAATATTAAAGTATAAAGAAAATGGAGCCAAGCTCTTTTTAGTACTTTTCAGTAACAGGCTGGAAACGGTGGGAACAGAAAGAGAGTAAATTCCATTTAAACGCATGAAAAAAAAATTACAGTGAAAGTGACTGAACAGTTAAAGAGGTTGCCCATAGTAATTGGGGAAGCTCCTTCCTTTGAGATATTTTGGGAAATGTGCTGTAGGTGATCCTAACTGAGCAGGGAATTTGGACCCAATGATCTCCAGAGGTTCCTTCCAACCCCAACTATTCTGTAATTCTGTGAATAAACACTTGGGATTGTGGTCTTGCTCAGTATTTACAAAGAACTCCTTTGAAACAGTTCACAGACTGTGAACAGAACAGTTCACAGTTCAAAGACAGAGATGGTAATTTCTCAGCAACTCTGAGAGACAAGTTAGGTTTAGTAATTTGATATATATATAAGTCATCGAGGATAGTATGAAAGCAGAAAAAAACAGGTCATATTCAATAGATAAATTCTTAATTAGCAATTCTTTTTCATGCTGCACTATTTAAAATTACTGATAAGAAAACAAACACTAGCCTCAAGCATTATTGTTTAGCATATTAGTTTTGTATTTTTTTTTAATATATGTTGTAAGTTTCTGAGTGATCATTTTGTTTTCACGTGTTAGTTCCTGGAATCCATGAATGTTATTTTTGTATATAGAAAAAGAAAAGAAAAGTCAGAGTGGAAGCTCTTCTGAATTTGATTTTAACTACTAGGATGTTAACTATTTTGGGGTAGTGCTATTTTGGTATCCTGAATACAAGACAGCAGTTCTACATGTTTTGTTTAGATAGCTATTCTGTATCAAAGGATATGAGGATAATCCTCAGTAGACCATGAGCCACACATCAATCAGTAGTTCCATGTTGCCGTAAAGAAGAACACTGCCTATTATACTGGGATATGTAGATATATGGATCAAGAAATGCTACGTAATCCTTCTTTGTTCAGGATACATGAAATGTTTGCTGGAGCTAGTAACCCCTTCTGGGGAGCATTTGGACCTTTAAAGAAAAGTATAGAGTAATAATTCAGAGAGGAAAAAATAATATAATCAGAGAGATTGTCTTTCTTCTGAGGGAATGATTTGGCATGGGTTCTTTGAAAGAAGGCTGAAGAAAGAACTAAGAGTATTAAAATATGTAAAATTCTAGTTGAAAAAGTAGTTGTCAGTTCTCCATGTAAATGACATCAATAGGTAATTGATATATTTAAATAGCAATCTAGCTTATAAAATGAATAATACAGATAGTGAAGCACTAAAATAAGCTTGATTTGGAGACTGTCGAGTCTCCAGTATAGAAAATCTTTAAGAATAGTCAATACAAACACGCACGACGATACACACCATTCTAGTACTTTCTGTCTCCAAGGAAAGAAATGAACCAACGACCTCCTGAGATCCCTTCCAGCTCTGCTCTATAATTCTATATTCATTAATTTAAAAGACCTTATAAATATCTATATTTTTACTATGCAAATGGAAGTCAAGAAAAAGTAGTACAGCAAACTTTCCAGTATAATTAAGACACTCAATGGAAACAGAAAACTGTCAGTTATTTCTTCAAGTTATTTCCCCAAGGACCAGGCTTTTAAGTTGGCTAATTGATCTACATTTGCAAAAAAGTATAATTAAATCTTAGGGCAAATATATGCATTCAAATCCTGTTAGCAAATAATGGGATTCAAATGTATAATTTCTCAGCTCCTACACACAGCTTTGAAAATATACCCTGAAGTGTAAACATAAAGGTATCCACAGTGACAACAACAAAGTGAACATTAAACAGTTTTCTACACATTCACAAAACAAAATGCCACTTTTTATAAAGCCCTGCTTCAGATGTAGAAATATAGACGGTATCCAAGAATCTTTCTCAAAGATTCGAGAGTCAAACTCAATAAACCAAATCCACTCTAAGGCGGATGACACCAAACTTTCTGGTCACAGTTCAGTTCAGTGGGAGACCTCCACTCACCTTTGTTTCTTAATTAGAAATGACTGATTTGCTCTATTTAGTGTAAACAAAATTATAGTACTATGGAAAAAAAAAAAAAAGGAACCTCAGAAATACCATAAAAGCTCATTCTTTCTCCTGTGGCTTCATGGTTCTGCACTTGAACTCATCACATATATACTGCTGAGTGGCAAAAAAGCATAGAAATTAATATTAAGAGTTCGAGTGAAGTAATTTAGTATTGTCATCAATTAAATCAGCTAATTAAGCAATTAAGAACTTGCAATGTTATTAAGCAATTGTATAGTAGACTTTTATGGAAGTTTGTCCATAAGCTTATGTCATATGCATTTTAATGAATTTCCTAATTGTACTGACACATTACGCAAATTAGAATCGGATCAAAAATGGGAAAAAGCCCTGGACAACACTAATTCAAGCTTCTTAAGCATTTATGGATAGCTTAAAACAATTCTCATTGATTTAACTAATTATATTTGCTATTTAATCTAAATGGAACACTTCATTGCAGCCTGAATTGCAAGTTTTATTGGTAGTTTTAACAAAAAACGTTATGCAGATAATTGCTGGTTTTAGAACTGTTGATACAGGAGGAGTTACAAAAGATTATATGCAGCTTTTAGAAAGCTTTAAAGTTGAATTCAGAAGAGAAAACTACTTTTTGGGTCACTGTATTGAATATTACAGCACAATTATCAATGCTTTATCGTAGAGTTTAAAGCTTTCATCTTAGTCTTTGATCATTTTATATCAACAAGAGATTCATTACACCATGGAAAAAAAGCTTTTTGTGCAGGTTTCTTGTCACTAGAAAGGGATGGTATTCACGTGTGTTAATGAAGTTCTATACCACTGAGTCACGAAAATAAAATTTTTAAAATGCCATAAGCTTTTTCTGCCTCTTCACTTCCCTCTTATTCTTGCATTGGTGGCTATGTATTCAAGAACAATGGGATCTCATGCTGTTCTCACTTTTCCAAAGATCCGGCCTGTGGCCTTGCTTTTTCAATACTGTACTTCTACTTTTATATATATATGCATACACACACACACACACATATATATATATATATAAAATTACTCCTGCATGTAAACCAAATCTTTTTTTAATGCATATATTGGAATCTACTCAATTCTAGGAGGTTCCCCTCTAGTAGTAAGTAATTTTCAATATCAGATTGTTACCTGTATCTTACATTGTGCTGTTCTCCTAAGAATTCAGGGAATGAATTTCTCATGAGACTGGTGTAAATCTGTTGACAGAAAATACTAGTCTAGTTTTGGGGTTGATGAATATCAAAACAAACTGTAAAAGCATTTAGTTATTTAATTTGATTTTAAAATACAGAGACATCATTATGCATACATGTGCACGAAGTGCCCAAACCATCAGGCAGTTGCCTATTGGGAAGAAAAATACAGAAGGGCTACTTAGGCATTTACTGTAAAATATACTATACTACAAAGTGTTGTACATCTAAACAAGACAAAAATACTTGAGTAATAATTGGATTTGTTCACAAGAAACTCATGTGAGAATTCTGCTCTTTAGAAGAAAGAAACTAAACAACTGAAAGCTTTTGGAAGGACAAGTGTCCATTCCACAGAAAAGAATGGGTATTGATGAATGATTAGGCATATTTCTCATAAGAAACAGATAAGAAGGCAGATAACAGATAAGAAAAATGGGTTTAAACACTCAGTAGATAACTTAGTTTTCATCTTTTTCCTAACTCATGTGCAGGAATTTTTTTTCCATCAATCTTCCAGGGAGAAGGAGACTTTGGGGTCTCCTGAAGTGAAGGCATCACCCCTTCTCACGCTTTAAAAAAAAAACAGTTGATAATTTGATTCCTTCCAGAATATATTCATAGCAGAAAGCTCCATGTGGACAATTGCAGAGTGAGGAATCAAACATAGTAGGGACAGTACGGAAAGTGAAAGTCTTTTTTTCTCTTTTTTTTGCAGCTGACTGGATTTATAAGGATTATAAGGGACCTCCCTCAACACTATCAGATGTGATCAACTGTGTCCTGAGGTACTCTCCACAGATTGCATATGCAACAAAGATGTGGGTCTATGCATCATATATACTACATATATAAATATATGCACGCAAGATAGGAGATGCAGCCCTATTAAGATTCACTAGATTTTCCTCAATCTAAACCTTAGTTGTTTGCTTTGATGCTGCTTTAAGACATCTGTAAATGGGCATGAAAAGAAAACAGTGTGAGATAATAAGACAGTGAGGGGCACTGTGTGAGTAGCTAGGAGACACAGTGGCTTTATGTATTTGTTGAGCTCTCTTCTAAAGGAAGTTGAATATTATTTTTGTGAACACTTCAAAATGTAATCTCACAGAAAACCTTCTGTGCGACCCATAGCTCTGGTGTCTCTTCTTTTCTGCTTTTCCATTACCTTCTTTCCTGAGAGAAACTGTGCATTAACCAGAAATGGCAAGCTCCTTTGGGGAACAAAGCCTGTGTTCACAGCACGACTCCTGGGACACAAAAGCCTCTTTTGTCTCACTGAAAAGATTGTTTTTGTAATTAAAATAAATCTGATAAGCAGACTGATTTTATAAGCTAACATATAGTGTTATAATTTAGCCATCAATGGCAAATGTGATTCCAAGCTTAAAAATATAATGTCATTGATACTAAAGACTTGCAGTAGGAAATACTGGGGGAAATAATTTTTAGAAAAGAAAAAGATCTGTGTTTGATTCATTCAAATTGTTAATTCTCTAAAAAGCAAGGAGTCTGTACCAAAAATGGCTGGAGAATACTATATTTCAGAATAAAACTCCTGATGGTCTGGTTTTCTTACATTTAATCATGGCTGTGGATGACACAGTCTTAATATGTTACCTTTCAATGAATTTGCATTACTCATACTGCATATAACTTCTCTGCTCTCAGTTATTGAAAGGTTTGCCTCTCTGCTTTTGTCCTGGAATTTTATTATGCCAGGCACTCAGAGACACTTTTCTGCATGAAAATTTCACTGAGGATATGCATATGTTCTTGCAAAATAGTTCAATTTTCAGGTATTAAAGATATTTAATTAAAATAAAAACAAAACCAAAAAAAGAAGTATCTAGTAGAAATGATTGGAAGTGCTAACACTTAGCTAGCAGCCTCTGGAAGAGGTGTGCCTTACAATTCCCTGTTCACATGCAAACTATCTTCATACAGCATTAGTATTTAAAGCTACCCAGATACAGCAGAGGGGATTCTCAAGCTTCAAGGGACATGAGAGCTCCCCTGGCCATCCCTGGCTCCCAAGCCGGCTTTTCAGGCTTCTGCTCCACTTTGTTGTCATTAAAAAGAAATCACTTGATACTTCTGCCAGTGTCAATAATTCAAAACCTTGCAGCAGTGACCTAGGAGCTTGAAAAAGATTTATGGTTCTTAAAATCTCTGGAACATACTGTCTCCTTCATGATAATCAGAGCAGGTGGAAAGAAATCATTTCAGGCAAGAAAGCCCAAAAATCCCGCCCCATGAAATGATGATAATTAAATATTTAAAAGGCTGAGAGTCAACATGAAACAAGTGAACTAAATTCTAAAGTTCAAAAGAAATTATGATGCCTTTTGTCACACCAAACTATGAATTAATACATTTAAAATAGCATTTAGGGCTAGATGATTGGAAATCAAAATTGAAAAAGCATATTATTTAACACAAAATCTGTAATTTTACCAGAGGGTTGATATTGACTGAGACATAGAATGGATTTTTCATTTGGCATCACTGAAAGACATTTTAAAACTGAGAACAATTCCACTTACTTAGGCTAGATGCAGCATGTGACCTATCTGTAAACAGAGCAGCATGATTGAATTTATTGAGTGGTAAATATTTTCATTTATGTGTCTGCCTTCACAGGGATTTAGCTTAGTGTTTCAGACCTTTTTGTATGGGGTAAAGATTTTACAAGTCAATCATCTCTGAGAATAAAATATTGATTATGCACACTTACTAAATGTTACTCATAGTTACAGGGATTCTGTAATAACAAATATTGGTTGTCTAGTTGAACACTTCTTTCAGTAAAGTTTCAGTAAAGAACACTTTAAATGTTGCCTTATTTTTCAAGTGATTAAAAAAAAACAGAAAAAAATTAAGTTCTGACTACAGGTTGGTTCTTATCAACCTGTTATACCCCATTTGTATATATCTTATAAATTAAAGGTTCCAACTTTTCTTGAATTATTTCTGATTTTTTTTTTAGATTTTTATTTTTAATATGAATCTGTCTACTTGACTGAGACTACCTCTTAACAATATACAACACTACGGATATGATTCTTCTGTTTTATTTCACATACACTAAAGGGGACAAATGTCAAGATTCTTAATAATTTAGTTACACAGTTTTAGTGTTTCTGAGCTTTCAATGTTTAAGAGATACCTAATGTCCACTTATGGCAATTTTATCTGCATGTTCCATGCGGAATATAGTGTTGAATATCTAAAATTTCTGCAGTTTCAGAATTTCCTTGCAGAAATAAATTAGGAAAGTGAGTCACTTCAGTTTCAGAATGACTATCTGTAAACATACAAACTGTGTTTCATGGTTTAAAGAAATGGTCCTATCATTGGTTTTGTGATTTTAAACTCAATGCAATTGTTGCCCATTTTTGTTCCTTCTCGCCTGGCAAGCTGAATCCAAAATAGTAGGATTGGAGCCTGAAACTTTGTCCTAATCAGAAAAAAAATCAATTAGAACAAAATAGCCAAGTTCTGAAACAGAATTATTTGTATAAAATCGAGGAAATGCACTTTATTTTCACACGAGACCTACCATTTCCTGTTTTAAAAACTGAGCAATCCTTTGAAATTCAGCACTGGTGCAGGCTATGCATATTTTCTGGTAATAAAGGAAGATGTTAATCTCAGAGCTTCCTTTTCCCCAATGGTCCTAGTATGTAACTCTAATATAATCTCATTGTTCTACTTCCAAAGGGCCCTTATCTCTGAATTCTATGTCCCGTTTACATTTGTACATATTCTTTGAAAGTATGGGTTGTGTGGGGATTTTTGGAAATAAAGGTATACAAGTGAAAAAAAAAATTTTAGTGGCATAACTTTTTCTTTCTCTGCATTTGCATATTTGGATCATAACAGAGAAAAGATACAGTTATTTTAAGTTGACATCAGTTGCATTATGACAAAGGCATTCAAAATCTAGATGATAGTTTTTAAGTAACCATAAAATATCTCAAACATTATAATACACTCACAGTGTGAGAAAGAGAAGCCCTTTGTTTTGAACAACTAATGTTGTCCTGGAAGATAGAAAGGGAAGCCCTGTGTGGAACGAAGTACATTATTTCCTCTCTGATATTTATCATTTACAATTCATTACTGTGTTCCAGAAGTCTGTACATCATTTGACTTTAGTTTGAGCCAATTCTACCTGCACACATTTGTAGCTAAGATTTTATAATATGTCAAGAAGGAGTAGCATGGAATGATGAAACTAGTTATAAAACTGAAGTAGAAAGCCACAAAGGTCTATAAAGTGTATAACATGAGTACTTAGCTGAATGTATCATAGCTGATGTGCTGCAGTACTACTGATATTTAGCAAAATGGATCATCAAGCACCTCATCTGGATATTTTGAAAAGCATAAACAAACTCTAATGTTCTTGAACTCTGTAATTCAAGGTAAAGTCATAAATATCTAGAAAAAAATCATGTGGAGCCTCATGTGGAGGCTTTCCTTTAATATTCATTTTCAATATTTTCCTTTAATTTGATTAAAAAGGAAACCTTCAAAATTAAAATGGTATTTTTCGCTAAAGCTGAACAGCCCTACATAAATGTTTTTAAGCAAATATCATTTATGTATTATTTTAAATCCAAGAATTTTAAAATAAGCATAATCTCAAAAGCATTCTAATTCTTCTTTGTAATAAAGAAAATAAAAATGCAACTTTTCTTTCACATTTAGCACCTGCTTTTCATCAGTGCTTTTGGAACTATTAATTCAAACTAAAAAGTATAAGCTGACAACTTTCTGAGGACATTTGAATAAAAAGCTATTATTCCCTTTACATGACATCCATTTACTTCTGGTTTCTCAAAGCCACTGAAAAACAGATGATGGAAAAGTTTTAACAGCCCTCAGTAGTGAAACTGTGAATAAATATGCGTATTGTGCAAATTGTATTAATAAAAACATTCCTGTTCAGAATGCACCAGTGTTAATCGGTTGAGGAAAACAAGGCTATTTATTTATTTCCTCATCACTATCATGCTGCTTTTTTTTTCTTCTCTTATTCCTCATCTTGTTACTTGGAAACTAGGTATAATGCTTGAAATATTGGAGGAGTTAGGAATTACTAACTTGGAGACCCACTTTATTCCCAGCCAGGAGATAATTCCTATCATGCTGTTCAGTGGTTCTTAGGGCTTGATGCTGTACTCTCCCAGCTCCCATGGACTTCAGCAGGGTGAAGAAGATGTTCTAGAAAAAATGTCTATATTCTTGCTTGTAAAATAAAGTTACTACTGATATGGCAAGTTGAATTAGTTAGAATCCCATCTCTAACTGTGCCAAAAACATATGTTTTGACAGTGTCAAGACAAGAGGGTAACACATCTCTAAGCAAGATCTGTGAGCACCCTCTCGTATCACACTTTCAAACATTTCCTTCTGCTTCTTCTGGACACATTTGAAAGACTAATTTTAAAGTCCTTTTATTATTATTATTATTATTAT
This sequence comes from Tinamus guttatus, assembly GCF_000705375.1. The sequence continues at coordinate 84,043 of NW_010585603.1, read as the reverse complement.
TATTATTATTATTATTATTATTATTATCGACAGCACCAGCTGCAATGAGTTCATTATCTCAGAAGTTACAGACTGGAAATAGCTTGAAATGCATTTGTCCCTTATGACATTGCTGGTTTCTTCAAGTATAAGAAACTGACTGTAATGCCAACCTTTTTAAAGTTGTTGAGCAAGATGGCAAAAGCATTTTTTTCTTTAAATAGGCCACCTTTAATGTTCAAAAAAAATGCTTTTTTTAATTTATTCACATAATAGTTCCATATTGCTGTATTTGAGAAAGTGTACTTTGAAATATGTTATGGAAAATATGCTGTGGAAAGGAAGAGTATTTTTAGAGAGTGTAAAATAGTATTCTTTAAAAAAAATACTCTAAGTAAAAATAACATTGCTTTACAGCATATCTGAAGTTTTAGACTTCAGTCAGATTCTAAAAGAATGTTAATCTAAGTGACATCATATGAACAGCTAAAATAGGCCCTAACATGGCACATAAGCAAAATGACCAAGCTAATTAATCATCTCTTGCATCTAGCCAAGGCACCACAGACACTACTGAACTTTCCAGATTACACAGCCAACAGCTAGACACTATTCCACTAATTGATAGATGTGTGTAAAGTAGGAGTCAAAAGTCTAATTGACAAAATACTTCATTTTGATATATTTCAGTATCCAAAATACTGTCTGGCTGATAGCTGACATTCTCAAGTAATTTGAGGAGCAGTAGGAGTAGGTGAGAAGGAAAGAAATTCCTCTATTTTTGTAAGATAAAATTAAATAAAATAGGAAAAATGTATTTCATTTTAATAATTTCATATCTGTGCTTGAAAGTAGAGTACTGGAAAATCCCATGTGCAGAAGTTTCTCTGAGGTGCAATTTTGTTTTGCAGGGAATTTACATTGATTAGATTTTAGATACTTGTGAAATCACGGTTCCAGATGAATTTGTGGTAAATCTGCTGTACTTATCACAGGAATTAACCTTTACCTTTGCTGCTCGTTAATTTCTCAGGCTATGTTCTAGAGTTCTCAACAGGACCCTGAAGGTGTTCCGTTTTCCACAAACTACTCTTTAGGCCTCCAGTGTGACATGAAACTTTCAGACTTTCACTATCCTATATGAAGCAACTTACTGCTTTGGGTTAGGGACAGCAAAGAATGAAAGGGATCAATATTTCTGTATTGCAATAAATAAAGCCAGCAATAAATCATTTAGATTTTGCTACTTGCTGTAGTGCTACTTGCTGGTTCCTCTTTTACATGGAAGACTTTTTTTGCTGTACTTGAAATTCTCTGTATTTTGTATGTTTGAGTTAAGATTTAATGCATAACTCTCTATACTCATAACTTTTATCTTATTCCAGTCACTAGAAAATATAGGACCCAGAATCACCCCGAATAGCTTTGGGCATCACACCTTAGTCATAGCCTTAGTAATTCACATTCCTCTTTTAAAACTACACATCAGCTCAAGCAAATTAACTATATAAATCTTGCTTCCTAATTAAGTCAGTACTTGCTACTAAAGCAAATCCCATTATCTTCAGTGGAATTACTCATATAGATAAAAGAAATATTTTGGGGGCTGCTCTGACAACCAACTGTAGATGATGAAAAGATAAAAAGTCTGACATACATGAGAACAAGTAGTGTTGCTCTGTAAATGCTACACTTTCATGGTCAGGAGTTTGGGTATGCTTATACACACACAGATACACATACGTGTATGCTTTTCTTGTCTTGAAGAATTTCTAACTATTATTAGTAATTACAGAAAGGTAGTTATATGCAAAGAGAGAACATACACACACACAAAAAGACAGATTTTGCTGTTCCTAAAGTAACAGTCCTTCCTCAAAGTAAATAAATACTTCAGGTTTGAAGACACAATCTTGTTCCCTAAAGACCCTTACCCCTTTGGGGAAAAAAAAAAAAAAAAGTTGATCAAGGCAGAATTTATTGTATCTCCCAATCTTTCTACTCACTCCAGTAAAGTACATATGACAGAGAAGCCTCTTTTCTAGCCACATAAATACAAGAAATGGAATTACAATCCCACTGGCATCAGTCACTGCAAATTACTGGGGAAATTTTTTTCCTGTAAACACAGTAAATCTCAAGATGTTGTCCTCTGCTTCTACACTCCTACTCTTCTTTTGCTTTAGTAAAGGTGGAGGGCATGAAAGATGGCCTATGAATCAAAATTTGAGTGAGTTCTGTAAATATAAATGGTGAATTGGCAACAAAACCTGAAAGCACTTACTGTTAGCTTTTCTGCGAATACAAAATTGTGTCTACATGTTTCAAGGATCAGTCCAAACAGAATACTATAAATTATTGAACCTACAGTGAAATCTATAGGATAGGTCTAGAGGAAAACATCTTATTTGAAAGGACTCAAAAGATCATAATATAATTATGGGGAGCAGATTTAGGGAAGCAGGGAGGGCAGATTACATTTTAAACAGCTTGGCTATAAATGCATTTTTATGACAAGAAAAATAGTTAAAATAATATAAACTTTATTCTTGGGGTTACAGGAAATTGTGTGTATTCTTTCCTGAATATATATGTGAATTATCATTTTTATGTATTCATAACGTGACCTTTATGATTTAAAGTTTCTTTAGAAAAATAGTTCTCCTAGAATCCATGTAGCTTTTACCAAATCCTTACTGAGAAGCAAGGAAGTGAGCTCTGTGGCACCCATCCTCTACAATTTAATACAATATTGTGTGCAATCTTGGAAATCATAACCCTTCCTCATTTTTAAATTTTATATCAATAAGTTTATCAACAGCAAAACTGTTTTTGGTGGTAATGGTGTTTATAAAATACACTTTTCCAATAGCAAAATTCTGCTTCTTATTTCAAAAATGTTTGTCTTTGAAAGGGAGAAAGGGGAGAAATCAATAGAAAATGTCTCTTTTCTTTTTTTGAGTCAGTATGGCAGTGAGCTGTTTTGATGCACATGATCGTCTCCTCTTTCGTTTGTGTTTCATGGGCTGGGATGGATGCATTTAAATTTGTTGTCTATCTAGTATTCCTCACTAAGATCAATGATGGGAATTATATGATTATTTATCTTACGGAAAATGGATTTTTCAAAGAATGTATACTTAGGAAAACAGCTAACTATGTTGGCAGTAATGTCTTTGCTGAATAGCTTAAATACATCACAGGAAGATAATTAGGATCATATCTATCTTCATTGACTTCAGAAGTATATTATTGGAAAAATCTATAGATCCAAGTGCTAAAAATAATAGAGTTCAGATTGAGCTGATTTCTATCAATGTCTCTCTCTGCCCAGCAGTCAAATGGGAAGCAAACACATTTTTATTTCTAAAGTCTTCATTATGCCAAAAAGATCTGAGTTACGAATCCTGTTATTGAAGTTATATGTGAACATTTGGAATTAGTGTTCCAAGTTCCATCAGTATTACTGATCAACTCATAGTTTATCGTTAAAAATATTTGTCAGACTGTGAAAAAAAAACACAAATACTTATTTATTTTCAGTGTATTAGCTAAAGCATTAATTATTTTCAGCTATTAGAACTCCCTAATGAGGAACTAATATTAATTCTAACAAAGTTCAGTTTTATTTCAGACACTCACTAAGGCAATTAGTAGACTCCCTTCATTCATTAACATTTCAAATCTCATTAAAATGTAAATGGTGGGTAAAGTTTTTCATATTAGAGGATATTTATCAACATTCATCATAGTAAATAATTTGGTCTTCATTAATTATAAAGAATATAGTAAATAGTCTTTTGCTTTTGCAAAAACAGATGGTTAAAGGTTGTTGTACTTATGATTTTTAGTGTTGCAATCAAAATGGATGATTCTTTGTATAGACATAATTAATTCTTAGCATCACACTAGATGCATTACAGGATTGAAATGATTGTAAAAAGGGTTCCTGTTCATCATGCAGCCCTCTTCCTGCAAGACAAGCACCTTGAAGGAATGTTTCTAGGTGAAAAGATGCTACCTTCTGCAGTTTAGACTAAGCTTAGCACACTATTTTCAATACTGACTCTTGTTTTTCCTGTTTCCTGCTATTTTCTTGTAAAAGGGCAATGCAGAAGGGAAGAGAATAGGTTTCATTAAATAGGCAGGTTTACTGAATATAAAACCTTTTCATAAGGATGTCCTTTAGATTTGGATTTTTTTTCCCAGCTAATATGTAGTGGTGGTCAACTATTTAATCTCTAATTTACATTTATCTCTTTGCAAGCTTTACATATATCCTTTATATACATCCTTTGAAATTACATAAATAATCCTTTCTAAGGACTTAAGTCTCACTGGGTGCCATTGTGATACTGGCCACCCTTCTGCTAAGACATCAAAGAAAACATGCTTTGTATTTGCAATTCGAATCCCATAAAATCTGATTTGCACAATTAAATTCTACAGGCTGATTGAAATAAACTGTTTTCTACAGTTTATTAAACAGGCCAGAATTTGGCCTCCAATGCTTGATCTTCACATACTTTTAATTTTTTTTTTCTGTCCTGGCATATATATTTTCATTCTTTCTATGTTCATGCAACTATACAAATTCAGAGATGAAAGTGGAAAAAGTAAACAAGAGGAATAAGATGAAACAAGAGGAATTTAAGATTTATGTATATTTCCAAAAGTTCAATTCCAAATTAAAATATTCTTTTTATTTTTGAGCAGTTTTAACTCCCATCCCGTCAGCTTTTATCCTTATGTCAAGATATGTTTGGTGCTTGTTTCATCTGAATCATTTTATATAGGTATAATAGTATAAGCATGATCTGACCGGCACTTACTAGACCAGTTGGGTTTTGAAGAATTTGTTTAAGGGTCATTTCTCTATAACAGAGCATTTATCTTAAAGTATGTGGCAATTGCCGGCATTAGCTGCTCAACATAATTTATAACATACTAAGAAGACAAAAATTGATGCCTATTTTCTTTCTTTTTTTTTTTTTATAGCAACTCTTGGAATGAAACATTTTCTTTCATGCTTAAGAAAGCAGCTTTCATAAGCATTCTGAAGTGCCATCTTCACACAAAGCATTTATAAGCCAATTGAAGGAACATGCATACTGTAAAATAAATGAGTGGCTTTTTTATAGAAGAGGAGCATAATATGCCTTCTCATTTGATAAGCTCTAAAAGAACTATTTGGAACATATGACAAATTTGGCAAGGCACCAACCTGTGAAACCTACCTGCTGAGTGACTGAAAACTAAGAATAAATAGTATTATGATCTTCTTATGTACTATAGGAAAGATCGTCTCAGTACAGGACGGCATGCCCAAAGTGGGACTTAACTAAAGTTTGGGTACCAAAATGTTCATGTGAGAAATGTTTTGTGCTGAAGCTCTTACAGAACAGACAGAGATCTTTCAGCCAGTATGGGCTATACCCTGGAATTTAGAGCAATATCTGATTATGTTGAAATGTTATATGAAATGTTGTTCTGAACTACTTTCAGACCAGTAAAACAACACTTCTCTCAAGGCCTCAGGAAGCATTTTGCCTGCTGTGCTCCTGCATCCAGTGGATGGGTTTTAGAGAAATGCTTGACCTCTGCTTGGTTCTTTGAAAGAAATACCTATGTCTGCAAAAATGGGGAATGGATCATATGTGTAGTACTTTAGACTTGGTTTTGTATCCGGTATTATTGTGTCTGCTTACTGGCACCTCCAGGCTGATCCTTTGCTCAATACAGTGGCTCTCCTAGATCCCAGCCAGAGACATTTACCACCTCTCAGGAGCAGTTGCTGTCACCACAAGAATCTTATTTTTAATTGCTGTTCAATCTGATGTTCAATTTGGCTTTTATCTCATGTTTCCAAAATGCATTTCTCATGATAAAGATTATTATTTGTTGTGCTTTCATAAAATACTAAAAATTGTGATCTGGGACCTTCTAAGTATTCTTGTAAAGCAAGTAATGATGAAAATAGTTAGCATGTTACATTTATGCCACATACTACTATTATGCTCAAAATGATGGTGACTGAACTATCGAAAACAAGGATCATCTCTTTTAGACTGACTGACTTGCAGAGTCAGTACAGTACAGTTACAGAAAGTAAAAAAAAAAATAATAATAATTAGTGTTTCAGAGTATATAGCAACTATGTAGAAGTAGTCTCTGAGGGACTTACCATAGTTTCAACAATATATTGAAGCTTTCCTTCCCTGAAGGAAGTCTGCCATTAGAGAAAAGGCATGTAGTTGATAATGAATTCCCTAAGTACCCAAGTAAAGAGAGATTTTACGTTTTTGAAGGAATCCCATTGGTACTGTCTCACTTGTGCTTGTCAGGAAAAGGCACTAACTTGTGCCTTCTCTCTAGGTAAGATGAAGTTGGCTTAAAATGAGGGAGATGATACTGTGTTTGCCACTAAAAAGATGCAGCAGAGAATAATTTTTGTTGGTCCTCTAACACTGAGTTTTGTGTTCTGTGTTCTGTTCTGTGTTAATCCTTTCTTGCCCTTTAACTTCAGCTGACTTGGCAGATGTTTTGGTTACCCTTACCTGGATTTGGTGAAATATTTCAAGCTAATATGATTCAAAAACGTATTCCAGCAAACAAAATTAAATATTCAGGAAATATTGTTCATATAAGCCAGAAAGTATGTCACTAGTTTGGTCATGAAGTTTGAGAACAATTTACCTGAAGATTTTTAAGCTGGTGTGCAAGTATTTCTGCTTCTGTGTTAGTCAATTACATATGTGACCTGAAGCTACATATCTACAAGTATATAAGGATTGGACCAAAAAAGACAACCATTTACAGATGACTTAAATTCATTATTTTGTTTCATAGCAAATTCTAGTGATGTTTTGATCTGGTTGAAATTAAATCTTTAAAAAACTCAAAACCAGAATTTTTGAGAAACAAAATTGGTAGTAGAATACTTGCCTCATTCCTGTAGGGCAAAATCTGTTTTTTTTTTTTGCTCTTTGACAGTAGGCTAAAGAGGTCACCCTGATGGAGTCTGCAGAAGGATCCCTAGACCTCAAGCCTACTCCAGGTTTTCAAGGCTCTTACTCCTTGGTCCCATAGCCGGAACAGCTTTATTCTCAGTGGCTTTCTGAGTGCTCCCAAGCAACCTTTTGCAAGGCTGTGAGACAAGACTGTAGCAAGTAAGCACTTCCTAGGACTTACACACCCTTTGGTCTGTGGCATTGAGACTTTAATCTCTGACATGGCTGCTTGCTCTCAGATGAGAAAACTGAAAGTACTGGTATTTCTGGCCTGAAGAAGACAGACAGGCTGCCCAGGGAGAGCAAGTTCAAATGCAGCCAGGCACTGGAGTGCTAAAGACTCTGCAACAGGGGCGGTCTGGTGGGCAGCACTGCCAAGGAGGCTCTGTGGGAATCCTGACTTCTGATTTGCCATGAATAAGTCATATCGGAGTTGTTTCCAACACAGCATTTCTGACTTTGATGAAGTGACATTTTCTAGTGCAATTCAGTGTCACTGACTTTCCAGTTAGCTCTGCATCCAGGTTTCCCTTAAGTAGCTCAGTTTGCAAATGGTATATCATAGCAGCAGCAGCTGAGGTAGAAGGAAGGAATTGTGAACAACTGCTACGGAAATGTTGTCAGGTGCTGTTCTCTCAGAGAATAGCTGGAGGGAGGATTTTTACATTCAGTTCTGATGTAGCATTGCCAGTTTTCCATAGAAATGAAGGTTGGACAATTACACAGTATTTCTGTCTACCTACCAAGGATACTATTCAGGGTTTTACTTACTCCATGCACACTCCTCATGCAATTTTGCTGTATTTTCCAAAACTACTGCTGGGTTGTCTTAAAAAAACTTCCCCAAAGATTTCTTTTTTTTTTTTTTTTAACTTGCTATTATGTCTTAAAAAGGGATTGTGCTGCCTGACTTCTTTCTCTGATTTTTGCATGGAGGCCCAATCCATTTTTTTTTCACATTTTCATGTGAAATCTTTAGATCTCAAATTTGACTCCTAGTGGTGCTAATAATATGTGAAAGCAGGCATATGCTTGTGTGATTGCTATTGACAATTTGTAAGAAATTAGGGGCAAATCACAGGGAGACTGCATGGTTTCTTTCCGTGTGTAACTCTGGTACTAGCAGCTCCTGCAAAATAGGCAAGGAGGGTTAAAAGAGTCAGTGTTGCCTACTTCCTAAGGCTGAGAATCAAAACCTGTCTTGTATTTCTATCTCTGTCACTGACCTGCTGTGCGAATTTGTGATGCTTTCTGTAAAGGGCAACACACTGTGCTTGGAGTTTGACTACCTTTGTGTATTTGTTAGCAATCTCTGCTTCTGCTCTGTGACAGGTTGCTCTACAGAACAATGACATCTTTCTCGTAGGCTTAGGCAGAACTTTTCTCCTTGGCTTTTATGATTCGTGAAATTCCTCTGGGACAGAACTCCCAGTATTGGGCTGTATTTTAAAGGGCATAACATAATTTCTGATTTTATAACGAATGTGATTTCCCCCTAGCCAAACTTTTCAATGTCTTGGCAGAGCCCAAGAATGTCAAAACAAAACCTAATAGAAACTCAGCAAACTGCTTTCTTAAGTGCAAGCGAGTGTGAAGCCAAAAATAATGTATTGTGTATTAGCTTACTTTAATGAAAATAGGAATTGCACCAGAAAATGCAAGATGCCATGTTAAAAATATTAACAAAAAAAAATTGAATTTTCATTTTGATTACATGCTTCCAAAAGGCATGTGGGTATAAAGAAAAATATTATTAACTTTTTCTAAGGGCAATTGTAGTGTGTTTTCAAATTAGCTTGCAGGAAAAGAGAATTATGAAATGGAATTTGTTTATAATTTTGATTTATGTTGCATACTCTACAAAGCTTCTTTTTGTTCGGAAAAACAGATATGGTCATTCTTCCATTTACTGGACCTCATTGTCCTGACAAGTGTTGACACTCATCAGGTAATATAGAAATTAGTAGGTAGCACAGGCACAAAAGGGAATATAATATGAACTTTTATGATCTGAATTAATTTTGCCTAAAGCACTCCACATTTAATGGATATAAGTGAGTTTCAACCTAAAGTATATTTTTGTTGTTGACATTGCTTATTTCAACAGCTGGTTCTTTGTCAAATTGGATGATATTCAAAACAGGATTTTGTTGTTCTTTTTCTTGCCATCTGTTGCTGCTACAGACGTTTTTCAAGAGAGAGCTTCTAAAAGAATTAGGTTATATTGTAAATGTGTTCTTCTTATGAAATGTTTAAAATCAAAAACATAAAGAAAATTACAGTGTAACTTAATTCTATAGTATAACTTAATCATGTACAAATTTTCCATTTTTAAATCAGCAACAAAAATACATTTTTAGATATACTTGTTCAACCGACGTAGCTTGTGTTTTATTCCTATATTAAAAAATCTGATTGCATACACGCCTATAAATCAGTTTGCTATTTGAACACCAGGAAAGCTATATGAAAGATATAATTAGGTGCTTAAATATAATAAAATAAAAAGGAAAGGAAAAGGAAAGGAAAAAATATGCTCCTGAAATCTTTTAAAACAGACTGTTATACTTCCTGATTGTTATTTCATATTAAACTTTTCATGATCATTGAACAGAGTAGATAAATTACTTCAGATCCTGAGCTCAGCAAATCGTATCACCGATGGTGGGTCTCTAAGTATATGAGTATTTCTGTCACCTCTACATGATATGAGGTCCAGCACGTTTTAATTATTTTAAGGATCAAACATTAAATCATTTATGAGAGGAGACTTATACATGCAGAAGAATGGAGGTTTTCATATCTGTCTCTAAGCTAAGCATTTTTTTCAAAAGGAAAGCTAGGATACTTGGTCCGGATATTTGGGGCCTGAGCAAATATCTTGATTCATCTTCAGAGCACAGCATATTCTGAGTCCTAAATGAGCACAAAGATGCAGACCAGGTATGTACATCTATCATTAAGTACTGTTTCTTCTTCAAAATTAAAGGCCAAAATCATGTTTACATTTTCTAGTCTTGGAATGCTTGACACTGCAAATTTAAATCTATTTTTACTTTAGCATTCAGTATGTAGCATATTCCTAAGGATACATGATGTTTGAACTGCAATACATTTCTTGGCCCAATGTTCACACTATGTTCACGACCTGGGTCAGTACCCAAGACTGTATTTGTAACATTTTCCACATAAAAAGAAAGGGAATATAAAGTGTGTAGCAAAGCCACTATGAGTTATTAATAATTTCCAATACCTGATAAATGCTGTTAATGGTCTGTCAAAAATCTTGTTAACTGACTAATATTTAATTTAAATATGAGGATTTTTTTTCCCTGATTAAATAAATATATGATAGCTGGCCAAGTGTCAGACGAGTACCAGAGGGTCGTGGGTTTGTCATTGTTTTATGGTGAATGAAGGAAACAACTGGCAGCCAGTAACACCAACTCAGAGCAATGCAAGAGCAAGAATGCTTCAAATAAGACTCAGCTTACTAAAGGCGATTTTCATGGACAAACTGCCTGAATACAAAAATTCATTGCAGTCTTATGCACTGGACATAATCATAATATCATTTCCTTCTGCATGGTAAGTCTGCCTATAACAATATACCCATTTTTTTTTCTGACTTGTTTTGAATTCTGCAATTCTTATTGGCATTTCATTACAAAATCCTATTCATCCAGAAAGGCCTTTCACTATGGGGAAGCAAAATTATTACAGCTGTAAACTATAGCTGTTAGCATAAGGAGATACAAATTGCTTCCATGAAATATTTTACAATTACTGGGGATAGCACAAATTTTAAGCATAAATAAAATCTATCTTCTTCTTTTTTTTTTCTGAAGTGCAGTAATAACCACTGTAAGATTTTAAGGCTGATAGCTAAATAAATGCTGGAATATCTAGCCGCATAGACTTCAAAGTGCGCAGAGCAAAGAAGTATTTCAGGGAAAGCAGGAAGGAGCGTAACTTGTATTTTGCATAGAACCACAAATCAAATAAAAACAACAATAAAAATAGAACTAATTAATGGGTTCCCACCCCTGTCTCTTGTTGTTTTAAATAGTCTAGTATACCATTTGCAACATGTTACACAGAAGTTTTGAAAAAATCTGGGCGTGCTGCTATAATTGGTGTCATGGGAGTTAGCAACCTGATAAAATTTGATTGAAAATTAATGTTCTAAAATATTAACCAATAATTGTGCTCTTATCAACATTTTTTTTTCTCTTCTGTAAAATGTACCTATTTTTCAAGTCCTTTACAATGACTGCGGACTCCTCTGGTTAGCTGGTAGATGTAAATGGATATTATTTTTAGATACCAAGTCCTGGCGTGGTACACCTAATTTCCTGTCAGAAGATTTATTCATTAAATAACTAAATATACTTGCTTATGAAGAATAGAATTGCGGGTCTGACAGTCTTATCCTTTATTAATAGAATTGTTAGTTTCCAAAGTGTTTAAAACTTATGATGTTGAGTGGATAAATGAAAATAAATATAACAGAAATATTGCAAGACCTCCCAATAGGAACTTAAGTGTTTATTCTGCATGATTTTACATGCTCTAAAGTTAGAATATGTAATTATTTTTTTTCAGACATGAAATTGTTTTCTCTAAACTGTATTTTCACTCACACACCTGATTTACACTCATGGCTATGTGCAGGATTCGTGATTTGGTGTCCATAAACAGCCTGCATATAGAGGTAACTAATCATTCAAATCTACATATTACTGTGTGCATGTAGTGATACACGTATATATTCGAGGTAGCTTCCACAGCTAGATTGCTATTATATTTGCTCCATTAAAAAAATATATATATATATATATTACTTTTCCCAAAACCTTTAAACACAGGTTATAGCAAGACACTAGTTAAAACATGAGGTTGCATTTATGTGAAATCACACCAAATACATTTCAGATATAATTTCTTATTCAGAATTCTTAATCATAATCTCTGTCCTCTTCAACGGGCAGGAATCACAATGACTGAACTAGATCATAGGTCATTTTTGGTAGTAAATGTCAGAGCCTGTGAAGCAAGAGAAATAAAAATTTGTGAAAAGACCTATCTTCTCTTAGCCATACCAGTTAGTTGGCAAGTATATGTATATGCTTTTGATGTGACATGTTACTTTTCTGACTTGTCACTTCGTATTTATGATATACAACAATATTCTTACTCTTTTCATGAGGAGTCTTGTCATGATAAATCACATTAATATATAATGAAATGCAACATAGCATGTCTAGACACACAAACGCAAAATGCAGAAAACACATACAGTAAGCCAAGGCTTTGACGTGACTAATTGTAACATTGACAGGTAGAGAATGTGCAATAAAATTAAAGATATTACCTTTGAAAGGCAGGAGGGACATTCTTGCTTTTGAAGTGGTTTCATGTACTCTATGTAATATGAATTCTCTGTTGCAGGAAATTTTAACACAAGTAGCCCTGGACTTGGACTCATATTTTCCTTGTATGTGTCTTCCACTGGGCTTGCTGGATCACAGTCACAATAGCTAAAGAGTATATTCATGCAGTTGACTCTTCTGTTTGAACCATAACTCCTGAAAGATGTGCTCCAGCAGCTTTTAGTATCCAAATTAAAGAAAAAGAACATTTATTGATGATAAAGGCCTGGAAGGGGAGCTGGACTCAAACTCTTGTTGGTGGTGGCCAGTGACAGAACAAGGGGTAATGAGTATAAATTAAAATACAGGAAGTTCCACCTCCATGTGAGGAAGAATTTCTTTACTGTGAGGGTAACAGTGCCCTGGAACAGGCTGCCCAGAGAGGCTGTGGAGTCTCCTTCTCTGGAGATCTTCCAAACCCCACCCTGTGCCACGTGCTCTGGGTGTCCCTGCTGGAGCAGGGGGGCTGGACTAGATGATCTGTAGAGGCCCCTTCCAACCTTAAGCATTCTGTGATTCTGTGATTAGATATGTAATGTATAGGTGTGCTGTACTCCTACCTCTTTAACACCCCTCCTATAATTTGTCAATTCAAATTCTTCCTCATTTGTCTTGGTCTACTGTTTTTCAATGAGCATGGTTTGTCTGACATTCCTTAATTTGACAAGATAAAATTCTGTTTCACTGAAATCGTATATAATATGTTTTCACATTACCCATTCATTTAATTCTGATCCTTGCTCTGCAGGAATAAGAACACTTTCGTAAGACCCAGGTTTAATATGTTTACTTTCTATGGCTTTCTGTTTTTTGGGTTTTTTGTTGTTGTTGTTTTCAGTGCTAACAATATTGTTTCACCTCATTGATTTGTGCCTAACATTTAATTAAAGTTCTGCTAACTTTTGGTAAAATGATTCCTTTGCTTCTGCTGCAACTTTGTCCAATGCTTCCTCTGGAAATAGTGGCACAGCTTTCTTTTCCTTTTGTATGCTCTGCATGTCAGTAGAGGCTTGCAACTTTTGCAAGGCACAGGAATCCAGATGTGCTTAGCCTACATCTCAGCCTCAGTCCCTCTTAACAGGTTTTCATTTATTCTGTGTCTTCCCCAAGCTGCCCTCCACATAGCAAACTTGCAAAATTGGTTCTTTTGGACTTGTATCAGTCAGAAGCTCTTTTATATTTTCCCTTTTGTATTTTGTTTTAAAATCTCTCTCTCATCTTTCTCTCTCTCTCTCTATTTATTTATTTATTTATAGGAACACTGCTCTGCGTTCTTTGCTTTTATTTTTTTTTCTTTTCTAGTATCATAATTAGCATACCCTGCTCAAACTAACTCAAAACCATTAGGAAGATCCAATGCCACTGAACAAAGGAGGAACTTCTTACCTGTCGTTTTCTGCCATAGTTCACTGGGTGAAGATACAACTGTTTCTGTATCTCTGGGGAACCTTAATCATGGTAAAGCTTGTAAGTAAGAACACTATTCATATTACCTGGGATATTTTCTTAGTTTTACTATAGTGTTTAGCAGTAACTCAGAGCAATGGAGATGAAGCAAAATTTGCTTCATTCAGGGTCTGAGTTAAACTGATGCAGAATGGATGACAACTTTCCTAAACACTTTTGGTATAATTTTACATTTACATATATACAGTCAAAAATTAATCCCAATGACAGCTATTCTTTCCAACCATTAATTTATTTAAGTCACTTTTTTTTTTTTTTTTCCTAAATCGTCCTGTGGAAGTGAACACTTTTTCTTATAGTAAATAGGATTAGGGAGGGGAAATAAATTTCCATATGAAACATTACCAGACGTCTTTCCTGTGAGATATTAACTCCAGTTGAAAGCTCAACATATCATCCATTAGTCATAAAAAGAATTTAGGAACCGGAAACTCCAGTAGCCTAAAATATATGTCACAACAATTTGTAGCACACCTTGATGCAAAATAGAAGCAAAGCAAGAAGTGTCACTTTAAAGGAATTGTGTTCGGCTGGGTGGATACTTGGGAGGGGGAGATGGTGGCTCTTTTTCAGTAGGAAGTGGAGTGGAAGTGTCTCAGAGAAACCCTTGGAGGCCCTCAGCAGCCAGCAGAGTTTCCAAATTGAAGTGAGCTTAAAGACACGATGGTAAAGTAAGCTAAGTAAGCTCCGTATAGACTTAACTGAGTGTCACGGGTAAGAAATGTCATGTTGTTGTACTGCAAGAGAAACAAGACAAGGGGAGAAGTATGATTCTGTCATAGTAACTTTTTGTGTTCAAATCTTTTTTAAAAAATGGTCTCATCTGACCTGCCATGCAGCTCTATTTCCTTTAGACTTTGTTTTCCTATTGTTTCTCTGATCAGATAGATAGAGTTAAAACAGATAGAATGAGTTAAAAAATGGCTAGCAGACTGTTCTTACTCTTTGCCCAAAATGACATAGAAGAATAAAAAGTGGGAAAACATATTCTGAGGAAAGTGAAGGGGTTTATAATTCACAGCTGTTTTCAGGTACAGACTGGCCCTAAATTACTCAATTGATTCAAGTAAAAGTGAATGACATTAGGGTAAGTAAATGTTCCCAGAATATCTCTGCAACAATAAGCAGCCACTGAGCTGAATTTGCATTTAAAGTAGAAATTACTTGCATGCTAAGAATAGGGAGAACTGTAAATTGTACTCTTCTCTGCATGTATGAAAAATACTTCTCAATGGGCACAGTGGGGAAAAAAGGAGGATTATCAAAGCTAAAACAGGAGTTGATCTCCGACTTTTGTGAGAATGCATAAACCAGTTCTTAATAGAAATACATTCCTATTTTTTTAGGTCACCAAGTGCCACTTACACTTATTTGTAATATTACTGCATGGTATGTTTGAAAATTACTCATGAACTGAACTTTGTTTACTAAACCCTATTCTATTACTTATCACCATTAGGTATTACTTTGGCTGCCCTCTAATACAGGAAGAAGCTAGGAGTTTCGTACAGAAAATAAGACACAGTTGCAGAAGAAAAAAAATTATATATATAAAAAATCATAGCTCATGTTTGCTGCTAATTTCTTTTACAAGGATCTTATTTGACATAGAATCTGAATATACTGTCTGTGCAACAAGCGATTCCTCTTTCATGTGGTCTTTCATGTTGACTATCTGTAACTTTTTCTTGACTATTGGAAAGCTTAGGTCTGCTGTCCTACGCTGTCTGAAGGTAACAAGCTTCCTTCTTCAAGCACAATGTGGAGGCTTTCAATAATTCTACATGATCTACAGAACTATTTTGTGATTTAAACTTTAATACTTGCTGAAGGACTAAAGTATGCTTGAGAGAGAAAAAGAGAACATAAAGGGGTCTTCATTATGTCTGTTTTAAATAATGCCTTTAAAACTGTACTATTTGTCAGACAAGTTAAAGTTACAAAAACGTAGGTCAATAAAGCATATCACACATTATTTCTATCAGAGTACCATCATCATACCAAGTTTCATATATATCATATATATTATCATATGCAATATTTCTGAGATTTGGATATATCCAATATCTGGGAAGTCATGGTCTAACAGTAAAAACGAAATAGTGAAAAGAGGAAGATTTATGATACTCTTTCTTTTTTAATGAAGGGGTGTTTAGTGACAGACAAAGTGGAATGGAAACAAATGTGAAAATGTTCTTGCCATAATGGCAAACAAAACATCGGCGCTTAAAGTGAATGGAATTTTGTGTTGATCAACTGGTAATAAATTTTGGTTGTGTATATTCAACAATGCAAAAGTCTGATAGGGTCCATGAGCTCTTTCACAAAGTCTCTACTAATTTAGGAAAATGAAGGACAAGTCTTTTGTTTTGAGAAACTTAGAGAAGTTGGGCTTTGACCTATATTTCCTTTCTTATATCTGAATATAGTTTTCATTTGCTGTTTCCAAATCTTTCTAAGTCATTCCCTGTACCAGTTCCAACTTTTTCTCTGTGAAGTGCTTACTCAAGCAGATTTATGTATCTCCTTTTATTTCCTGATATTTATTGCTCTGTTCAGTTCCAAAACTCTAACCCTCATCACCATGCCCTTTCTTTTTCTTTTTTTTTTTAACAATGAAAATTTTAGCAATTAACAATTTAGTAAATATTTGCTTTACTGTCTGTTGGAAACAAGAATTAGAAGAGTAATGTTTTTGCTTGCCAAACTTATTTTCCAAAAAAAAAAATTAATTTTTCATTACATTTTTTCTTTCTCAGAACCTTCATTTCTTCTGAAGTGGACAGATATGTTGCAGATAACCTGACAATACAGTAAAAAGCTATGTGTGAAACGACATTATTTTAATAATTTAAATGTTCGACACTGTTTCTGAATTCAAGAAAATTGGTAAATATTTGCTTGGAGCTAATCATCTGAGTCCTTGTGTGAGGTTACAGCTTCTTTCTTACCCTGTGTTGTAAACCAGCTGTAACAGATAATGAAAATATATGAGAAGACCCTATAGGAAGGCATATTCCTACTCATATGAGGAATGAAAACTCTGGGAACTTAAGGCATTAATTGTTAAGAGTATACAAACAAAAGATAACTAAAAATAGATTTATAAAATTGAATTTATTTGCTCCAAGAAAGATAGCTAATCTGGAAATTCAATTGTCTCTCTATTAAATGAGATTGAAGAAATATTTTTTGTTTGCATGTTTTCTGTGGAGTTTGTTAATTAATCTCTACACCTTAACTAGTTTTGTTTTTGTTAT